>BROG01000657.1:335000-413455 GCA_030159075.1 Atrina japonica
ATACCACAGTGGGTTATTTAGTTGAATTACTGAAATATAGCAGGAGAAAAAATGTGCAAACAGCCTGGGAATCAAACCCAGGGCCTTCCCAACACTTGCAGAGCGCTGTTACCAACTATCTATATAATACCAAAACTGGAAATAACATTTTTCTAGAATCACGCAACTGGCGATAATAAAAGCAGGATTATAAGGGTAATCCGGGCTAACTCGAAAAGTTCCCTATTGTATATACATGTTATAGGATTTGAATTTTTATATGGCACTATATTTCTTTCCACTGTGACCTCTTATATTGACATTGACCTCAAGGTTGATGTTTCAGGTACCATACATACATGTATATCCATAGCATAGGTCAGAATATTTTGCAGTTCACCTTTAGCAGATAAAGTAATTCCATGTACATGTACCAGTAAGTGAAGTAAATACAGAACATACAATTAACATTGAAGAATAAGACACACACACACACACACACACACACACACATATAGATAGATAGATAGATAGATAGTAAAGCCTGCTGTAGTGTCCAACTGTGTATAAAGACCACCTTGTCATAAAGACTGTTTTTTGCTGTTCCCAATTGTACTATTTGTGTACAAATCAACCCCTATAGAGTTGGTTTTGTTGTGTCCATAAGGGGGTCTTTATATACAAGTTTCACTGTACACATGCATGCGATTGATTACTGCCATTGATCATGTTGATGATGTGGTAGACTTTCTCATACATAGGTCACTTAACTTGTCACCCTCTAAAGATGCACTTGGACTGGTCTGACTCATTAATTAAAAAAAGAGTGTTTTGTTTTTCAGGGTTGATGTGTTAGGGTACACCAGGCGCTCGCTTATTTTGAATACAAATGTTACACATGTTGGTTACAGGCCCTTCATCAATGGTCGTTGTTTTATATTATAACACACTAATTTACAATAGTCAGAGAACCATATATCAGAATGTGATTGTAATATCTGAAAATAGTAGGCTACAAAACATGTTTTTTCTAAGTGGGAAGTCACACTTTTGTGTAAAAATAGCTACATAATCCCCCAATCTTGATATTGACTTCCTGAAATACTAGGAAGGATTACCGCATACATTTACTTTTGTAGTGCAGCCAGTTGTGATTATCATCACGGCCACAGGTACAATTTACATGTTACATTTTTACAGCCTGTATATGTATGTACAGGGCTCAACAACCAGGTTTGTCCGGGACAAGTTCATTTTGTCGTCGGACAAGTAAATGAAACTTCTCGCTTACGTTAAACTCAATTTTTGGACAAGTTATTTTTGCATTCAGACAGGTAGATTTCAAAACTACATGTACTTGTCCTGCAACACAAGTTGCAATTTTTATACATGTATGTCTGCCTTTAAGGCAGGTGTATGTTGGTATCACCCAGCTGTCTGTCTGTTCATCTGTTTATTCGTTCGTACATGTACATCAAAATTTAGCTTATCCAGAGCTTTTAAAGCAAAGTACTGAACAGATTTTATTGAAACTTTATACAATTGTTCCTTGCAACAAGTTCTCGAGACGAGTCAAATTTCAAGGTTGTGGTATGCATATGTAGGTCACCATTACTATTTCTAGAAATTTAGCTTGTCCAGAGCTTTTAAAGCAAAGTACTGAACAGATTTTATTGACACTTTATACAGTTGTTCCTTGCAACAAGTTCTCAAGTCGAGTCGAATTTCAAAGTCGTAGTATGCAAATGTAGGTCATCATTACTATTTTTATAAATCTGATGTAGCTTTACGCCAACATTTAGCTTGTCTTCAGCTTTTCCAGCAAATAAATTTTATTGAAACCTACAATCACAATCACCATTACTATTTTTAGAAATATTATGTCTGAGGCTTTCTGAGTAATTCAATGAATGAATTTTGATAAAACTTCATACCACTGTTCCTTTCAACATGTTCTCGAGACATATCAACATTTTAAAGTCATTGTTTGTGAATGTAGGGCATTGTTACTATTTTTAGAAATCATACCAATACTTTATGCGCTGTGTAGGTTTTGGAATGCAGGCACATTTCATTATGCATCTCCATGTATACGCTTATACCTGTATATTATACAATGTTATAATCACATACTTATCTCAATGCAACTATTTTTCCTCTTTTAAATTCAGCTCAAACTAAGATAATCATAGTTGCTTTGACTCGTAAGATTATCAAAAAAAAAATAGATAACTTACTAAAACTACTAATTCAGTAATTCTGGTTCTGTTGGGTTAATACGTGCCAATTTGATCATTTGTGGTACCACTTTGGAACTAGTAAAATTTGTTTCCATCTAGCTACTAGTCCAACAGACTAGTGAGACAGAAATGTGACTACTGGTACAATGTATAGGCAGGATACAGCAACATTATATTGTTTATTTAGAGTAAAACAGTGGCACCTGTCTTGAGAGACCACTCCATCTGCCACTTAAATGTGGTTTCTCAAGACAGGTGGTGTCTCAAAACAGGTGTTATCTAAAGGGTTATTTAATCAAGTGTCATTATCAATTGTATCATATCTATGTAAATTCAACACACAAGGGACATTTTAAAGTGACATATAACAGGAAATCCCTGTATATTGACCATGATCCTTGTTGCTAGTCAAGGTAACATGTTTGTTACAAAAATAAATATTGAGTAGCAGTAGATCGTTGCTGGTTATAAAAGTCATTTTCAACCCCTGTAATCTACATTAAATAATTATATAGATATATGCAGTGTTCCCACTAGTAAATGTATTGAAGTACATTGTACACTGTAGCAAAGGATAACTTGTATACAAAGCAGTAAACATGCTCAGGATGTTTTAACTTAAGACAAGTTTGTAGATGTTGACAGTAGGCAGCTTAAGGCTATACCTCTGACATCATTTTGTTGCATCACTGATGAGTTAGTCACTTTATATCAATACAGGGTGCGGATATATTTACAATAAACATCAACATTCACAAGTGTCAATTGATTTAAAGTCATAGAAAAATACACCATGATAAAAATTTACATGTATTTCACTCTGTATATTTTTTAAGTGTTTAACTCCTTGACCCCTGAAAAACAATGGACTCTTCTATAAATAAATGACTTTTATAAATAAATAGGTATAACTAATTCTCATTTCCCATGTAAGGACTTTTCTCTTGTAGAATGGTCTTTAGTCTATGAATATTCTGTCTGAGCCAATCAGATTTTGGGAAACGTTATTACATAAAGGATAATGGAATAATAGAATCTTACATAGGTGTGTGGAATGAATAAGGAAATCTCCATCTGAGTAGTAAGAATCTGTATGTTTCCCATGGATTGGACTTCCTGTTCCTACCATGGGGGTTGATACAATGTATATATATTTCCCTTTACCGGTACACTTAACACACCCATGTTTGGTTATTTTTTCTCCATGATTCAAACATACATGTAAATAAAACCTGACTCAACTTACATACAAGTTGTATTCTCATATCATAGAAGTCCTACATTATAAAATCACAGTGAGATGTCATAGCTCAAGTACCTTGTTTACACCCTAGGGTGTGGACAGAGAAATTCTGGCCTTGTCTACACTCTAGGGTGTGGACAGAGAAATTCTGGCCTTGTCTACACTCTAGGGTGTGGACAGAGAAATTCTGGCCTTGTCTACACTCTAGGGTGTGGACAGAGAAATTCTGGCCTTGTCTACACCCTAGGGTGTGGACAGAGAAATTCTGGCCTTGTCTACACTCTAGGTTGTGGACAGAGAAATTATGGCCTTGTCTACACCCTAGGGTGTGGACAGAGGAATTCTGGCCTTGTCTACACCCTAGGGTGTGGACAGAGGAATTCTGGCCTTGTCATCACCCTAGGGTGTGGACAGAGAAATTCTGGCCTTGTCTACACCCTAGGGTGTGGACAGAGAAATTCTGGCCTTGTCTACACCCTAGGGTGTGGACAGAGAAATTATGGCCTTGCAAGATTGTAGATATGCCTGTTTAAGGTAGGAGAAAAGAGTATATTTTGTGTTCTGTAGATTCTGATCATAATTTGACCGTACAGATGTATATCAAACATTTACATGTACATGTATCAAATGATTCAATACATTTGCCCTCTTTGTAGTAGTAGTATACTTTGTTTGACAGTCTTTCTCTTAAGCTTGCTGACATGTGTCTGACCACGCTTTGTATCTGACAACTGATCTGTTATACATTTTCACAGTGCACAAATATTTCAAATGTAGGAGAGCCTATATATGTATACATATGTAAGTAACAGCAGATCTGCTACTCTATCTGGCAGTAGATTTAGATTTACTACTGTATCTAATACTGATCTGCTACTGTATCTGGCAGTAGATTTAGATTAACTACTGTATCTAATACTGATCTGCTACTGTATCTGACAGTAGATTTAGATTTACTACTGTATCTAATACTGATCTGCTACTGTATCTGGCAGTAGATTTAGATTAACTACTGTATCTAATACTGATCTGCTACTGTATCTGACAGTAGATCTAGATTTACTACTGTATCTAATACTGATCTGCTACTGTATCTGACAGTAGATTTAGATTAACTACAGTATCTAATACTGATCTGCTACTGTATCTGACAGTAGATTTAGATTAACTACTGTATCTAATACTGATCTGCTACTGTATCTGACAGTAGATTTAGATTTACTACTGTATCTAATACTGATCTGCTACTGTATCTGACAGTAGATTTAGATTTACTACTGTATCTAATACTGATCTGCTACTGTATCTGACAGTAGATTTAGATTAACTACTGTATCTAATACTGATCTGCTACTGTATCTGACAGTAGATTTAGATTAACTACTGTATCTAATACTGATCTGCTACTGTATCTGACAGTAGATTTAGATTTACTACAGTATCTAATACTGATCTGCTACTGTATCTGACAGTAGATTTAGATTTACTACTGTATCTAATACTGATCTGCTACTGTATCTGACAGTAGATTTAGATTTACTACTTATCTAATACTGATCTGCTACTGTATCTGACAGTAAATCTAGATTTACCATTGTATCTAATACTGATCTAGTACTGTATCTGAAAGCAGGTCTACAACAGCTTGACAGTAGATACATGTAAACTACAACATCTGACAGTAAATCGACGTCTCTATCTGATAATAGATTGACTATTGTTAGATTTGTCAGTAGGTCTAGTTCTGTATCTGACAGTAGATCTACATTGTACTATTGTATCTGACAGTAGATCTACATTATACTATTGTATCTGACAGTAGATCTACATTGTACTATTGTATCTGACAGTAGATCTACAGACTACATTGTACTATTGTATCTGACAGTAGATCTACATTGTACTATTGTATCTGACAGTAGATCTACATTGTACTGTTGTATCTGACAGTAGATCTACATTGTACTGTTGTATCTAACAGTAGATCTACATTGTACTATTGTATCTGACAGTAGATCTACATTGTACTGTTGTATCTGACAGTAGATATACATTGTACTGTTGTATCTAACAGTAGATCTACATTGTACTATTGTATCTGACAGTCTACATTGTACTGTTGTATCTGACAGTAGATCTACATTGTACTATTGTATCTGACAGTAAATCTACATTGTACTGTTGTATCTGACAGTAGATCTACATTGTACTATTGTATCTGACAGTAGATCTACATTGTACTGTTGTATCTGACAGTAGATTTACATTGTACTGTTGTATCTAACAGTAGATCTACATTGTACTATTGTATCTGACAGTAAGTCTACATTGTACTGTTGTATCTGACAGTAGATCTACATTGTACTGTTGTATCTGACAGTAGATCTACATTGTACTGTTGTATCTGACAGTAGATCTACAGACTACATTGTACTATTGTATCTGACAGTAGATCTACATTGTACTGTTGTATCTGACCGTAGATCTACATTGTACTGTTGTATCTGACAGTAAGTCTACATTGTACTGTTGTATCTGACAGTAAGTCTACATTGTACTGTTGTATATGACAGTAGATCTGCATTGTACTGTTGTATCTGACAGTAAATCTACATTGTACTGTTGTATATGACGGTAGATCTACATTGTACTGTTGTATCTGACAGTAAGTCTACATTGTACTGTTGTATATGATAGTAGATCTACATTGTACTGTTGTATCTGACAGTAAGTCTACATTGTACTGTTGTATATGACAGTAGATCTACATTGTACTGTTGTATCTGACAGTAAGTCTACATTGTACTGTTGTATATGACAGTAGATCTACATTGTACTGTTGTATCTGACAGTAAGTCTACATTGTACTGTTGTCTGACATAGTGACATTGTATGACAGTAGATCTACATTGTACTGTTGTATCTGACAGTAAGTCTACATTGTACTGTTGTATATGACAGTAGATCTACATTGTACTGTTGTATCTGACAGTAAGTCTACAACTGTATCTGACAGTACATATGGATTTACTACTCTCTGTATCTCAAAGTAGATCTACTACTGTTTATGACAGTAAATCTTCTACTGTGTCTGACGGTAGATCTACTTCTTTATCTGATACTAGATCTACGTCTGTATCTGATAGTAGATCTACTAAGTACTGTATTAGATATTTGACAGTAAATTTACAGTACTTATGTTTAATTCTCATACTTCACACCTAAATATACATGTACATGTTGGTGCTTGTCAATAAAATATATTTATATAAATCATGATCATTTTGTGAAAATTTTATGTTTATGTATTTCTTTTAGATTTACTAAAGAATTCTTAATGTGAGGAAAATATACAGAATGCCCATGGATCACAGAAATACTCATGTGAGTATTGTTTACAATTTTCTGTTCCTATTTTTTATCTCGTTTGGTCTAAATGTATGATAATGTCAATAATGATACAAAATACAGTCAAACCCAGATATATTGAAATCGAAGGGGAATTAATTTTTCTTTCACTTAAACAAGGTTTTCAAAATAACAGCTTTATAATGGTGAAATAGTTATTTGGCCGGGGAATCAAAATAATTTCAAATAAAGTGGGATTTCAATATATTAGGGTACAATATAGGTGGGTTTGACTATAGTATATGAATAATTACTTAAAATAATGGACAGGTACCAGTCTTGATAAAAACTTTAAAACATTGCATGTGGAAACAGCAGAAATTATTGTGAAAGTAAGAACCAGTCAGAATTTGAATTTTGAATTGTGTTTTACGCCACACTCGACAGTTTTTTATTTATGTGGTGGTGGCCAGTTTTTAATGGTGGAGGAGAGAATCCGATAACAATAATATACCTGGGAAGAGACCATCGGCCTTCCACAAGTAAACTGGAAAACTTTCTCATATAAATCAGCTTGGGTTCCAGCAGGCTTGGACCTGCACTGACTAGAAGTGAGAGATTGTCTGGTTAAAAGTGTGATGCTCTAACCTCTCGGCCACAGAAAACCCATCATTCAGTAAGAATGACCAAGGCTCAAGAGTTACCTACATTGTACCTTGAATTTGATCTGATTTATGGTTGTAGCATATAGTCACTTGTAAATTCTAGCAATTTTGAAAAAGAATTTGAATTTTTTTTTATATTATATTGAAATAATTTAAGTGAAAATGCATATGGTTTGGCAAGTAAGATGCATACATGTAGATGGACACAAAATCAATCAAGTATAAAAAAAAATCAGCAGAAAAGTGCTGTCATTATAATAATTATGATACATGATTTTGGCACTGTTTCTTTTTTTGTATTAGAATTCAGGTCAACAGGAGATATGGCGGTCAGGGACTCAAGTTGTAGCAATGTATAATTTCAATGGATCCTCACCTGAAGATTTACCTTTCACAAAAAGAGATATTATAACTATTATTGGTGCAACTAAGGTACTGTACAGGGCTTTAATTTTAGAGGTTGAAATTGTCGTGTTTTTCTCTCTCCGGAAATGATCAAGTGTTTTAATTTTCAAAAATGGGAGTAGCATGAAAATAATTTCTGGTCCTGTAAGGTCAGTGTGTAATTCATTATATATTTTATATTTTTGCATGTAATTAAGGATTATTTTTCATTTTTTGGAAAGCATTGGGTATAAATGCAATGGATCATTGAAAAAAATTCTGTGCAGCACTTCACACAAATGATCCCCATGTACGTGTGCCTTTTTGGGTATTGGAGCTGGTCTGACCTGATTTCTGGAAAGCAGGTCATGGTTACTGTTATTATTATTAATTATATGTCACAGGCTAGACATATATCTCCTTGGAGCTCTCTTGTTTCTGATTTTTGTATAGAAAATGCTAATTGCATGGGTAAATGTGTAAGCCTTGTACTGGAGGAAGGGGAGGGGTCCTTAAGGCTATTTGTTTAGGCTACTGGTTCTTTTTACTGTTTTTATTTCTGACTGTTCATGCATCCTGCTGCTTACATTTTATCTAGACAATTATTTCATCATTTAGGGTAAATATTGAAGCCCAAAGGAATCCAACTAGAAAATAGATGAGCTTGTTGACCTATGTGAGATTGACGAGTCTTTAAAGGATGAGTGTCATTAAGGGCCATTTTTGGCCCAATCTCAAAAATCTTTTTTATCTTCATTGTTGTGATGATTCAATACTGTTAAATCATATTTTGGCCATGTTTTATGGTTTTTTGTCACTTTTATATATTTTGGGGCTAAAACTGCAAAAAGAACAACAAAACTGCTGATTTCTGGAATTTTTTAATATAATTCTCATCATATGTTTGTTTATCATTTTAATCACTGAAACAATGTATAACAAAGTAGTCTTTAACTTAAAACCATGAGAATCGGATAAATTTAAAACGAAAACGTGTTTTGGGGTTAAAAATAACAAAATTATAAAAAAATCTGAGGATTTTTGGGAATTTCATATAAAAAACATAAATAATATAATATTGAATAAAGCTTTCATACATACGACAAAAGACAAAAGAACAATCCTTTATATAAATACCTAACTAGGAAAACATCACAAATTCAGTGAATTTTTGGGTAAAATGATTGAAAAAAATGATAAAAATGAGGAATTCTGGAGAATTTGAATGAAAATATAAGTAAGCATAATAAAGCTATTGTTAACAAGGATTAAGGTGTAAAATGATGCTCTTAAGAATCAATAATTATTCAGTGATATGAAAATCATATCTTAATGTATCTCTTTTGGATAAAAAGAGCAAAATTATTAAAAAACTGAGAATTTTTGGAAATACCATGTCACATGTCAAAATGAAACAATATTTAAAAAAATACATATGAAGCATAAGCCAAAACACAATGATGCAACAATTCTATAATTGCTTAACAAATAAACAATGTATAATATACATATTTTGGGGACAGAATCAGAGAAAATGTGTGTTGAAAATGATGAATTCTGGAAATATTAAAGAAAAATGTAAATTAGCATTTGTTAACAATGATATATATATATATACATAACTGGTAATAATAAAATATAAGACAACACAAGATATGTCTCATTGTCTAGGCCGATATTCTGTACGAATCTGACAGCAGGTACTTGTCGTCTTGTGTTTTGATTTGTTTTAACATAAAAGTAACAGAATTTCGGCTTTATCAAAGGCATAAAGGACATTAGTTTAGAAAACAATTTCGATTTTATAATTGACTGACCCACTCGTACATATCGGTGCCATTATCTTGTACCCTGATTGGTACCTGTCAATTTGTGTCGGTGCCGGTTAGCAAAGTACTTGGTTCTCCCGTACTTGTTGTTCTGTTCATCAAACACTGGAATATTTAATTTTAAGTATACTACAGATGCATATCGAGTTGTTTTTCATGAACTGTATATGCCAACTGAATTTGTGTCGGCAGAGAGGGTCAATCTTACCATTAAAAGTGTATCCGAAAGAGTTGTTTACATCTAGCTCTCGTCGTCTGCAGCTGTCAACTGTCATCTGGGTGATGATTTGTTTACTTCCGGTCCACATAAAAGCCGAATACGGAGACGGACAAAAGACGCGATCAAATGAGCATTTTGTTTTTGTTCGACATGGCCACATGAAAATTACAAAACCAGATTTGTACAGCGATATCTACAATAAATTTTAAGTTCCATCTCCAATTTTTATTTTGTAATTTCCATGTGGCCACATTAAACTCTTTATCAAAACTCGAAATATTTGTGAAAATGGCCGAAATCCGTCACCCTGGGCTAACTTCAAAGAGAGATAACTCAAGCTAATTGACTCCATTAGATTAAAAAAAGTTGTCTAAATCGAGATTGGGCTTGTGTCTGTTGAATTTTCGTATTAACTGTAAAAAATAACCAGATTTGTATTTTACCTAAAATTGGGCCTAGAAGGCATCTTAATGACACTTCTCCTTTGCCAAATGGCGAGAGTCTGATACAGCACTTATTTTAAGTCCTTCTCATCTAACTAAATCTAGCCTTTTTTGTGACTATTGCCAACCTTTAACAACTAGTAAAAATCAAATATCTTTGTTTTTTCTGCTATCCAAGATGCAGTCTACTGTGATGCAATGTTTCACAGGCATATTTGACATCCATTCAATCTATCAAGCTATTCAAATCGCTCTGCATCCGTAGTCAGTCATCTGTCCAACCTTCCTGAACAATTCTTGTTACTGCTTCCTTTCAGAAAGTACTGAAGGGATCTCCTTGAAATTTGACAGGAAGGTTCCCCTTGAGGTCTAGTTGTGCATATTACATTTTCAGAGAGATTGGAATCCAATATGGCCGACAGGTGGCCATCTTGGATTTTGACTAAAGGAAGTTTGTTACTGCTATTTCGCAGAAAGGACTGAAGTGATCTCCTTGAAATTTGGCATGAAGGTTCCCCTTGAGGTCTAGTTGTGCAATTTACATTTTGAGAAAGATTGGAATCCAACATGGCCAACAGGTGGCCATCTCGGATTTTGACAAAAGGAAGTTTGTTACCGCTACTTCTTAGAAAGGACTGAAGGGATCTCCTTGAAATTTGACATGAAGCTATTAAGGTTCCCCTTGAGGTCTAATTGTGGATATTACATTTTCAGAGAGATCGGAATCCAATGTGGCTGACAGGTGGTCATCTTGGATTTTGAGTAAAGGAAGTTTGTTTCTGCTATTTCTCAGAAAGGACTGAAGTGATCTCCTTGAAATTTGGCATGAAGGTTCCCCTTGAGGTCTAGTTGTGTGATTTATATTTTGAGAAAGATTGGAATCCAACATGGCCAACAGGTGGCCATCTGGGATTTTGACAAAAGGAAGTTTGTTACCGCTACTTCTCAGAAAGGACTGAAGGGATCTCCTTTTAATTTGATATCAAGGTTCCCCTTTAAGTCTAGTTGTGCATATTGCATTTTGAAAGAGATACAATATCCTTGAAATTTGGCATGAAGAGTCCCTTTGAGGTCTAGTTGTGCGATTTACATTTTGAGAGAGATTAGAATCCATCATGGCCAACAGGCGGCCATCTTCGATTTTGACTATAGGAAGTTTGTTATTGCTGTTTCTCAAAAAGGACTGAAGGAATCTCCTTTTGATTTGACATGAAGATTCCCTGTGAGGTCTAGTTGTGCACATGACATTTTCAGAGAGATTGGATTCCAATATGGCTGACAGGCGGTCGTCTTGTATTTTGACAATGGAAGTATGTTACTCCTATTTCTCAGTAAGTCCTGTAGGTACAGAAGGGATCTTGTTTCAATTTGACATGAAGTTTCCCTTTGAGGTCTGATTGGGCATATTACATTTTCAGAGAGATCAGAATCCAACATGGCTCACAGGCTGCCATTTTTGATTTTGATCAAAGGAAGTTTGTTACCATTTATATTTCTCAAAAAGTACTGTAGGGATCTCATTGGAATTTGACATGAGGGTTGCCTTTGAAGTTTGAGGTTTAGTCGTGCATATTACATTTTCAGAAGGAACAGAATCCCACAATGCTGGCAGGTGGCCATGTTGAATTCCATTCTCTCTAAAAATGTAATATGTTCAGTTCAAGTTTAGTTTCGCTATAATCTTGTAAAAAACGTATTTCACAGAAATATGGATTTAAGTTCAATTTCAATGTTGAGACATAAAATAAGAGAAAAGAAGAGAAAAGAACAATCTGTCACAAGAGTGATCACAAGGCAGTAACTCTGATATGGTGGTAATAAGCAGTATTAATGAACTCCAGATGCATTTAGCTTCACGGAACTCCCCAGCACTTAAAGTCACTGACTTAGTACTACTACAACCATATGGAACCTGTCTTGAGAGACCACTCCATCTGTCTTTGAAATGTGGTCTCTAAATACAGGTGGTCTCTCAAAATAGGTTTTATTTAAAGGATTATTTAACCAAGTGGTTTTCAGGATGTGGTCTTAAAAGACAGGTGGTTTTTCAAGACAGGTTTCATTGTACTACTACATGTGTGTACTATAAGATTTTTCTCCTCCTCAGGATCCTAACTGGTATAAAGGAAGAAATGAAAAAGGAAAAGAAGGCATGATTCCATCTACATACCTCCAGAAAAGGAAGGAGGTACATTTACAAGCTATGCCGTAAGTAGTTTTATTACAGATATATAGAGCAACATATATAGATCTACATGATTGTGTTGATTTGTTACTGGTATATCTGATGTAGTTAAATATGGTTGTATTAGGATGTCCATAGATTTTCAGTTTTCTGTACTTAGTCAGACTTAAGCAAGGCTATCCCCTGGTTGAACTGTATATTAGTTTAAACAGTATTTTTACACACACCTACATTTACAGTGGATAATTTTCTTTATTGATTACAATATTTTGATGGTCACTTCATGTCATTGATGTTTATATATTGTAAATCCATCTCTGACATTTTGTGGGATTATTTTTCTGTGTGGCCACATGTTGTATTTCTACATTTATCTCTGACAGTGCCATTTTTTATATGTTTCTGTGTGGCCCAATGCTTCTAGCATCTTACTGTACACTGCTGTACACAATGTACATTAACTCATTCACCCCTAAAGACACATTTGGACTGATCTAAGTCATTGATTTACAGCAGAGTCCATCCAGGGGTTGATGGGTGAAGTGCCAACTAAGCAATACTTATATGATCCATGACTGTGTGTACTGTGAGTGTTTTGCAGAAACATTTTTATTTCTTTTCAAGAATTGTCTTATCAATTCTGTGCAGATTTGTATGCAGCCTATCTAAGGTATATGCAACAAAAACTGAGAATTCCAGGACTCCCAGGTGATGGGGTCATGTAGATAGGGCTGGACTCAGGTGATATATTTTTCTCCCATGGTTCACAGATTTTTCTCTTTTTTTCATGGGGAATGATTTCCTTGTTAATCCCTAGGGTGTTTACAAGCTACATACTATTTGACATTACAATGAAATTTAGGACATAGAACTTTTGTGGCTCCTAGTATGCAGTATATAGTTATGTCAGACTTGATATAGATTTGTGTAGATCTACACAGAAATATATAGTATGCGTAGATTTACATAGACATGTATTTATAAGACATGGGAGAAAAATAATCAACCCCTATCTTGAGTGTATGACAAAGTCATACCATTAAGGTAGGGTTTGATTTTATTAGTCATTTTGGTCTCTTGTTTCTATTAATCATCATTATTTTTATTTTATTCTATACACTATAGTCATAAGTCTGTCTTATGATATGTATTTTAATATCCAACATTACATGTTCAAGCATACATGTATAATCTAATCTATATCCAACTCATCCTTTTTTCTGATCTTCAATTCATACACACAAAATTTGTTCAGGTCTGAACAACACTATGGAAAAGATAATTCTTGATATGTGTTTTATACTTCATGTTTTGTCATGTTTTAATGTCATGAGTACTCTTTTTAAGCTGGTATCATGGACGAATTTCCCGAGAACAGGCAGAAGCTTTGTTACAGCGTAAAGATGATGGTGTTTTTCTGATACGTGATAGTGTTCATTTTCAAGGGGATTACACACTTTCTCTTTCATTTGAGGGGAAAATTGAACATTATAGAATTATAGCAAAACAAAACAAGCTGGAAGTGGATGGTGGAGATTGTTTATTTGATAATTTGATAGAACTTGTGGAGGTAGGTCAGGACCTATTGGAGATATCCTGCCTGGCTTTAGTCGTTTTGGATTTTTTCTTTTTCGTTTTTTTTTTGTAGGGTAACTAGGGCTGTTTTGTCTAACATGTTTGCCAATTACTGTATTTATTTTATCATTTTTGTAATAATGCCTGTATGAACATTTATTTTGCATACTTCTGTTTTGGATTTTGGGATGTTTTAGCAGTCAAGGTTCAGCTTGTTTGCTATCAAAGGCTTCATTTTCAACATAAAGTAAAATGTATTATTTAGAGGCATTTCCATCATCTGGCATAAATTTAGGATTTTATGATGAAAATTTGCAGACAGCAACCAGGTAAAATCTTGATTTTGCATAAACTGCAATTTGGCTTCTATTCCATTAAAACAAAAATAATGACAAGAACAGAAAAAAATCCTAAAACTGAAGTGTTGATGTGATCATGTCAAATGTAGTGTCTAACCACAGAAGCATGAGAGTGAGCACTTCAGGAGGAAGGTACTCAATATCACAGCACATGTGTGTTTGTCTAGTTTTGTCCATGTTAGTGTAGTAAATGTAGCCATATGGAAAGTTATGATTTGAAATAGATACTAACAAATTATAAAACTGAATTTTATAATGACTAAATGATGTACATGTATATGAAGAAAAACAGAGAGATAGAGAGAGAGAGAGAGAGAGGGATAGAGAGAGAGAGACAGACAGACAGAGAGTATGTATAATTTTTTTTCTTTCTTGAGAGAGAGGGAGAGGGCAGGCAAGTATTTCAAATCAGTATATCCATTTTTATGTTGAAAAGTAAGGACATCATTATTCCACTTCCTAAGGTTACTTTGTGCTGCTGTAAGATTTAGAAAATATAACTGTAGGTTTCAAGAAAAGTTAAAAAAAAATCAAATATAAAGCTGAAATAATTGTGAAGAGTTTTCTGACTTAAACAGCCCAGGTCCTTTAAATGATGTTTTAGCTCTTATTTTTTCATGGAAATGTATTGAAAATTTTATTTTTGGAAATTGTAGTTTATGAAATGAAAAAGAACCACGGATCTTTAATATTGTTTGATCCATGGTTGATTAATTTAGTCGGATGGAAGCTTTGGAGGATCTGCCTATCCCATATATTCATAAAAATCTAGATCTTTGGAAAACTATTCAGGCCTTGGTCCTAACCACAACAGTACATTGTTGCATTGATTGTATTTGTGTTAAATTTGTGTTTGTTTGTTGGAATTATGGGACATAAATTTGTTGTAGAAGCTGTAATATCTACAGCAACAGTTGGAATCATGGGGCATTAGTACTGGTATGTCCCAGTCACATCTACATCAGCTGTCAAAATCATGGGACATTAGTATGTCAGAATAGCAACCATATCAACATCAGTTGTTGGAATCGTGGGGCATTAGTATGTCATAAAAGCAATAATGTTGGCATTTGTTGTCAGAATCTTGGGGCATTAAATGTCGTGGTCATATCTATATCAGTTGTCAGAATCTTGGGGCATTAAATGTCATGGTCATATCTTTATCAGTTGTCAGAATCTTGGGGCATTAAATGTCGTGGTCATATCTTTATCAGTTGTCAGAATCTTGGGGCATTAAATGTCGTGGTCATATCTATATCAGTTGTCAGAATCTTTGGGCATTAAATGTCGTGGTCATATCTTTATCAGTTGTCAGAATCTTGGGGCATTAAATGTCGTGGTCATATCTATATCAGTTGTCAGAATCTTGGGGCATTAAATGTCGTGGTCATATCTTTATCAGTTGTCAGAATCATGGGCATTAAATGTCGTGGTCATATCTATATCAGTTGTCAGAATCTTGGGGCATTAAATGTCGTGGTCATATCTTTATTAGTTGTCAGAATCTTGGGGCATTAAATGTCGTGGTCATATCTATATCAGTTGTCAAATTCATGGGGCATCAGTATATCACCATAGCTACCATATCTACATCAATTGTTTTAATCATGAGAGTGAAGTTTGTCATATAGGTTGTCGTTCTTACATCAATGCAAAAATCATAGGGCATTGGCACGGTATGTCAATGAAACAGTCGTATTTACATCAGTTGTCAGAATCATGGGCATTTGTATATCATTGAAGCAGTCGTATGTAGGTTACACTAGTGCATGTACATTGGAAAAAATATTTCGGGTATCAGCATGAAAATCCACTTGCGTTGTTTAATCTGTGACAGTGCCACTGAAGACAGTATCACATAGCATTCTACGTGTGAAGTAAACATATTATGCCACTAGAATGATGTAACATGGCAAACAATAGTATAAATTGAAATTATATCTCAAGGCATATAAAACTGTTATATGAAACACCTTAAGGCATAGCATACTGCTATATGAAACACCTTAACGCATAGCATACTGTAAGATGTAACACCTAAACAAGGTATGACATACACCAGGTAATAGTCTGTCTGCCTTAACACCTCAAGGTATGACATACACCAGGAACAGTATGTCTGCCTTTAACACCTCAAGGTATGACATACACTAGGTAACAGTATGTCTGCCTTTAACACCTCAAGGTAGGACATACACCAGGTAACAGTATGTCTGCCTTTAACACATCAAGCTATGACAGTCACCAGGTAACAGTATGTCTACCTTTTATACATCAATATATGACAGTCACCAAGTAACAGTAGTCGGTGTGTCTACCTTTTACATCTCGATGTATGACAGTCACCAGGTAACCAGTGTTTCTGCCTGTTCAGTATGCAGCTCAAGGCATGGTTAAAACCATTTAAAGTGTCTGCATGCAGCATGATAGTTATTTATCTATTGTAGATGGTTTCATGGTAAAATCAAACGAGAAGATTCAGAGAGACTGTTGCATCCTCGTGAAGATGGACTTTTTCTTGTTCGTGAAAGTGTGAATTATCCTGGGGATTTTACGCTGAGTGTTTGTCACAAGCTGAGGGTAGAACATTATCGGATTATTTACAGCCAAAACAAGATGACAATTGACGAGGAATCATTTTTTGACAATTTAAGTCAACTTGTAGAGGTACTAATACTCAGATCTCCATTACGTATCCTATATAATCTTCCTGCACATCTGTCATAAAAATGCTGCAATATTGAAAACACAAGGAATGAACAAAATTTTGAATATATATAAGCATGCATTACACGTATGTGTGTAAGAGATTGCATATGTTGCAAAAGTTTTCTTTGTGTGTTATGACCAAGCTTGATTTCTATTTTTTATTTTTTTATATTTGAGTAAGCAATTACCAATAGTATTAATTGAAAATAGAAAAACAAAATGAGAAGGATTAAACTAGTAATGAATGGAGTGTGAATATAATATCATCGGTAACTCTGAAATGTGAAATATTGGGAATTGCCATGGCCTATATAAGTGTGTTATCGTTGAATCTACCACACTTAAATTAACCACTAAGATTGTATTTCTTAGGTGATAGCCCAAATTGTACTTCTTTAGTGGTAGCCCATGTACTGGATATATCAATTTATATGAGGAGGAAACCTTTCTTTGTAGGTTTATTTCTTAGATTTTGTTTGATATATTATTGCAGGATATTAAGAAAAATAATGAAACATATTTGAATCCTATGTTAAAAGGTATTAGAAAATGAAATCTGATGCTGCCTTTACCTGCCCTAGAAAAATAAGTAAATAAACTCATCAACCCCTGAAAAACAATGGACTCTTCTGTAAATCAACAATTAAGATCAGTCCAAATGTGTCTCTAGGGGTGAATAAGTTAAATTTCAAACAAAACAAATATAACTAAAATAACAAATGAAATACAAGTACAGTCAAATTTGTATATAAAGACCACTCAGGGGGAATGAAAAAACGGTCTTTATAAAGAGGTGGTCTTTATATAAAGGGTCACACGTACACGAGATATTATGAAATCCAAAAGGTCGGAGATGACTTTCATTATTTCCAACTACATATTTCGTCCCTGGTTAGATATTCCATTCAGTAAATGTATATTGTAATTTTAAAAGGTATTTTCCTACCTCCAAAATTCTGGGTCCAGGATTTAGAAAATTGGGAAATATAATTTTTTTTTTTTTGAAATTCAAAATTTGGAATTTTTGCATATTTTGGGGGAAATACAAGCCATTTTTGAATTGGGAAGGGTCTTATAATCGGACCCAAATAGGCATAGGAAAAATCCCTGTACTAATACATATACATCTTATAAATAATGAGAATAAGAAATAATTCAATGTTTTAATTATTTTTAATTAATTTATGACGAAATTGTATTATTTACATAGTGGATACGCCATGATACGGCACATTATTAAAACTGAGACAAATCTTGTAAAAACTGCTCAAAGTTGGTGATCTGTGTTGTTAAGTCACACAGATGTGTAAGAATAGACAGAAAGTTGTTGATAGATGAATTTTATTCAATTTTCATTTTATTAGGCATAATCCAGTGCAACGAGTGCCCGTAAGTTTACTCTGTATTGAGATGTTGACTTGCTTATCAAGTGATGTTCCATAATATAAGATGTGAGATAATTACCCCATTGCATTCCTGAATATGAGAAAACAAAACATCAATCCTTCAGCTATGATATTCAAATGCTCCTGTTTGTAAAGACACCTCGTCACAGGGCGTCCTTTTTTATTTTTTAATCATAGTCTTTCGCTGATTAAGTAATCGTCACCAGAAGCTTAAGTCTACAATTGATGATAGAAAACAAAACATCAATCAGTCAGGGATGATTGTTAGTTCCTGGTTGTAAAAACACCCTGTCAAAAAGCACATCTGAGTGCTTAATTACCACCCAGGGTGTTAATTGACACCTCCAGGTGTGTTTTGACTGTGAATTGTGCCACGTTGTTGATTAGTTCTCACACTATCCCGCGAGAATTATCTTCGAGTTATCTCCCTTCCATCAGTAAGCAGTTGCTATACACAAGTAAGATAACTACCGGCGGCGAAATACAGCAGTCGCCGGTCGCGTAAGGCAGGTGGTCCCTATATAAGGGGCAAATATATATTTATTCTCAAGGGGCAGTCCATATACAGTCGTTATGGACAGGGAGTCATTATATGAGGGCGGTCGCTAAGACAAGTATGACTGTATATTACATTTTCCATGCGATATTTGGTTTTGGTAGAATTACATGCATCATGTGGTTGGTCTCCATACATCTGACAGCTAATTTTAATATAATGTATAATGGGAAAAAATTGAGATTGGTATACAACCAATCTGATTAAAAACAGATCTTTTGTTGCTCCCGTTTTCTGAGATGTTGCATAGAGGATCTTACACAATCTGCTATGGTATCACATGGGAATTGCCATTTGATAAACTTTAAAAAATCTTGTCAGTTGCTTTTTTATTGGTCCATACATTACAAACCTATAAGAGGTCATTCACATGTGACCCCATAGTGTATTTAGTTAGATCCACTATGTGACATATCAGAAAACGGGAGCATTGAAATATTGGTTATTGATTAGGTTCGTACACAACAGAAAACAGTAAGAGATGTTATATATAATTTGAATGGTTTGTATGGATGCATCAACAATTTTACATTTTACAGTCAAAACATATCTTCTTGAATGTCAAATCTCTTGATAAAATAATTCCTGTCCCTGAGTAACTATTTACCCACTATTGGGGGATTTATTTACAAATATAGTCGAACCAGGATATATTAAAATTGAAGGGAAATGAATTTATCTTTCACATAAACAGGATTTAAAAAAACAGTGTAATAAAGAAATTTGGCTGGGAAAAAATTCTTTTTTAGAATAAGTAGGACTTCAGTGTAACAGGGTTTCACTCCATGTGCCTCTGACAATCAAACTTGATTTTTCATTCATGAAATTTGGACTTGAAGTCAAAAAGTTCTTGTGAAATATTTTGTCACTGTGACAATTTTTTTTACAAGCTGTGGAATCACTCTTTAGTATAAGTTAACACATTATGATACTGAATAATTGAGGATCTTGAGAGACATGTACAGTTCATATGTGTGGTGTATCCATGACTGGTCTTTGTTCTTTTTATGGGTTGTTATGTAATAACAACCTATTATGGGTTTACATCGACTTTTCATCGAGGGCTATCCTGTTAGCAGCGAAGAGGTCATGGAGGTTGCATTCGCAAAATATAGTCCAACTCAAGAATTCAACTTTTACAGAAAAGTCAAATATTTTGGTGTAAATGAAATTAAATCTATTTTGAATAATCATTAAATGAAATACCACATGATTCTACTTACTTCTGCCTTTCGAAATTATACAATACGATTTGTAGTTAGTTTCAACCAAACGTCATCGATCTATTTATAAATATGGAATTCCACTATAAGATTCCAGAGATGTTGAGCCAAAGTATATTACTCCGCCATTCATCATATTGATATTGACAGCTACCGAGCTTCAAGCATACAACGATGTAAAGAGAAATAATTACATATCGCTGATACCAACATGAAGCTAAATCAATTTCTGTCATTAATTGAATATGTATTCTAGTCCATGGAAAAATGAAAATAAAAGCAGAATAGAGAGGATAGCATCGAGTAGGAGATGCTTGTCATGTAAATGATGTGTAAAAGTTCCTGTCCATTTTGAAAACTATCAAATTAACGTGTTTGTCAACCATTCGTTATACATAACCTGCCTTAATGAGATTCCTGTGCATATTCTCTTTATTTATACATTTTATATGGTGACCACATGCCTTACATAACCAGCATCAACTCAATTTCAGCAGATGGTCACTTGTATACTGTATGTAGTGATATCGCAAAGGAGGTAACTCGAACATTGAGTGCTACAATTTCCAGTTCTCGTTTCTGCGGAAGTTGGGGGAAATTGCCATGTCCATTGTCGGGTGTTTACACAACTTTTGAAGTTAATCACAATTAGTTTTGGATGTATTAACATAAATTTTTTGTGTAATTGGTCTGTTCATAATGGATTTCAGACAGAAACGATGTCTTCAACAAAAAAAACCAACATTTTGTCCATTGTTGAAAGCGTTGATGTCTATAAGTGAAATTGGTGATAGATCATTTTGCTGCATCGCGAGTTTAGGCCCAAAAAATTATTTATTTAACAATAAACATGGGGGTAAGCTGTCTGTTTCACCTAGTACAGTTATTTACATTAATTGATGCAAGATAGAGAACGTTGTTTGGTTGTTTATTTAGTCTAGGCAGAGTATATGTTGTTGTACCATGATAGCCCTAAATAGGATTATTTATGTTCGATATTATAAGCCCTAAAATATGCTTTAAGTCACTGCCATTTTTTGCTATGAAAAATTTATTTTACCTGTTCCCAGTGCCATGTTTGGTTTAAATTTAAGTAGACACAATTAATGCTCACGTTTTATTTTGAAATGAGTGTTAATGCACGACAGACAATATTTAAAGTTGGTGCGGAAGATACAACAAATAAAATTTAGTGTTAATTTTGAATTTTTTTAGAGGCTGGAAATTGAAGTTTTTTATTTTTTTTGTTTTAAGATCTACATTAATTTGATTTATTTTCATTTCATACATGTTAGATAGAAGTAGTTTGAATCCAATGGCTATTTTGCCAAAATAACTACCCATTTTAGTACTTTCAGTACTTCGATTTTTTGATACCATCACATGAAGTCTTGAATTTTCACATCGAAAAGGACTGCCATTTTCAATGCATTATTTGTGTATGTTTTGATTAGTATTATCAGCATGTTTGATTATTGCCTGGATTGATTAAATTGCATGATTGTTGTATCTGAGCAGTCATATTTTTTATTGCATCTTGCATGTAGAATAGTGTGAATATCATTCTCATTGCAATATAACAATTCTGACAATTCTGATTTGATTATCATTCTATATTATTTATCATTATTTCTTATTTCCCATACAGATATTGAACCTTATTGATTGGTAATTCCATGCACAATGTTAATATTTGTAAAGAACCTTTAAATTTCTTAGAGCGATTTACCCAAAAACTTCAGTATTTGAGTGTATCTGTTCATTAGAGACAAAATGTGATATAATTATGTAGACAGGGAAGTAATATTTACCTCTGTGTTGTCCTGGAGTAACAAAAATATTTAAAATGAACCTTGAAAGTTTAGGCGAGTGTAAAAATTGAAGCTCTTGTTTATCTTTTAACTACAGGTGGGGGCCTCTGTGGCCAAGTGGTTAGAGTTTTACACCACAGAGACTCACCTCAATTCAGCATGGGTTCGAGTTCCACTAGAACATAAGCTGATTTTGTGAGAATGCTGGTGGTCTCTTTCTGAGTGCATTGTAACCGGGTTCTCTCCTCTACCACTAAAAAGTGGCTGCCACCATATAACTGAAAAAAATTGTTGAGTGTGGCATAAAACAACATTCAGAATTCAAATTAAAAAAAAAATACAGGTGACTCAATAATTCAGTGTGTTTTCAATTAAAAAACCTTGAGGTTTTGAGAGTTGTGGATATTGATACTTTGACTGATATAAGCTCTAAACATTATACATATCATAGGAGTTCTTTGTGACTCTAAATATTATACATATCATAGGAGTTCTTTGTGACTCTAAATATTATACATATCATAGGAGTTCTTTGTGACTCTAAATATTATACATATCATAGGAGTTCTTTGTGACTCTAAATATTATACATATCATAGGAGTTCTTTGTGACTCTAAACATTATACATATCATAGGAGTTCTTTGTGACTCTAAACATTATACATATCATAGGAGTTCTTTGTGACTCTAAATATTATACATATCATAGGAGTTCTTTGTGACTCTAAATATTATACATATCATAGGAGTTCTTTGTGACTCTAAATATTATACATATCATAGGAGTTCTTTGTGACTCTAAACATTATACATATCATAGGAGTTCTTTGTGACTCTAAATATTATACATATCATAGGAGTTCTTTGTGACTCTTAGACAGAAGAGTTATCTACAGTCACCTGTTAATCAACATTTTATTTGTACCACAATGTAAATCTTATGATTACAAAATAGTGTGCTTTTACTTCATATTATAAATCTATTGTTAACATAGTATTCATTTATGAAGCACTTTGAAAAGTATTTTTCTAAGGATGTGCTTGAAGCACTATTTAGCGTGTGGCAAGGGCTTTGAGTAGTTAAATCAACTGCGATTGATTGATTGAAGCACTATTATAAATCCCACAACCTTGTCATTGTGCTTTAATCACTTTACGATTAATTTATTGATAACAAATTGCTTGTGCTTGTAGCACTTAATGATAAATATATTGACAACAAAGTGCTTGTTTTGAGCACTTTATGATAGATATATTGATAACAAATTGCTTGTGCTTGTAGCACTTCATGATAAATATATTGATAACAAAGTGCTTGTATTTGAGCACTTTATGATAAATATATTGATAACAAAGTGCTTGTGTTTGAGCACTTTAGAATGGATATATTGACAACAAATATTGTTATTGTAGCATTATATGAGTGATGCTGATGGACTATGTACCAAGTTGGTTGAAGCCCTGAGGAAAAAAGGTGGAAACTTTGCTGGTGTTTGTGTTGATGATTTTGAGACGGGTGGATGGGGTATTCCTGAAAAAGATTTAGAAGAGATTGAACTCATAGGGCATGGAGAATTTGGAGGCAAGTTTGTTTATTATATTTTGTTGTATCCATTAATGAATTTAATTGTTTGAATGCATCACCAGCTATAGGTGAGAGGCCTTAAATTTGGACAGATAGTATGGACTGATATCAGTACAATTTGATACCAGTACAAAATGATACCAAGACTGAATACAAATTTAATCATCAATTCATTGCACACCTGATGATGGGGACAAAATTTACACATGACAGAAAAATAAGATGTTCAAGCTTATGTTTTTTGTTTTTTTATTGCTGAAAAGACGTCAAACAGATTCATGTGTGATTTCTGTGTTAACTCTCATTCAAAAGGGGTTTCCGGAATGGTATGAACATCACACTTTGAACCCTGAAGTCTCTCACTTCAGGTCAGTGCAGGTTTGAGCTCTGTTGGAATCTAAGCTGACTTTTGTGAGAAAATTTGCCAGTTTACTTGTGGAAGGCATGTGGTCTCTTTCTGGTTACACTGTTATTGGGTTCTCTCCTCCGCCATTGACTTTTGTTGCCACCATGTAACTGAAAAATTGTGGAGTGTGGCATTAAATACAGTTCAAATTGAAAAAAAAACAAAAACTCTGCCAAAATGTGTGATACACAGGAAATGTTAACATTGTTGTCTATAAAAAGTTATTTAGTTGTCTCTAACCTAAGGTACCCAGAATTTCCACAAAATGCTTGGCCATTGTAAATTTGCATTACTGAACATTTAGAAGGGAATCAGTGACAGCTAAACATACATTTACAATTTCCTTCTTTGCTTCAAGTTTCTTGCTATCTTGTAAATACTTTTGTGTTTAAAAAATTTGTAACATAAATATTAAATTTTGTTAAATTCTTGAATTATGTTTTACAGATGTATATAAAGGGAGGTATGCTAAACAGTATGTTGCTGTAAAACAATTAAAGGATAAAGACCGAGCAGCACAGGCTTTCCTGAAAGAAGCGCAAGTTATGACGTGAGTAAATATTTTCTGACCAAGTTGGGTGTGTTCACTGAGATTACTCATATTACCCCTATTATGAAGATCCTTTTTTGGTTACTTTTATTAATATTTTTTTTCTAAAGTCTACAAAAATAAAAGCTATTTTTTCTATACCTTTCAGAATATTGATTCCTTAACTTTTTATCATGATTTATTTTAGATTTTGTTTTATTTCTTATACTTTTTCATACACACATCTTAAAATTTTGATTAGGTTTAATTCAATTTATATGATATTAAATATCAGTCAATCAATTTTACAATGTAGATGATACATGGTATTATGTCTGTGGTACAAATTCTGTTATACATTGTATTTTTTAAATTTTTGCTAGTAATTCATTCTTTTTGTTATCCATTAGAAGTCATTAAAGTATCGTTCACTTACATTAGCACCTGTCATTGGTTTACCACTGCCTGGAGCAGACAATGTTATATATAAAATGTCTAATATTGCCTTTTACAGTTCTTTAAACCATCCAAACCTAGTCAAGCTTATAGGTGTTGTATTAGGAGATGTGATAAGGCTTGTTACAGAGTTCATGGGAAAAGGGAACCTTGTAGAATACCTACGGTCCAGAGGAAGAAATGTTATTCAAAAAAGAGACCAAGTCAACTTTTCAACGTAATATTTTGTGCTACATTAATTATCTAAGAATGTTGTGTTGCGAAAGGGGATCAATTCATGATGATATGTGAATAAATCTTGATTGAAATAAAGGCAAATCAGAAACATAGCAGGTTCTAGAACATATTGTGAGCCTGATCAGAAACACAGCAGGTTCTACTACATATTGTGAGCCTGATCAGAAACATAGCAGGTTCTACTACATATTGTGAGTCTGATTAGAAGCATAGCATGTTCTACTACATATTGTGAGTCTGATCAGAAACACAGCAGGTTCTACATATTGTGAGTCTGATCAGAAACACAGCAGGTTCTACTACATATTGTGAGTCTGATCTGAAGCATGATGGTTCTACTACATATTGTGAGTCTGATCAGAAACATGATTGTTTTACTACATATTGTGAGCCTAGTCAGAAGCATAACAGGTTCTACTACATATTGTGAATCTGATCAGAAACACAGCAGGTTCTACTACATATTGTGAGTCTGATCTGAAGCATGATGGTTCTACTACATATTGTGAGTCTAATCTGAAACATGTGTGAATAAATCTTGATTGAAATAAAGGCAAATCAGAAACATAGCAGGTATTAGAACATATTGTGAGCCTGATCAGAAACATAGCAGGTTCTACTACATATTGTGAGCCTGATCAAAAACAAAACAGGTTGTACTGTATATTGAGAACATGTGAGAACCTGATCACAGGGATGAAAAATTTCCTTCAATAGGAGGAATTTCAAAATTTTGCTGCAATGTTAAATCTTTTATTTTCCCCATTAAACCTCTACACATGAGCCACTTTCCTCCTTTTTCACCATTATGGAATTTCATTAAAGATTAGAAACCTTCCTGGTTCTATTGAATACTGTGAACAACTATGAACCTAATCAGAAACAAAAACAGATTCTATTGTATATTGTAAGCATTCGTGAACCTGGTCAGATACATAGCAGGTTCTACTGCATACTGTGAACAACTATGAACCTAATCAGAAACAAAAACAGATTCTATTGTATATTGTAAGCATTCGTGAACCTGGTCAGATACATAGCAGGTTCTACTGCATACTGTCAGCATTTGTTTTAAATTAAACAAAACATGTGGATATAATCATATTGATATAAAATCACTCACTCGAAATAATTGATACATGATTTTTTCCAATTCACTCTTTGTTGAGCCTAAAAAAATTCATTAAGTGTAACTGTCTGGGATCTGTTACATTAAACGTTCAGAAAATGGTGCCGCACTTCAAACTCTAAAATGAAGTGTTTTAAATTCTTTCTGAATAACATGATCATTGTAATAAAGCTGATCTGGAAGAAAACACCCCAGGTTCTACTGTAACATGTGCTGTAACAGTTTCATTACAATGATTATGTTGCTGTAAAAAACCCTGTTAAGTTTTTTGAGTTTGAATGTACTTAAATATGAATTGTCTTTTTCAGAGATGTATGCTCAGCCATGGAATACTTAGAAAGCAAAAATTTAGTACATCGTGACTTGGCTGCTAGAAATATACTGATCAACGACGACAACATTGCTAAGGTAAGACATTGAAGATATCCAGAAACAAGGAATGCTCCGTTTGTTTCATTATTGTCCTGCCAAAATTGTTTCACTTATATGAAGATGTCTTCAGCTTTAGATGAAGTACCTTACATTGTGACCTGTGCTATGTCCTGATGCCAATGCAATGAAAGTTGTTTAACATGCTATGACAAATAAACTCCTGAAGACTTGTGACTTTTAAGTTAAAGTTCAAGGTATGACCCCAGTATCAGTAAGGGTGTACGGGTAGCACAGCAGTTAGTAAACTTGCTGCTCACCAGTGTGATTTGGTTCAATCCTTGGATTGGACAGGGGAGTATGTGAAATGATATGGCGGTCCCCAAATCAGACACCTGTGTTTTCTCTGGATACTCCAGTTTCCTCCCACAGCAAGGATCTGCACGCCAACATCAGGGCCATTGAGAGACATTAATATAAGTTGACTTAACTTGTTTGTCAATCATTGTAAAATAAATAAAGTGTAAACTTTGTATCAGGAATCTGAACACTTCACTTTGTGAGTTGAACTGTCTACCACAACATCACAATGGGCAGTAAAACAATGACTACGATAAGCCACATTTTAACATGGTTATGTTGTAATTGATTTGACATAAGATTTTGTAACATTACACTCTGATACAAATGAAATCTAACCTGTATCTGATGGGGTCTTGTTTATTAAGAAGTCGCTTCCTCTAAGTAGCCAGTTTTAATTCCTCCCAAACATTTTCATAACAAAATTATACCTGATTAAGCAGTCACTTTCGTAGTGTAATATTATTGAGTAAAACTTCAATTTCCAACATAGACTGATGTATTTAGATATTTCTATATGCTTACAAACTTTATGAAATTTTGGCTTCTTTTTACATAATGGTGTTCTTTATCAGTACATCTTATGTAAGGCAGATGTGCACAGTTAATTAGTACATTTTGCAGTGTTCAATTTCTCACTGGAATTTATTATCCAACAAGCCATTTTTAATGTTTAGAATTGATATGATAGAAGTTCTCTTTGTTAAAGATTAATAGATATGTTTTGGGTTAAAATGTCTGAATTTCATTGAATGCATAATTATCTGCAGATAGAAAGCAGATGTGTACATGTGTATATTTATTGATGTATAATGGTAGGTTGTCAACTTCTTTGTCATTTTCCTCCCTACTTTTAGGTATCAGATTTTGGATTAGCAAAGTATGGAGATTACAGTACAGAGGGAGGAAAGTTCCCTATCAAATGGACCGCACCTGAGGCTCTGAAAGAAAATGTAAGTTTTTAGAGCAGATTATATACTATATTATTTTACAACAGATCACATAATAGATTGCCAGTTGTCATTTTAAAAGGTTAACAGTAGTCTGATTGCCGTAATCAAATAGCGGGCATTTTATCAGGTTTAAAACATGATGATGTACTTACTCATCACTGAACTTGATGATTTGTGTGTCTTGAATGAAAATCAAGCACTAAAATAGAGTAATTTCTGACATGATGTTTGACATGAAGGCCTATGACCATGGAGGTGTACCTGAAGCATTCACCATCTAATAAAAATTAGTTAAAGTTTATAATAATGCAATTTTAAAAACTAATGAGAAATTTGAATAAGTATTTGATTGACAATTAATCATGCAAGACTTTACCTCCACTTTAAATTGTACCATAACACATTGTGTGTAACTGCTTGCAGTTTAAGGAAACCAAATTTGACATGTAATACAAAGAACCAATACTGAACAGAATGGATATTTCAGAATATGTTAACTTGATAAAGTTGTAAAATTAAAATGGTTAAAATAAAGAGCCGACCTGGCTCAGTTGGTAGCGAGCTTGACTCTTGATACTGAGGTTGTGAGTTTGAGTCCAGCTGGCAGCCGGTTGGTTTCCCGTCCTTTGGATGAGAAAGTTTAGAAATTAGAAATGTTTTCAGGGTAATGTTAGAAACGGATCCAGATTTTCTGGCCATCAAACATGTACATATTTTGACAGTTTAATTTTGGTCATTTTAATAGGGTGGCCAAATTGTCCAAACTTAAACAATGACCAAAATATCACAATTTACAGTAGTGAGTTGTAAACAGAATATGATATACAGCATGGATGAAGACATGAAACAACCACACTTCAAAAATAGTAAACCTCAATATATTGCCAAACCTATTTATACCACCAGAATTAAGGAAAACAAAAGGTGGCATTATATTTGGGGAGTACTGTATAGCATTGGCATTTCCTTATCAAGATGATTTGAAGTATGAAATATGCTCAGAAAATGTCTAAATCAAAAAGGTGAAATCAATATGTATAAGCCAATGTTATCAGTATGAAGAATTGAACTAGTTGTTGACAACAATGCATGCTGTCATTTACAAAGGAATTGGAATTAACACAATTCAATAATTCAGTAACCTTACAGAAGTACATAGATAGTAACCTATTTTCATAAATGGTTACCAGGAATTCAAAACTGGTCTTAGCACCATAAAACTTAAGAACTAAATTTTACTAAAACTTTGGCAAATCTTGTAATTTGATTGGCTAAGCAGGCCAAATTGAGAATATTCTCATACTTGAGTAAATTCTCATGTTTTATGGTGGGAAGCCCTGGTATCCATAGTAAGTTACCATTTTTGGCATTACAGATACTTACTAGGGGATTAATATTAACATCAGCATAGGGTCCACTAAAAAATTCCCAATACAAAATCTGCTTTATTTTCCCCAATTTTGTTCACCGTGTGGCTCACTTTTAGTATGCAGACAAAGGGGAAAATTATAACTTAAAGTACTGCTCAATTTAAATCTCCATGCCTTCAGATGAAATCCATGTTGTTGGTTAAATAAAAAAAAATTAAACAATCTCAAGGTTTTTTTTCTCTATTTTTATTTGTAAATACTTTTTATTTTTACCAAATTTAGACCATTGTGACGTTAAATTCCCAATTGAAAGGGTACAGGACCCTGTTCCCAAAAGGGTCTTTTAAGCCTTGTTACTTCTATCCCTGTCTTTTGGTCTTTTCTTTTCACCTTATACTGAGTACACCAATGTAAGTCAGTGTGTGCTGCACTTTGACCACTAAACCTGAAATTGTTGACTTTTACCTCTAATTCTGAAGTTTAAAAACTTTTAGCTCTATTTTTTTTTCCAGAAATTCAGTAACAAATCAGATATGTGGAGTTATGGGATATTATTGTGGGAGCTATTTTCATTTGGAAGAGTTCCGTATCCAAGAATTGTAAGTACATAAAAGTCAAGAAATTTAATATCACTCTGAGGTAAAGCAGGACATTGAAATATGTTGATGATTAAAGCTTAGTCTGGAAATAGATAAGGCCTAGAAAACAGGATGAATATTATAAACTTGTCTTTATATTACAGATTCTGTATATCTTAACATTTTCACTCCCGTTTAATGGTTGCCGTTTTTGTCCTCAGATGATAAAGTGAAATAAAGATGAAATCAACATTTTTAAGCTTTTAAATATTTGAAGCACATACATACCATCCATGTGATGATTAATGGCAAATTTAATATGAGGTGAATATGTGTTCTGTTGTAAAGTAGTCAAATAATCAGGGGCGAAAAATATCCAGGAACACAGTATACAGTCAAACCTCGTTATGTCGAGATCGGTAATCTCAATATACTTGGTTGTCTCGAGATCAAACGCCAGTCGTGGCAATTTTACTTCTTAATCTTACTATAAAAAGACCTGATAACTCGAGATCGGAAAAGTAAAAAAACCGCTAATGTCAATGTTAAAACATGGTCCTGATGTTTAGTTTCAGTTTGAAATTGACCCGTTATTTCCAAGTTAATTTTTTGTATATCGTCATTTAATCATTGTGATTATATGACTAGTGCTGTACAAATATGTTTCTTGTATCGTTTTTTTTTAGAAATAAAAATCTTCACAAAAATCCTGTTATTTTTTGCTCTCTGGTCTTAAACCTATATGATTACAGTTACTTTGTATAATTCCATTTTAGACTTTCCTTTCTTAAATGTATAATGTTAGTGTCACTTCAGTGATCTATAGCTAGAAAGCAGCATGAGATGTTCTTATTAAAATGTGAGTGATGTTTATTTGCCAATACATTCGCGATATAAAAAATAAATACTTATATATAATTAATTCAGTTTCATTTATTTTGATTTTGCATTTTTATTTTGCTTTATTGTTTGACAAAACACATGGTTTGTGCGGCTGTCAGCTTGCACATATACTGACGATAAGATAAGAGACAAACGATATTCATTTAGGTCTACAAGTATTCCTGCAGTTACTAATATGTTCCAGAGAGGAATCAGGATCATATTTAGTGACAGGCCTTTTAACTTGAGGACCCATTTATCTCAAACTTTTTGCTTGGTCCTGACGACTTCGAGATAACGAGGTTTAACTTTATATCTTTTAATTCACAAATATGGGATGGCAACATATCTTTTTTCAGTTATTAATAAAGTTGGTCCATTAGCGGAAATTTTCAAAAGGCATCGTTATCTGAGAACCAGAATTATTTGTTTGACTTGGCCTAACTTATTTCAACTAATAAATTTTATTTTTTAGATAATTTTTTTTAAACAAGAGATCCCAGAGGTATTTTGGCGCTTAGCATCAAATGTTCTTCATTTGATCTATGATAGACTGTTCTTTTCTCTTATTTTGTGGATCAACAAAGAATTTGAACCAACACCCAAATATTTGTCAAGTGTTTTCTCACAAGATTATAACAATACTAAAATAGAACTGCTATAATCCAAGATACCTTAGCTCTAAGGCGAATCTTAGAGTCAAATTTCAAAAAGATCCACTCAGTACATTGTATTTTCTGAGAAATAGTGGTAACAAACTTCAATTGTCAAAATCCATGATGGACGCCTGTCGGCCATGTTGGATTCCGATCTCTCTGAAAATGTAATTTGCACAATGGGAATCTTCATGTCAAATTTCAAAAAGATCCCTTCAGTACTTTATGAGAAATACGGAAACAAACTTCAGTTGCCAAAATTTAAGATGGCTGCCTGTTGGCAATATTGGATTCTGATGTATCTAAAAAATTTATGTTCAGAACTAGACCTCAAGGGGAATCTTCATGTAGTTTTAAAATGATTCGTTCAGTACTTTCTGAGAAATAGCTGTATCAACCTTCAATTGTCAAAATCTAAGATAGTCGCCTTTTAGTCGTAATTGATTACGGACACAGGGCGATTTGAATAGACCACCATCTGTGTTTGATGGGCTAAAATTACATAATTTGTAGGTTCGCACGTTTAATTGTTGAAGGCTGATGGTGTCCCAGGAACATTGTCACCATATTCTCTACTCTATCAAACACTGGCAACCACCATATAATTGAAAAATTGCATTAAAGAAGAAAATATAAAAAATATAGGTCTAGAAAAAAGTGTTGCTAAACCTGGTCCTACTTGAAATTTTTTTTGACTAGACAAAACAAGCTGTGTTTATAATAAAAATATCTGATATCTTTACATGCCACAGAGATCAATATTCATTTTATGATTTTTTTTTTACAAAAGATAACCAGTGAATTTTCTTTCTTTTGCAGCCTTTGGCAGATGTAGTTATGCATCTCGAGAAAGGGTATCGAATGGAGTCTCCGGAAGGATGTCCAGAAAAAATATACAATCTCATGTTACGAGCATGGAAAATGAATCCTTCAGAACGTCCCACGTTTGCTGAAGCTCTAAAGGAATTACATAATTTACGATCTACAACAGTTTAGCAATTACTTTTACTGTGTACATAAGTAGAAACAGATATCAAACAGCTGAAGTGCTTGTACCTTAATACATCCATCCCCTATGTCACTCTCATCTAGAACAGCAGTGAATCCTATGTAAAGCATTGTCTTAGTTTGAAGGATTTCACAGATACGTCATGTTGTTGTTGACAAGAACGTCCTACAGACAAATTCAATTTTCAGCACATTATATTGTGCATCCTTAAAGCATCAAATATCAGTATTAGCTGCTGTCAGTGATGGTCCGTTTTCCAGAGAGATGTTACAGTTTATGTAAATCAACTTGTACTTTGTTTCACGTTTTAAGTAGTAGCAGTTGTCATAGAGACAGATTGAATTATTGAAACAAAAGGTATGGCTGAAGGCTTGTCAAACTTTTTTATGGATTTCATATTATCATTTACCTATGGTATATTCACTGGACTTTAACATTAATATGTAATCATTCTTTATTTGGTTAAAAACTAGAAATATGATTCCAGATAGAAACCTAAGTACAGATTCTTGATACTGATGTTGTAAATATATACAATGTTCAGTCATTGTCGTTATGAAATACCATTGTTTTTGTGTTGTGTTGTTTAATAGCCTTTCAAAAGGTGATATACAAAATGTATATTTATTTGCTAAGTGAAGAATAGCTGTTATCTTTCGAACTGAGTTTGCAATCAGTAGGGCCTATAGGTTTAAATATGACTGTTGCCACTGGAATTTTAAGTTATCTCTCTTAGTAGCATTTAAGTATCTCAAAAGTTTAAATTTGTTATATCTTGTTTGACTTCAGATGTATTTTTGTCAGAAGTGAATTTTGTTAAATTTGAATATCTTGTATTTTTGCCATTTCATCTAGTACCAGTAAGTGATGTTTCATCTAATACCAGTTAGAGATATTTCATTTGGTACCAGTTAGAGATATTTCATCTAGTACCATTTAGAGATATTTCATCTGGTACCAGTTAGAGATATTTCATCTGGTACCAGTTAGAGATGTTTCGTCTGGTACCAGTTAGAGATATATTATCCAGTACCAGTAAGTGATGTTTCATCTAGTACCAGTTAGAGATATTTCATCTAGTACCAGTTAGAGATATTTTATCCAGTACCAGTAAGTGATGTTTCATCTAGTACCAGTTAGAGATATTTCATCTAGTACCAGTTAGAGATATATTATCCAGTACCAGTAAGTGATGTTTCATCTAGTACCAGTTAGAGATATTTCATCTAGTACCAGTTAGAGATATTTTATCCAGTACCAGTTAGAAATATTTCATCTAGTACTACTTCAAGATATTTTTCTTCAAGAGATGTCCCCTTTATACAATATGTGAACATTTTACCAATAATATCAACTGTTGGAATTTAATTATTGACTTGTAAAGCATAAAGTGTTTATCTATAAACTTAAAAAATCTTTCTCTCTTGATAGTCATTTTGCCTGACGTAGTATTCTATGTTTTTATAAAGAACCATACCTTGTTAAGTATTGTATCTTATAACGTACCATACCTTGTAAAGTATAGTATCTTTTAAAATACCCTAACTGTATGTTACAGTACCTTATAAACCATATCTTGTACAGATATGAATCTTGAAAAGTACCATACCTTTTTAAGTATTGTACAATCTATAGAGATGTACATTGTCACATACCATACCTTGAAGAGGATCATCCTTACTTTGTAAAGTACAACTTATAAGTATAATAAATGATGATTGATTATAGCATCTTATATATTTCTTCATATGCTTGTTATTTTCATATTTCCTGTATGTTTGTACCTTTTTATTTATGAGATTTTGTGGATTTAGTGAACAATTTTCTGAAAATAACCAGAGATACATTTGTAGACAGGATTGTATTTATGAAATTAAGATGAAACATATTGCTATGTTATCAAAAAGCCATCCATTTAAAAATATTGATAATTATGATTTCCCACGTCAAGTAAAATAGGAATATGTTTTCTTGCTTTTCATTTTCACACTTTATTTTTTCAATGAAAATTTTGTTGGTAATCTAATAGTGATCAAGGTTATTATGTATGCTATAAGCAGAATTTCTCGGTGAACTTTGACATAAGATTTTCTCGATCATGATGTCCTTGCCCTTAAACCCCCTAAATCTCTCAATGGCACACATACAGTATAGATTCAGTAAGAGATCATGGCAACAAGCAAGTTGAGGAACTCTTTGAATCCTGAAGTATTTCAAACCTTTTTGTGTTCACCTTCAAATGACACCAATTTCCAGTACAGCTAATGTTGATTTTTTATCATGTGTTATTCTTGTCTCAATTTAGGTTATATTTATTACTGTGTCACATTGTTTTAGCTCAGGGCTAAGTCAGAAAAAAGTGTCTCCAGGGGGCAGAACACCATTGATGGGGGTAAAATTGCATTTAAAATGTGTCTTGTAATGTTTTTATCAGTCCCGAGTCGCATATTTGTAATATTTCGTTTCTTTCCTCTTTCATATTTTCTGGTCCACAATTACATTTTACGGATTGCTTTGTTTGAAAATGACAAAATGCACTTTATTTTATACCTATTTTTACGTTATTTTACAGTTATATTTTTATATTGTTTTATTGATTAAACACTAGCATCTTTAAAGATCTTTGAAATTATAGAGCGATAAACACGTATGTTTTGGTGAACTTAGATAGAAATAGATATTCGTTTGGTACAGATTCGTAAAAATGGCGCCCTCCTGGTTGATGTTGTCATGTTCCTAGCCAGAAGTGGCCTGGAACAGTTTACAGATAATTCTTTGGTCGGTGCAATATAAATTTGGAAAAAGGAATCAGGAAAAAGTATAGTTTACTGTGCCAATGTATGCTACAGTTTTTGTTTGCATTGTCTTGACCACTGTATTGCAATCAAAGGCTAAAAATAAATAGGATTTAATCTTATCCATTATGATATATGGAAAAAACAATTTAGTTTTAATTTAAATTTGTTGGTGGGGGTTTTACCCATAAATGTAAAGTAGTTAGTGGGGGGTAGTTTTTAATTAAAAATTCATTGGTACCCCTATATTTCATGGGCGTTTTGCCCCAGGAGATGCTTTTTTCTGGAATAGCCCTCAAGTTTAATCATCAACCCCTGAAAATCAGTGGTTTTCAGGGGTAGATGATTAAACTTGAGCTAAAACAATGGACTCTTCTGTAAATAAATGACTGATTTCAGTTCATAGATGTCTTTAGGGGTGAATGAGTTAATTTCAAGCAAAACATGATAAAGAAAGAATTGTTGTACCTTCTCAGGTGACTAAATGCTGTTAATGGTATCTATTGTACATTGGGGCCACTTTAAAGTTGTCATATCTGCAACATCATGCTGTTGTCATTTCTTTGTTCTGTGACCTTTGACAGTGCTTACTTTTATAAAACAATTGAACTTTTCACACTTGTGAATATTTTTCATATTTAAGATTTAATATTCTAAGCTTGTTTGGTACACATGAAAATGAGAGAAAATATTTAAATATTTTATATTGATAAAAGCATTTATATAGGTAATTTGTCTCAAGGATTATGGATAAACTTTGATATTCTACTTCTACCATATAATACAGTTTAATATACATTGTTTCAGGAATTTCCTAAGAAATAACATTTTTATCTGTATGATATCTATATCTAATGATAACATAAGCATATTCCATTTGCCTTCTTTTATATGGACAGTATTTTTATAATGGATAAGGCCATTGCCTCTCAACATTTTATACATATTTCTTTGTTCTTATATTTAAAAGCATTACATACAATTCCCAAATACGTCAGTCCTGTAACAGGAATTCTGTCATGTCAGATTATGCTTACTTTCTCTCAATTAAAGAACAAAAACTAATAGGACTTGTGTTTTATTAACCTCTGACCCTTATCAGTTTCTCTCGTATAATTCCTATTTATGAGTTTGAAACAATAACTTTCTTGGTCTGACATTTTGAACAAAGAACTCAGTTTTGAGTGCACTACATGGTTTTTAAAACTGAAAAAAATATTAAAATTCAGACTGTTAATTTTGTTTTTAGTGGGTGAGTCATACTCTTCTTTTGTTTTGTTATGAAATGTTAAAATCAAATACTGTAAACATGGAAATTTATGCATACCAGTCTCACAGTTGTGCTAAGATTTATCATTTAATGCCGGACTTCTCACAGTAAAGTGTTTCATCACGTAAAACAGCCCCAGGCTTGTGGTTTGCCTGAGAAAATCTGGTAATTAACAGCATGAGGAAATATGACTTGGCACATTACAATTGTACAACATAATATTGTAACATTATGACATTTATCTTGATTCCTACACACACATTATATGATATGGTATATTTTGCACACTTTTACCCAATGTTGTCTTGTTTTGGTGTAGATTGTAAGATGATTTTATTGAAGTGTCCATTATACTGCTGATATAAGATGTATAGGTGTTTGCATTTCACATGGTAATGATTAAGATATGATGTGTGTTGGCGTCTTCAGATTTATTTGGCATGTTGCATCTTTGTTAATATTTAAGAGATGATGTGTGTCAATGTTTTCAGATTTAATTTGTTTGCCAAGAGGCAGTACTGAAAAGTCCATGTATGTTAAGTCAGTCCTGTCTTTAGATTGATTCCACATCATGTTTATAAATTTCCATAGAGAAAACATTTCATCCACTGAAAGACTATTGTATGTTTTCTGCTGCATGCTTTGGATTTCTCATTGACATTGTAGATGAAGATTGAATGTCTTGAACACATCTTATAATTTGTATGTTAGGAAAAGTCTAGGGCTATGAATACAAGTTAGGGAGTTATGATTTCCTACATAATCAGTTTTACCTGAAGTCGTATGTAAAAAGATTAAGAATCTGTGTACAAGCTTTTTTACTTAGTATTTATATTGTTCTGTGTGTCTTTCGTTTAGTTTGCTCATGTAATAGATACACTGGACAAAACACAGTACAATGATTATATTTTTAACATGATTTATAACAGACGACAATAGGGATGCTATTAGTATTTTTTGTCAGTAGTAGATTCAGTAAATATATCCCGAATATTTCAATATCACTTGTTACCATGGATAATTATAGAGTTGTTCACTCAGTTCTATACTGGAATTCTTCTAGCAGTATATATGATGCAAGAAGCTTGGTAGAGAGGCCAATGGTAAAAATTTTATACATGTTTTCATATTGTGTAGGCCATGCTTAATATGAATCATGTTAAGATTATTGAAAAAAAGCTAAATATTCAACCCTATAATATGATACAACAATTTGAATAACATTGATTATCCATAACTGTATATTACAATATTATCATGATATATATATATACAGCCAAACCCAGATATATATTGAAATCGAAGGGAAAGAATTTTTTCTTTCCAATAACCAGGGTTTCAAAATAACCAGGTTAAAATGGTAATTTTAAATAAAGCAGGATTTTAATGTAACGAGGAGCAATATAAGTGGGTTTGACTGTATGAAGTGTTGAGTATAAAGAAAAACATATAATTAATCATTGATGCGGATCTTAATTAATTTTCACCCACCAGTAAAGGTTAAACTAAGATGACTTTAAGCTTGTAGTTCTGTTGAAATATTCCAGTGAAATTGTTACAAGCTGTTCTCTACAAGTACCTAAGATATTACATGCTGACCTTATTGTGATAGAAAAAAGTAGCATTTTTAGGTTGATGATTTGATGTTTTTCATGATGTGGTTAACTTTATGAAGGGGGCTATGTGGATGAGTTGAACCATGAAGTCTTTCACTTCTGGTCAGCGCAGGTTTGATCCCTGCTTAAACCAAAGTGATTTTTCTGAGAAGGCTAGCCAGTTTACTTTTGGAAGGCCTGTTGTCTCTTCCTGAGGTCTCTCCCCCACCATTAAAAACTGCCATCATGTAATTGAAAAATTGTTGAGTGTAGTGTAGAACTATTCAAAACAAATAAAATAAAAAACTTAATGAATACGCGATTTGGAATGTTGTTTTTGGAAATGAGTCTGGTTAAGGATATTGAGTAGTTTTATCTGTAGATAAATGGTATACAATGCCCTAAATTTGGATATGTGCTGAATTTTCACTTGTAGAAATAAACTTAGGTGGGATAAATATACCTGAAATGATACGGAAAGGCATCAATCCGAAAATCCCTTATCCCTATACTTGTACAAAATATTTAGATCCTGTCTTATAGGATCTTGTTATTGTGAACCTTAAAAGAATTTATTATGATAGATGCTGTATGGAGATATATGATGGAAGCATTTCTTTGTACAAAATGTAAACAACGCTTTGTTTAATTGTTAACCATGCTGTGTTTACTTTTGTTGTGAAGAAAACTTTTTTTTTTTAAATGTGAGATGGAAAACTTGCAATGTATTAAGTTTTTATGGCGGAAAATGTTCTTATATAAATGGAAATAAACCAAGCTATTTATAAGTTTATTATGGCATTAACCCTTTAAACCCTACAGGCCATTATAGACTGGTCTAAACAATAGAAAAGATCATACCATCTTAGGGTTGAAAGGGTTAACCATGGTTTTCTTTTTTGTTGCATTGCCAATGCTGTGCATTTATGTGGTGCTGATATGAAATTTGGGCCTGCTGCCAAATTGAATAAAAATGCCTTGAACATTGTACTCAGATTTTGAGAATATATTCAAAATTTCAGTGTGCTCAAACTATTTTACTTTTGAAGTTCTTTTTAATAATTTTCATCATTTTTCAAATTGTATATGATAAATATGCTTACAAATCCATGCAGCATAAATTCTGTATCTTTATCTAAAAATTATGAAAACTACATTGAGCTTGAGTATGTACTGAATTTGGCAGTGCCGGTCGTCATAGACTGTTGATGGAATCACAATGTTTGTTAATATCGTTAGATGTCGATGATGATGATGCATCTTTGTGAAAACATATTTGAATGCAGTGATTATACTTAGTATTCCAGAACAATGTTTGCTGATTAAATATGTTTACTACTTAACCTAAAATATGTGTGTTTGGTGCTACTTGAAAGTGTCTATCTTTATTGGTGTATAAATTACATAATTGGATCAATAAGAAACACACTCACTTGTTAAAATTTCTTGTACCTCCAATTTTCTGAGATATGTTGCAAAATTGTACTCAACAGATTTGTAAACTCAGACTCTTGAAGTCACGTGACATTACATCTCCATTGTCTAAGAGTTATAAAACTTGTTAATCCTGGATCCCGCGCATATTTCTGAAGAATTGTATTCAAAATTTAAGTGTTGTTCATATGTTGATAATTTTTTCATAAGCTTTCAGATTACTGTACCGTCTATAAAGGGCATTCTGACAAGGGAAGAGGCGAAACTCGCTTTTATAGACAGGTGATTAATAAAGAGTTTTATTCATTATAAAGATTAACAAAGGTTCTGTTTGGATGGCCTTTATAGGCAGGTGCTCTTTTATACAGAGCTGGCCTTTAATGCAAGTATGACTATAGTTAATTTCTTCTTTTTTTCACATTTTAAAGCAATAGATTGATAGATGTATAAATATTTCTAATTTCAACATGTATTCTTCTTGTCTCATCTTACAATGAAATAAAATCATAATTCCTATATCATGTTTATTTGTGAATACGGTGCATTACAACTCGATCAAAACGGGGAATTCCCTCAATTAAACATGACCGATATGCCATACAACACGTTCGTACTTCTGAAGAGCTGTGGTAGCAATAAACCTAAGATTATATTATCACTAAACTGAGATCTTTTGAAGACTTTATATTAATTTTTTCATCGTTTCTGCTTACTGCTATGAAATCATATCGAATAATTGTGGAAAACGTGTATGAATGTCAAAATAAATGAAAAAGTCGGCATAGCTGAACTGAACATCTGGGTATTGCAAGAGAGTTGTGATGTGCCGTATTCGCTTTATGCACCCAATCTAGGTAAGGATTTAGTTTCAAATCTAGAAACTTTCGTAATATTGACTGTCAAATATTGATTTAATGCAGTGAAACTATTTCAAAATTTCAAAAATTAAAACCATATCCTGAAAGCTGCTTATTTAAAAAAAATATGTTTAAGTGAACTAAGTTTGAATTGGATTGAGAATTGTAATTTTCGTGTTATAGGATATGTTGTTAGTTTAAATGTAGATTTTACTAGGCACAGGAAATGGAAATAATCATTGGATGTATTCATCTACGATCGTTTGATGATACGAGAAATATATTTAAACTTTGTACCAGAGTCACAATACAAACATATTAAATTGTAGCTTAATTTATATAAGAATTTTGTATTTGTTGTTTAATTGGAATTCAAGACGTCATCTAGATCATTTTTATATTTGCAGAAATGTGTTAATTGAAACAAGTTTTAATTAAATTAAGATTTGTCCGTTATAGCTTATCACATTGTAGATATTTTATTACGATCAGAAAATCACAATATTTATAAACATACTTTTCGGCAGGATTGGGTGGTAAATGACAAGTGCGATTTGTCTATCTCTTGCTGGCATCAACAATCAGCTATTGCTTTTAGTTCTGTTGTCAGAAAACCGTTTAAAAGTATCTCGTGATAATAAAACATGATGGCAGTACTTTACCATGACCATCATTTTTAATAAAGACCTTTAACACTGACCTTGAAATTAAAAACAAATCCAGATACAGTGTATATTTAGATTATATGTTTGTTTTGAAGTTATTGCTTCCCAATTCAGCCATACCGCCTTGGCCGTTTTTGTTTTATTGTGATATGCCAAAATACATATGTTTTACATGTGTGTAATATTACGTTTTGTAGCCTTTGCCATAATAGTATAATATTCTGGTAACTGTATAATTAACCATAATTTTTATGTCTGTTTCATCATCATATATGCAAATATTTCGGGAGTTGTCAAATAAATAACTACCACTTGTACACATGCATTTTTAATGTTTTTTGTTTCTGGATTTCTATTTTTTCTAATATAATATTTTGTGATTTGAATTTTTGCAGGTTTTTCTAATCCGCAAAATTTCGCTGAAAATGTACTGTACTTCATCAAAGTTGAAATGCCATATTAGTTTGTGTTTTAGCTTAACATTGTATATACTAGTACCAGATATTTGGATATTTAAAATATCCGATACCTAAGTATAAATCTACTGGTTGTCCAGGATACATATACAAATCCGGTGATATTGGACAAACACGGACCTCTGAAAATCTAGAGGTGGGATCAGGTGCCATGGAGGAGTAATACAATCTAACACCATTTTGAGGAGGAATGACGAAATCTCAATCTGAGTGCACAAAAATTTGTTTTTTCCATGACGAGGCCCACCATCAACGTGGTGTTTGACTGTTTTTCTTTCACATTGAAATAGTATATCAAGAGTGACAACTCGAATAAACTAGTTTCTAAAGCTAAATCAAGGGGCTGTGCGCATTAATATAAAGTAAGGCAAACAATGCCACACTATATAATTTATCTGCATTTAGAACTAGATCGATGTAAGTTTCATATTTAAGTACGTAAATTGAAATCACTACTAAAACAATAAATTATGACATTAAATTGTCAAGGTCACAGTCCTAGATCTGCTACGTGGAAGAATAATTCAAAAAATCAGCTGTCAACATGTTGTGGATTATTTCACCGATAGTTTTGGGTTGTGGATTTAATTCGTTTCTATCATAGCGAAAGTTTTAGTGGTGATGATTTAATACATAGAGTACGTATCACAGATTCAATTTATTGATCTAGACGTCCAAATGCCTCATCATGTGTACGTTTTTTGTGAAAGTGCTGATGAAAGTTTATATTAATTGTGCCACCATGAATTGTCGCTCCACAGAAGAGGGGTGACGTGGAGTCACTAGAAATACTTCAAGAAAATGACTCTGACACAAGAGACAAGGTATGTGATAGATTGTTTCCGGTATCTGTTGATTTTGTCGACAGGAATTCAGATATTTGGTGGTGTTGTTTGTTGCGGCGGAGGATACGATAATTGTTCAAACTTTGTGCATTTCTGTAACCCGTAATAAGAACCGCTTGTGTGTCTGGTACATTATTTATCATAAATTTCTGACGAAGATATTTCCTGACACTTGTGTTTGTTAAGCATTTTGTACTCTCAGAGAGTTGTGACGATTTTACCATCTCCTTCATAATACCGTATTGTTTGTGTTTACCCATCAGTTGTTGTATGTTGGAGTTGAACCAGGAACCTACATTTTGAAGTTCTGACGCACTACCAACTGAACAACTTGATGATTAAATACACGTAGAATTGTTTTATTCATTTGTTTCCCTAGCTTTGGTTCTCGGTCAACATGCTTTGACCTACTCAAAAAAATATTATCTTAAAAAATTGTTTATTAGCTCAATTCATGAAACAGTATGCGCTTATGATATGAAAATGTGTGTCCTTCTGTAAATTTCAGAATTCTACTCTGAAAAGAAACTGGTCAGCGAAATACCAATTCTCACAAACTGTTTTGAATGGCATGAAACGTTTTTTTATAAGTTATTAATTCATTCACTTGAACGTTGTAACCACGAGTCACATCTTTTGTTAGACATACATTTGATTCCCGTACTCCAAAGGGCCCTTGATTCAATTTTCTTCCTCTCTTTGGTCTTTTTCCATACCCTGGAAAACTTGTATTCAAACCTTTTTAGTAAGAACTCACGAAATGAACGGAAGGCTCAAATATTTTCTTTCATTTCAAACTCTCCATGATCGAGGATAAGATCGTCGTACATTAAATCACAGCGTCTGACTGTGACTACAGGTTGGAATCTTGCTGAAGCCAAAGGTGTATATGTTGAAATTGTGTTTTTTAGCCGGGCACAATGCCAAAAGCGATAGCCGGTTATACCGTTCGTCGAGTAGTGTGCGATCGACTTATGGCACATATTTTGGTCTCCGTGTTACCGTCAGAAGTAATTAAGTTGCGTGTGCGATATGATATAGTGCATGTTATGTTAAAAATGTATTAAATATTATAAACATAATACCAAAGTTATAATGCACAAGACGTTCGTTTATGTCAGTTAGACTTCATCAGTTGAGTTCAAATCTTAAACAGATTTTCTAAAGAGGAAGTGGTATTAGATAAGGCCAAACAATAAATCTAAACGTATAGCCAAATTCCGCCTAAGAGTAACCACTGTAACAGATGGTAATTAAAACTTTAGAAGAATTTAGAATTTTAAATGGTTCTATCAGTTCTATATTACTTTAGTATACGATTATCAGCCGGTACCGAAATACCAGGTATAGGTCTATCAAGGTAAATTGGCACATGTTTACAAACACAACGAGTCTAAATCAAATCATGACAGGTGTAACAAGCTACTTGTCGTCACAAAAGTCTTAGAGATTCAGTAATGCATGAGTCCGTGCAAGGCAATATGTTTCACCTGTACAACTTATTTTTGGAAAGTAAACCGTATTGTTTTGGATTTTGACTCAACCCGGAAGTGCCACTTTACCTTGGTAGACCTATACTAGGTTTATGTATACTCCCGGGGACTCAAACGGGCCACCAACAGTGGCAACAACCTAGTGGTTATAAATATTATAAACATAATACTAAAGTTGTCATGCTTAAGACGATCGTTTATGTCAATTAGACTTCATCAGTTGAGCTTTGATTTTAAACAGATTTTCTAAAGAGAAAGTGGTGTTTACGAAAGCCGATTAGTATCAACGAAAAAATTAAAATTATCTCGTAATTACGAGATAGTTATCTCATTTTTATCTCATAATAATAATAATAACTCAAAATTTCGGTATAATAATTCGAAATTTTTAGTGTGTGTGTTTGTGCGCTTCATTATATGTAATATTTTCATCATTTTGAAAATGGAAACAAAAACATGAAATTTCATTATTCTAATAATGACCAAATTAGTTTTGGTCATTGGAAGGATGGTTGACATAAAGGTTATGTCGATATCTAATTAATCGTTATAATTGAGCAAATTAAATTCTCTTTAACTCAAGTAAACAAATTATACATAATAAATTTTCTTGATTTTTTCTTGAGATATTGGAATATTTGTCCAGATATTGAGGTAAAATTAATCAGTGTTATATGATCAATCACTAATGTTCAAAATTGAGATTAATTTCAATGGCTTCACGTAGGTCTCTGACCAGTTGTTGTACTGACCAGAAATGAATGCATCCATTAATACCACTTTCAAAATCAACGTAGATAACTCGAAAATTTAATATATAATAACGAAATTTAGAGATAATAACTCGAATTTCGGGATTATATATATTTAAACATGGCAGCATTTTGCTTGCGTTGAATTATGACCGCTACCGTATAATAACCAAAATGCGTCCGGCAGGACTGAAAATGTTAACATTTTTGGTCCGCGTCTCTATACTTTTCTATCTCTAACTATCTCGTAATTACGAGATCTTTTCTCGTTATTACGAGAAAACTATCTCGTAATAACGAGATCTTTTTCGTAATAACGACATAATTATCTCGTAATTACGAGATCTTTTTTCTCGTAATAACGACATAATTATCTCGTAATTACGACATATTTTCTCGTAATAACGAGATAACTATCTCGTAATTACGAGATAATTTTATTTTTTTTATACTAATCGGCTTTCGTACGTATTAGACAAGGCCATACAATAAATTTAAACGTTCTGTGATGTTGTTCATACAGTTGTTTCAACATAATCTACACCATTTATAGACACAGAATTTCATCTTATCATAAATTCTAGGAGATGGGAAATAGTAAGTATCTTTCGAGTAAAATATGTCCGACATGTTGTTTTTGATAGATTAAATCAACATTTATGTTTAACGTTTTAACGATAAAATAGAAAATAATCAGCGTGTAAAACTTCTAGTAATACGGCTTAAATGTACCTTTCTTAAAACTCTTTTTAACATGAAAACGGACAGATACTATTTATATATCGAGTATGAAAACGGAAATTAGTTAAAAAAAAATTATATCTTAAAAGTTAAACTCTTTATATGTCAATCCGTGTCGACGTGAAATCGTATATAAATAATTTTTTCCAAAGTATAAATATAAATATTGTTCGCAAGGCTAAGACGCGATTGAATATAAAGGGGAGATAACTGCTGAAAGAATTGTGTTTAGCTCACCCAATAATAAGAACGAAATGCACCGATACCGTTTTTTGTGTAACAGACATAAATAAACAGCTTATTGCTAGATAATAATGAATTAATAAACGGATTATAAAAAACAAAAATAATGAAACTATTGATAAACAAATAAATACATAGATAAATAGATAGATATTTAAATGAATATATAGATAGATAATTAGATATATAAATAAATATATAGATAAATAATTAGATATCTAAAGAATAAAAAAATACATAAACATGTAGATATATGATGAATCAATAATACCATCAGAATTAATATAGGTAATATCATTACTTGTATTATTATTGTATTATTATTTGTAAGCCCGACTTTCAGTCCTTTGGTTTTTACAGAAGGTCGATGGTCGTTTGTGGGGTATATCGTAACGGAATTTTCCTCTCCGATATCAGAATGTGCTGGCACCGTAAAACCGATAAAAAATGGATGTGGCACAAGGCACAAATAAAACAAATATGTTAACAAATATGTTTTAAATTATAATTTAATATTTATCGAAACATTGCTATTTCCAAATGTACAATATAAAACTGAAATACAAAATTTACTGCTGCTTTACAGGGTATTTATCTGATAGAGAGCAACTGATCCACTGATGCCACCCACGACGTAAATGAGAGTTTGATTTCTTGAGTTTTGACTAGCTGGTATAAATCTGTCAAGATAATTAAATAATTGTCATTAAACATGTAACCAGTCTTCAGGAATACCGGAAATGAGTAAAGACTTTTTTCATGAGGTAAGAAACATATACAACTATTTTTGTTTTGTAAAAATATATGCTAATGATACATTTCAGCAATTTTGCCCCATAAAGGTCCCCAATTATAAAAAAAACCATAAAGCGTATGCATAAGAGCAACAACAAGAATAGACTGGGTTTACAAGTGTATTTAGACTATATAAAACTCACCCTATGGCTGATATTCCAGCATCTCCTGCGATGTCCATATCATACAGCTCTTGCCACACATAGTCTGACTCACCATTTCGATATGCTGTTTCAAATTTAGGAACGGGTACACCAGTCGAAGTGTTTACAGAATAAAGAAAAATTGAGCCTACTGTTTCACTACCAACAACAATGTACGTGTTCCCGTTATCAGTAATGAGATCCAATGTTCCTATTTTTGGACCCTATAAGACATTAAGCAGACCACAGCATTTGAATACGTATAAAACATGAATATATCTAATTTTTTGATAGATAATTTTTGATGTATGTAAATGTTTTACAAGTCATTCAATTTTTTTAATATAGACTTATCAGTTTGATGATACACAATTATGAGTTTCCCCGCAAAATTTTAATATCACAGGTGCGAAAGTATTAATCTTTGGTACTTAATTATTCATATGACGGTATGTACCGAGTGTCAGTTATCATATTCGCTGAGCTTAATTTTCATGATTCAATGCAGTAATCTTTGGTACTCAGCTTAATTTTCATAATTCAATATATTAATCTTTGGTACTTTATTTTCCATAAAACGGTATGTTCCGAGCGTTAGTTATCACATTCGGTCAGCTTAATATTTATGATTGAAATATTAATCTTTGGTACTTTATTATCCATAAAACGGTATGTACCAAGCGTTAGTTATCACATTCGCTCAGCTTAATTTTCACGATTTTAAGACTAATAGGATCTTACATGGGTGTGTGAACTGGATAAGGAAGTCTTCACCTGAGTCGCAATTATCTGGTTAACACCAGGGTTTCCCGAGGATTGAACTTTTAGATTCTGACCACAATGGTTGATACTTCCCTTTCCACTCAACAGATTTCTATTTTATTATTTTTCTTCAAATAACGGTATGTGTACTGCCTTCGCATTACTCTCACAAACGGAAAGCAACACATACAAAATGCAAATTTATAGGTATTGTATCAATATCTAAAACTTCACTAAAGCGAGTATGTCGCTAACTAACCATCTCTAATTTTATATGCTTAGTCTTAAACTTCACAAAAATGTGTGTATTCATTTGCTGGTTATTACTAATTTGTGTATACACTAATGAAAGACGAAAATTGTCATGGATATGGAAAGGATTCAATTACCGTATTCTAATTGCACTCTTCAAATGACATTAATATGTTAAATACATTTTTTTGGAATGTATTGTATTCCCATTTCTTTATTCCCCAATGCCAAAGCACTCTTGTTCCAACATGCGAGACAGTTAATCTCCTGATTTTAGTGAGTATCGAGAAAACAGATTGGACTTCTATTATTGGTCTTTTCTATACAGATGATACAGACAAGTACAGCATTTAGTCATTTACAAAGGGCTACTGGGAATTTATACCACATGTAGGGCATTTAGCCATTTACAAAGGGCGACTGGGAATTTATACCATATGTAGGGCATTTAGCCATTTACAAAGGGCGACTGGGAACTTCTACCACATGTAGGGCATTTAGCCATTTACAAAGGGCTACTGGGAACTTCTACCACATGTAGGGCATTTAGCCATTTACAAAGGGGCTACTGGGAACTTATACCACATGTGGGGCATTTAGCCATTTACAAAGGGCTACTGGGAACTTACACTACATGTAGGGCATTTAGACATTTACAAAGGGCTACTGGGAACTTACACCACATGTAGAGCATTTAGCCATTTACAAAGGGCTACTGGGAATTTATACCACATGTAGGAAATTTGGCCATTTACAAGGGCTACTGGGAACGTATACCACATGTAGGGCATTTAGCCATTTACAAAGGGCTACTAGGAACTTATACCACATGTAGGGCATTTAGCCAATTACAAGGGACTACTGGGAACTTACACCACATGTAGGGCATTTAGACATTTACAAAGGGCTACTGGGAACTTACACTACATGTAGGGCATTTAGCCATTTACAAAGGGCTACTAGGAACTTCTACCACATGTAGGGCATTTAGACATTTACAAAGGGCTACTGGGAACTTACACTACATGTAGGGCATTTAGCCAATTACAAGGGACTACTGGGAACTTATACCACATGTAGGGCATTTAGCCATTTACAAAGGGCTACTGGGAACTTATACCACATGTGTTATCATTTTGTATCAAAATTGGTTTTCATATGGACTTTTGATACTCAGAATAAATTCATGACAAACGTGTTTCATTACCATAGGCTACAAGAGGAAATAAACTTGATTATATAAAATGACATCTGACAACACCCCACAGAAAACAAGACATAAATGAAAATGATAATTACGTAATTATCTGACTGGCTATCTTTTAAGTTATCAGGAGATTTTGAAGTAATTGTACTGGATACACAGTCCGTGTTGAACACATTCGGCATTCCGGTTTGCATTTCCTTTTCTATCTCATCTTCCGAGTCGTAAACGAGACTGAAATCGGAGGTGTCCCAAATGGAAAATCCCCGCCCTCCAAAATGATTCACCTCGTCCAGTTTTTGGGAGAAAAAGTTTTTGCCATCAATTGTGCTACATACCAAATGTCCTAAGTAAAAATAAAGAAGTAGCAATGGATAATCTAAACTCAAAAGTCCGTAAGAGTACGACAAATTACATATACAAATGGTCTCGATAAGAAGAACAATAGCAAATCCCAAACGGGATGGGACCACGTGCCAGCGTCCCCTGTTAGCATGTCACACCCAATTAAGAAACATATGGTTCACCTGGTAAACAATGCTTCATATGTGATTATAGAACAGCATTTATTCATAATACATTATTCTTAAATATCTGTTCGCTAGATGTTTTATATATAAAATATCTCAGATACCAAAGTATAAATCTTTAGGATGTCCAGGATATAGATACAAATCTGGTAAAATGGAAAAACATGGACCTCTGGAAACCAAAAAGTGGGATCAGGTGCCATGGAATATTATGCATCCCCTGTCGACCGGTCACATCCGCCGTGAGTCCACAGTCAAATCCAAATGAAATACGCGAGGAACGAATCCTCGTCACAACTGGTGCAGACGTCTCAACAACCGCCAACGAAAAGGCAACTCCAAATTTCACTTAGTGAAACAGAGTAATCGCAAACAAGACTATTATACCGACCGTAAAACTTTGAGGAACGTTGACATCAAACGCCTGTGTCAATAATTTTGTCAGTGAGAAGTTTACATCTGTATATGAAATGTTCATATGTTGAACAAGCCCTGGCATATTGGATCATTTGTGAAATATAAACTCCATATGCGGGGGACTGGGATATTACTACTTAAATGTGGAATATTGGGGAAGTCGTATAGTTTAGTTTCCGATTTCCCGTCGGGTCTATAGTAAGTAAAATGTCTAAGTATGAAACGTGTGTGCTTGATTCTGTTGTATCTTTAATTTCTAGTTCGCTGGGATATATCGCATTGACATATGTATCAATACTGTCATAACTAATTGATAGAATGTCGTCGATATATCTAAATTTCTAGCTTTTTCTTCATTTGATTAAGCAGTTTCTGAATGAAGTCTGCTTCAAATGAATAAAGGAACAGGTCAGCCAATAAAATGACACAATTGGTTCCCATAGGAATGCCGGCAGTTTGTTGAAAGACCGCGGCTCCGAATATTACAAATGTATTGTCTATTAGAAATTCCAGTATCTTTTTTATATCAGCTTCAGTGTGTTTGTGTGTAGAATCAGAGTGGTGTTGGACAAAATAAGTATCATGATAACCAATCACTTGATATTCAAATTTGCAGGTACCACCTGAAAAAACAGTTTTTAAGCCTGTGTATAGCTCCTACTTGTTATTGTACATCAAGTACAAGTTGAAAAAGTAGAAAAAAAATTAAATAATATCCCTTTGAATTTGTGTATAGTCACGTCTCTATAGAATTGTTATGTTGTCACGTGTAAAAGAATATTTCGAGATATTACTTCGAAATAATAAATCGCCGTGTATTATGTCAAATCCTTATTTGGAGTTGATAACAAATTTGGAGTTGCAATATCGACATATAGAGCATTGCGAAGAGATAATCTAACACAGAAGCGCCACAAAGGACATAACCGCCTTTCGAACGTTCTCCATCGTGTGTGCGTGCATGTGTAAATATTACAAACTTGTTAACCCTTTAGTAATTAATTTCATAACTTTGGTAAAAGGCTCCGTGATGTTAGTTGAAAGCGTCCTGTCCATATGTCCTCCACAATGGAATAAGAGAATCTAATACTTTGATTACGGGTTATTGGACTTAAAAGGGCATTATCTGTGTTTACCAAAAATATTTCGATTTTTTCATACTTTTACCACTTGTACTTGATGTACAATAACAAATAAAAGCAGACATAAAAATCTTATAATCCTACATACATGTGGGAAATAGGAAGGTTGAGTTCATCTATAGCAATTGAAAAAGTGTCAAACCTGCGTTTTCCAAGCAATTTTCACAAATTGCATCGGAATTTAAGAATTTTTATGCCTGTATATATCTATTTTTTGTTTTTCTTTATCATCTAAATAGTAAAAATGGAAGAAACATTTTTTGAAAAAAACCCCACAAAACCACTTTAAGGATGTTCTGGACATCATGATCACTGGGAAGTTCGAGTAAATATTTAGAAAATTATTCCCTTTACTTGAAATTTCGAGTTATAACCTGGCACTTTCGAATTATTTCTCGAAGGTCTCGAGTTAGTTATTTATTTATTCATTTATTAATGTTTTGAAATTTCAAGATATATCATCGGAGGTTTGTATTATTGTATCGAAATGTGGATTTCCGTATGAATCATAAATCACTTGTATCAAAAGCTATGAAAAACGGTACAAATGTTTACAAATGGTAATTTCAGTCTATGAGGCTACTCACCAACTTTGGAATTGACACGTAAATCTGCTATAAATGTGTCGTTTTTTATGGTTTGAGGATCCACAGAATTAACTGGAAAGTTAAAACAAAAGTTATTATGCATAACATTTAAAAATAAACATTCATCGTATACTACAAAAATACTCTATCGCCACGATATTTATCGAAGTTCAGTTTTTCAATATATACAACGACTTTCCTAGCGTACCAGTATATTATTTTTGCATTGAACAGTTTCCTGGTTTTCCCTTATTTACACACATCCTCCTTAAATGTGACTACTCTTATTTTTTCTATATCTGATTGAAAGTCGGTCACGTCACAAAAGTCGTCTGAGGGGTTCCTCATGGTATTCTTATAATTTTTTATGAAAGCAATGCCAAAGTTACTTAGACAAAGTGTGACATTTTCGCAGAAAGAATTACCGCTTTGATTTGCTACTAGTAATAAATAGGTTTCCATTAGGCAATATCTTATACAGAGTTGTCGGTCCTTGCACTCTCGTTGACATTATGCACGAACATTTCCGAAAATACCGTAATGCAATGGAACCAACTTTATGATTAAAAGGGACTATACCCTCTCACAGCTTTGTTAAAATATATCACGAAATACCATATTTTTAAGCATTAGTAAACATTATAAACATAATACCAAATATTACTTTAGTATAAGATGAACAGCTGGTACCGAAATACCAGGTACTAGGTTTATGTATACCCTCGGGGACTCAAACGGTCCACCAGCAGTGGCAACAACCTAGTGGTTATAAATATTATTAATATAATACCAAAGTTATAATGCTCAAGACGATATCGTTTCTGTTAATTAGACGTCATCAGTTTAGCTCCAATTTAAAAGGTATGTATATTTTCTAAAGAGAAAGTGGTATCAAACAAGGTCAAATAATAACTCTAAAAGTATAGCCGAAATCCGTCTAAGACTAACTACTGTTTAAAAATGACTATCTTGGCTTTATAAAATTTTCGAATTTAAGAGAATTGTATTTACCTAGACTATAGCAAGTGGTAAAATCATTCCAAGTAAATCCATGAAGGCTATTTGTATATGAAGTTGTTTTGCCTTCATCAGCAGTAATAAGGAATTTTTTCCTACCAATAGTTAATACTTTTGCGTTATCTGGTTGACGTAAACTTTTGAGTGGATATTGACGCATGTGGATACCTGAAATGTACATTGACTCATTTAGATTAATGAAGATAGAAGTTACCTAAACAAAAATACTTACTAAAGAAATTTGCTGTTAATACAAAATAATTCGGTACTACTGAAATACCAGTAACTGGATTTATGTATACCCATCGATAACCCAAACGACCCAACAGCAGAGGTAATAACCTAATGATAATAAATAAAAATAAAAAAAAATTAACAGCTTTGCGAAAAGTGGAAATAAAACCTTAACACAACTGTTTTGTCATCAAGACTTGTCTTGTCACTGAAAAAATCTGAATTATGGAGAAGTTTAGAATTTTTTAATCAACAATAGTATAAAATTAAGCTACTGGTACCGATATATCAGCTTCTTGGTTTATTACTTCCAAGAACACCCACCAGCAGCAAAAAGGACCCAGTATGATAGGGGATCCAGTATGATAGGTGTGGAAAAAGCCGAAATAATTACTTAGCATTATGGCTTTACTTTGCAAAACTTTGTGTACAATTATTGTAGCAAGTAAAAGTGTATGTTATGAATGACTTTCTGAAAGTTCATCAATTGAGGGGATCGACAACTATTTTATCTTTATAATTCATCAAGGATCAAAAGGGTAACATACGACGCAACAACAACAACAACGATTATAATACTGCTGCTACTAATAATGATACTACTACTACAACAACTACTACAACTACAACAACAACTACTACTACAACAACAACTACTGCTACTACAACAACTACTGCTACTACAACAACAACAACTACTATAACTACAACAACTACTATTACTACAACAACAACTACAACAACTACTACAAGTACAACAACTACTACTACTACTACAACAACTACTACAACTACGACAAATACTACAACTACAACAACTACTACTACAATTACAACAACTACTACAACAAGAACTACTACAACTACTTCTACAACAACTACTACAACAAAAACAATTACTACAACTACAACAACTACTACTACAACAACAACTACTACAAGTACAACAACTACTACTATTACTACTACTACTACAACAACTACTACTACCACAACAATTACTACTTTTACAACAACTACTACTACAACAACTACTACAATTATAACAACTACTACTACAACAACAACTACTACTACAACAACTACTACAATTATAACAACTACTACTACAACAACTACTACAATTATAACAACTACTACTACAACAACAACTACTACAATTACAACAGCTATTACAATTATAACAACTGCTACAACTACAACAACTACTACTAATCAAGACACCTCTTACAACAAAGTCCCGACATAAACTATCGTTTTCTTCATGACCTACCTCCATCAAGGTCACTGGCGTCAATGGATATACTCTTCCAATCCTTATGTGGTAGTGGATGTATACTTGTCACAGCATATGTAGACAGAGATAAAACTGCAACGGCATCATTCCTCTTTTTAAAACAAAAATGAAAATATACAGAACACTTTCAGGTTAGAAGCTTTCGACCGAGCCAATCTCATACTAGAATATAAAAATCTCAGATACCAAAGTATAAATCAATAGGATGTCCAGGACATAGATACAAATCCGGTAAAAATGGACAAACACGGACCTCTGGAAACCAAGAGGTGGGATCAGGTGCCATGGAGGAGTAAGCATCCCCTGTCGACCGGTCACACCCGCCGTGAGTCCACAGTCAAGTCCAATGAAACACGTGAGGAGTGTATCCTCGTCACAATTGGTACAGACGTCTCAACAACCGCCAACGAAAAGGCAACTCAACATTTCACTTAGTGAAACAGAGTAGTCGCAAACAAGACTATTATACCGACCATAAAATTTGCGGAACGTTGACATTAAACGCGGTTTTCGATATCCCTGTGTCAATAATTTGTCAGTGAGTAGTTTACCTCTGTATATGAAATCTTCATATGTTGTGCACGCCCTGGCATATCGGATCATTTGTGAAATACAAACTCCATATGCAGGTGACTGAGGGATATTACTACTTAAATGTGGAAAATTTACGATGGGAATTGATTCCCAAACTGTTTATTCTATACGTCATATATTAATCGTCAACTATTTATTCTGTATACGCCATATATTAATATTATATATGTAACAATGCATAAACAAAAAACATATTATTTGATTATAATATCAAAGTTCGTAAAACTATATGATCAAGACGAAAAAAATATAAAAACGTACTTTGATACACTTTAGTGCAATAAAAAATTCAATAAAATATTTTAAGCGTGATACCAAAGTTATAGTTTAAAAAATATGGACCAAGACTATCGTTTTTATCAATTAGACTTCATCGTTGAGTTCCTGTGTAAAATAGATGTTTTCCAAAGAGAAATTGGTATCACACAAAGTCAAATGATAAATCTAAACGAATTTATACCTGTAGTGTAACATAGGCTTCTCTACCGTCTGGTGAAATGGCAATATACTCGGGTTCAACATCGTTGGAGAATAAAGGATGATCAGGTAAAGGCCACTTGCTTTGTGCATTGCGAGATGGAAAGCGTATATCTATCCTGGAAAAGTTGGGAGTATTATCTAGGTAGTTTAAGTATTGGATGTTCGTTTTTTTTTGTAAATTCCAGAATAGAATTGAATAATACCTATTGCAGTCCAGTAATATTTTAGTCGAATAATATATAAACATGATACTCAAGTTATATACATATAAATAAAGAAAGACCAAAGAAAATGCACAAGACGATCCATGGACAATTAGTCAACAAAACTTCATCACTTCAGCTGGAATTTAAAGTGTATACTTTTTCCGAAGAGTAAATGGTTTCATACAAGGCAAAATAATAGATAAAAAAGGTATAACCAAATCCGTCTAAGAATAACCTCTGTAAAAGGTGACCTTTATTAGCTTTAGGATAGAATTTTATTAACAAATATCTCTGAAGGTAAAAAGAAACGCATTGAAACATAATACGTGCCAATTATTTAACTGCGTAGCTTAGAATTACGAAAAATAGTCATACAAATATCTTGGACACTGCACCTAAATCCATGCCTAAAATTACTCGACGGTAAAATGAATAGAGAAAGTGATTAAACTACCTAAAAACATGCAGAATAATGATAGCAAATTCGCAAAATATGTTGTTAAATTACTTGATACTCTGCAGGTAAAAACATCGCTTTCAATTTGCAGTCAATTTATTCTTTTTTAATTGTGGTACGGCTGGCGGAAGTTCACATGGCTTAGACTATTGCTTTGCTAACGCAAGGTTATGTAAAGGGAGAAAAATACCTGAAAAAAAAGAGAACCTGAAAAGGTTGCCGACCGACCGCAGCGAGGACATATGTGCTTAACGACTACAAGACAGGGCTATTCGTCTTGCCCATCATCGTAAACACAATGTTAATGACACAGGATCCGCTATTAATATTAAGTAACCATCACATTCATCTAACAACTAAATATACGATAGTGTGAGTTTGGTCTGTGAGATTGTCGATCTTACGTTGCCGTTCCTCTCACTCGTACACGTCATACGGCTTGGTTTGAGATGCATGGTCTCAGGCAATGTACAATGAGGCAATGAAGACGGATCTTTCTTTAAAAATGTGTCCTGGATCAACGTCGACGTAGTGTATACCGACGACATGGCTAACGTATCTTCGAAGCTTGCGTCCTTGAGAGGGATCGGTTTTGGGTTGCTTGGCAATGGTCACTGGAGGTATTTAAAAGAATTTTGTTGTCTGGTAGACAAAGATTATCCCCGCCCTATTCATATTACCCATTTCAACCCTACTTCGGCAGTATTCAATGCACAAGGCTACAAGGGTAGGGTAATATGTTCATGGGACTAATAACTGAAATGTTGAAACGCGTTATTTTTCTACCAGGAAACTATTTCCACGTTGATAATTGATCCCAGGTAGCTTTTGTACAGTGGATTTCTTTTTCATGTTACACCGCGAGTCGTCTTTCAACAAGGTTTGTTAGATTTATTTTTATATCAAGTAATTCAAGAGTACATACCTACTCTCATATCCCTCGAAATAAGCAAACCGTTCCGAGTTACCAGTACTTCCCCTGTCTATAATTGAAATCGAACCCGGTGGATCAGCAAACTTATTGTTGACGTCCCTTCCAGCTCTTGCTTCATTCGCAATTAGTACTTTACTACAATCCGACTTAAAGGTAACCATGTCTGGAAACATGCCGACTGAAATTATATAAGCATAAGTTTTTACCAGTGAACATAAAATATACTGCTGGTAAACAGCACTGTTATTTCCCAAAAGTCAGCAACTATATAAACTTTAGTATCAGCACGAGTACGATGCATATGTGTAAATCTATCGTATTGTAATCTGTTTGTAGATGAAAAATTTCAGAGTAACAATAAGCACGTATCCATTAATTCATTTAATAATAATACAATGCATACGGTGCTTTAGAAATATCGATCTAGAACGGCTGACATCTGGTCGGAATCATTTTAAACAACCAATGATATATCTTGATAACCGTGCTCGAGTTCTCAATGAACACTTGACAGTTCTTGATGGCGATTACTGCCTAAGAGTGGGTGCCACAGTTTTAGACGTACAAGTGAGAGTTTTTAACGTAACGGTGAGAGAATAAAACGTACAAGTGAGAGTTCTTAACGTAACGTTGAGAGAATTAAACGTTTGTGAGAGTTCTGAACGTAACGCTGAGAATTAAACGTATACATGAGAGTTCTTATTGTAACGCTGAGAGAATTAAACGTATACGTGAGGGTTCGTACTGTAATGCTGGGAGAATTAAATTTATAAGTGAGTTCTTAACGTAACGCTGAGAGAATTAAACGTACAAGCGAAATTTCTTAAGGTAACGTTGAGAGAATTTTACGTATGTGAGAGTTCTTAACGTAACGCTGAGAGAATTAAACGTATAAGTGAGAGTTCTAAATGTGTGATAGGAGTAAGTTCGAATAATTGGCATAAAGATGAGCTTTTGGCGAGAACTCTTAACGCAAGAGTGAAAGTATTAGGCATATATATGAGAGTTCTTAATGTGTCAGTAAGAGTATTAGACAAACAAGTGAAAGTTCCTACCGTAACAGTGAGATTATTAGAAGGATAACTGGAAATTCTTAATGTAACAGTGAAAGTATACAGATTAGAGGATCAGACGTACAGGTGAGAATTCTTAAATTAAACGTTAGAGTTTAAGATGAGAGTTCTCAGAGTAAATACCGAGTACTACACGTTTAAGGTAGAGTTCTTAATATAGCTCTAAACGTATTGGACGTACAAGGGAGAGTTCTGAACTCAACAGTATTTAAGGTACACATAAGCTTTTTACTTTTGAGTGAAGATTTTAGACGCACGAATGAGAGTTTACAGCGTGACAATGATATATTAGACGTACAAGTAATAAATGTAACGAAGATAGTATAAGTAAGAGTTCTTAATGTAATAGTAAGAGTTTAATGAACAATCGAGAGGTCTTAACATCACAGTGAGAGCACTAGGCGTACATCAAACCCTGGAACAGCGGCGACGCCATCTTCGACTTGGCTTGGTATATAAGGTCGTGGGCCGTTACCTGCTGTGAAGAGTGTGGCGTACATGTGAATCTTTTATCGTAACAATGAAAATATTAGACATACAGACGAGAGTTATTATTGTAATTGTGAGAGTATTAGAGGAGTAAGCGGAAGTTCGTAACTTGCAACAGTGAGAAGTTTAGACGTGTGATATAATAGTGAGGGATCTCGACGTTCAAGCGAGAGTTTCAGACATAACATTTTTAACGCACTGTTCACATGAGAGTTTTTAATCGTAACAAAGACGACAAATTACAAAATTTCAGAATGGATCATAGTTAAGAGTTACAATACTAAATACGTTTCTATGTAGCATTAAATTTATTCATACTCTTAATCGTTGATTTGCTTGATTGATTGTTGTTTTACATCCCGTCAAGAATTTTCATTTATACTGAGATGTCACCGGCTTTAGGTGAAAAGCTACAAATTTTTTGCCCGTGCTATGGACTGACGCCAATCCAGTGAGGATTCCTTTACGTGCCACGCCTTCCGCGACACGTGACCTCGGTTTTCAGTCTCATCCGAAATACTCGTGACTTTCACTTCGTATGCCGAGCGCTTGGCGAAGGAACGGACACTACCACTTTTAAAGCCTTTGGTATGACCCGTTCCGGGAATCGAACCCGGGATCTTCCGCTTGCGTGTCGAACGCTCTACCATTAAATCTTCACAAACAGTTCGTTAAAGCATTTTGAATATAAAACACTATGTTTCTTTTTTCATTTACGCGCGTAGTGTTTTTGTTCAAAATACATTTATGGGGCCACCGTGGCCGAGTGGTTAGACCATCACCCTTTAAACCATCACGTCTCTCAGTTCCAGCCAGCGGCGCATCGAGTCCTTACTGAGAAAGTCTGTCAGTTTACTTGCAGAAGACCGGTTGGTCTCTTCCCGAGTAAACTGTACCCGGGTTGTCTAAACCTGGCTGCCACCATATGGTGAACAATTTACAAGTGTAGCGTAAAACAAAATTCAAAATTAAAACAAATACATTTGATAAGTGTTTACCTGTAATTTTCCCGTCCATTATAAGTTCAGTGGCATTTATCTGAGCAGTCTTAAAAAACATGACGTGACCTTCGTACACTTCTTTGATCGGTGATGAGAGGACAACTGCAACCTCCGTACCACAGACAGCTACATCACGTGGTATGCCATCAGTAGATTGAAACTGATAACTAAAAAAGCGTACTGGGTTTTGTGGGTTTGAAATGTCAATGAGATGTAGCAGACGGCTGGATTCACCTATATAGATACATAAAACATAAACATAAAAGTTTCAGTGATATGGTTTTCTGTGCTTTGTTTAATTCTTGAAAAAAAAAAACCAAATTGATAAAGCACAAGTTTGTAAGTTAATTTTCTATACATTTTTCCCTTTAGAATGGCGAATAGTAAGCAATGTTAAAGGGACATAAGCTGTGGTTAACCCCCCCCCAAATTATTCCGATTTGTTACTACTTTTACTACCAGCACAATAAAAAATAAGTGTTATACACAGGCATAACAAATCTGATATCCCTGTATACTTTGTTACAATAATTCAGGTTCAGTGTGCTATTCATAAACAAATAGTAAGGTTGAGTTAATCAATTGCAATTGTAGAAAGGTCAAACCTGCGTTTCGCAAGCAATATCCACAAAATATATAGGCATGTAAGTTTGCAAAGAAGTCGTACAGAGCTACAAATGCAGCAGTTAGTGACAATGTGCATTCTACTTCTGGGATGCAACTTTTTCGTGACCCCCGGTGTAATGCAGCCCAGCTATTTGCCACCAACAGTAATGCGAGGTCACGGAAAAAGAGGAGGTCCCGGAGCTTGTTTCGCTTGCGGTTCTTTCACTCACTGTTAGAACGAATGTTCCGCCGTCAACTACAGATCACCCAGCGCCGGAGCAACGGCAACCAGGGTAAAATCGGTATGCAGGTGTAAGAGATTAGTATAATAGTTGTACTAACCTTGATTTGAAGGATCCAATTTTGACCGAAAACTACTACGAATATGATTAGGGCTCATATGATTGTTAAGATTGACTTTTCTGGAAAAGTATAAGTGCCTATCCTTTTGTTCTTGACGTTATTGTAAATAAATATAAAATTCCATTCTATTCAACTCCACCGTCTGCCTTTTCCCCAACAATAGATCGTCGCTCGTGCATGACGTTTTGATCACAGGACTCATTGCAGAATGCTCGGGCAGATCTTTCAGTTCAGAGTAGCGGTAAGAAACGGCTGTTATTAGATTTAAGACATGCTAACAAACATTTGTGGAAATTGCCTGTAAAATTTGAAGACATTGACATGCAGTTTTTGAATACTGGTGATTTTTGTTTTAAGTTTGACTTAACATCTGCCTATCACCATATTGACATTTTTTAATCACATACGCAATATTTGATATTTTCATGGCGATTTGGTGGAAACGTCAAGTTTTTCCGTTTCCTGTGCTCCCGTTTGGTTTAAGTACAGCATTTTATATATTCACTAAAGTTACTAGAACTCTGGTTAAAAATGGAGATCAGAGGGCAAGCAAGTACTTATGTACCTAGACGAGGGTTTGGTCGACATTTAAAATTTGAAAAGGGCCAACAAATCGCTGTTAAGCAATATCAATACAAAATCTGATTGACAGTTGTTTTATCCCAAATGTTGAAAAGTCTATGTGACATTCAAGCACTGAAGTAATACTTTTAGGTTATCATTTGAATTTGATGACAGGTCTAATTAGCATACCAGAAAGTAGACGTAAGAAAATGAGTCATACTATTACAGATATTTTGATTTCTGTACAGAAAAAGAGTCCACGCTTAATTAGTTCCCAGTCTAGTAGATCAGTTAATTTCTCTGTCTTTCGTTACAGGGAATCTGGAATATATTATGACAAATTTTTAGCGCAGATATTTTGCAAGCTAAGTCATGGAACAAATATATTAGTTTAAGCAAAGACAGTTTGAATCAAATCAAATTTTGGGAGACCAATCTTCACAAGTTTACGGCACGAAAATTCAGAATAATCTGTCAGTTCGTTCCGTAATATACAGTGATGCCAGTAATACGGGATATGGTGGTTATTTGGTAGATAATCCTATGAATATTTTTCTCGGCATTTGGGACGAGATGGAAAGACAGAAGAGATCTACATGGAGAGATCTCATTGCCGTTCATAGGGTTTTTCTATCACTTTTGCCATTTTTGATGGCATGTCAATTAAATGGATTTCCGTCAATAAAAATGTAGTTAGCATTGTAGAAGAGGGAAGTATGAAATCTGACATACAAGATTTAGCGATATTAGCATTTTTATCTGTGTGTAGCGCATGGTGTTAGTTTACATGCTGAGTGGGTGCAGAAAATGTACATGCTGATCAGATCAGCTGGTTACTGAATTATGACGAATGGGCCGTGTCCGAGCCTACTTTTAATTATATCGAATCCATTTGGGGTCTGAAACTGGAGTGTCATTGATTATTTTGACACTAATTACAACAACAAATTGACAGCTTTTTATTCCAGGAGCAATCGGTATCAATGCATTCACTGTCGATTGGCATGGTATCAATGCCTGGTTTTTCCATCTGTATGCTTGTTAGCACGAGTCATTTTATATTTGATGCTATGCAATGCTGAGCATTATAGCTTTGGTATTAAGTTTAAAATATTTATGGTTCAGTGATTTTGCTACACTGGCTTTCGGCCAGCGTCTGGTCTTTGATCGTTGATGACCATGGATATATTGAGGAAGTATTAGCTTGTGTTGAGCTGCTAAGAGAGAAAGCCTTTTATATGCCTGATTTTATGTGGAAATCCGGAGGTATGTTTGGAAGAGTTGATCTGCCTTTTAAGATGTCAGCTGTATGACTTTATTTTTACTAATGATTAGTATTTGATATATAGAATTTCAAGTTTATTTATCTTATATTCCCTTATACAATTGTATTTGCATCTTACTTAAGAGTGTTTGCCTGATAAGTCACTTCATGTAGCATTTATTTGTCTTCTTTGTCCCAGAAGTCACCAATCACACACGCATTTTACGGCATAAAATGGGCACATTCTGTCACAAGTGTGCAGTCTCCGACTGATTCCGACCTTGTAAAAAATGTGTATGAAAGACGCGCGGCTTTACCTGTTCACAAGAAGTAACAAATAACTGAGGATGACATCAATCAGATGTACGATTCTAATTTTCAAGAGAGAAATTTGTATTCTTAGCGAACTATTTGTGTGTGTCTACTTTCGTTTATGGGATTTCTACGCGTACCTGAGTTATTATACTTAAAGATTTGTGATATTTCTTTTCTTTTTTTATTGAAAAGAGTAAGGCAGACATATACATGTGTACAGAGTCGGAAATTGATTAATTTCCCCGAACAGAATCTAATCTTTATACTGTTAAGAATTTAGAAAAGTTGTATTGCTATACCGGTGTCATATAGAAAATATTCCGCATAGAAAATTTCCCCCCCGGAAGGAATTCTATATAGAAAACATTTCCCATCTATATAGGAATTGTTCCCCCTTTCACAGAAAATGTTCCCCGCCCCCGGAAATTGTTCTATATAATCCATTAAATATTAATAACTCTGTTCACTGATTTGCTATGAAAGCAGTTAATGAGTGTAAATCCCACATCGCCGCTTTGATCAGAGACGTTCTAGCTTATTTTCTTTTTTATTTTGTTTTTAATTTGGTATTCAGATTAAGTTTTATATTGGAGGTGCCAGCTTTGAGCTGCTCTTTGATCACCCCCATGCATTGAGGTGCTGGTTTTTGTACAAATTGGCATGCAATTCTATAATAAGTAAAATTAAATAAGTACCAATCGATAATAAAACTAAAGTCCATTATAACACGACGAATTAGATGTGTAAATGGTCTCAGCATGAAGAACAATTGCGAATCCCGAACAGTATAATACCAGGTGTCCAGAAGGAGTCAGCGTCGTCTGCTGGCATGTCACACCCGTCGCAAACGTTCCATGGAAACATTTCTAGTAAAATTCGGTGAAAAGGTCAAGTTTGGTGATAAGGTCAAGTTCGGTGAAAACCGCGATTGGTGAAAGGGAGTCACTGTCTGTAGCCATTCTTCAGAAAACTATCTAATATTTCTGAGAGGGGGACTTCATAATGTTTAACAAGATCCCCGTATCGACCATAAAACTTCTTAAACGACGACTCCAAGCGTTCAAAAACGTAACCTTGAGTAAGTAGTTTATTGGCTAGTCGTTTTGCTTTCAGAATAAAGCATTCATAAGAAGAGCATACCCTGGCAAAACGTATAAGTTGTGAAATGAAAACGCCATAGGCAGGAGATGGAATATTACTACTTAGAAATGGGAAGTTCGTGATATGGAAATTGAAATCGTCGCGTTTGTCATAAAGGAATGTGCGAAGTTGACCGTCCTTTCCAATCTACAGGAGTAAATCTAGGTAAGAATCAGATGTGCTGCTTTCTGTCGTCTCACTGATCTCTAGCTCAACAGGATACATCTGGCCGAGGTAATTCTGAAATTCTGAATTATTTATGGACAGAACATCGTCGATATACCTGTAAGTAAAATTGAACCGAGATGCTACCTATTTGTTTCCTTTGGAGAGCAGAGTCTGTATAAATTCCGCTTCATATGAATACAAAAAGATGTCAGCCAAGAGAGGTGCACTATTGGTACCCATTGGAATGCCGAAAATCTTCTGGAAAACATTTCCCGCAAAAACCACGAAGATGTTGTCTACTAGAAACCCCAGCATCTTGATAATACCGTCTTCAGTGTACTTGTTATTGGAATCAGAGTGTTCCTTCACAAAATAAGGTTCTTCATGACCTAACACCAAATATTTTTTATCTGCGATTTCTATTTTTGTATACAAAAGAGTTTCGTTTAATAGATGTTAATCTGTTTTTGAGTTTTTGATGTGGAATTGTTGTGTAAATGGTCGAAAAATCAAAAGACTTGATGCTTTTAATATGTTTGAAGTTTGGAGATTTTAAATGTTCAAATAATTCTTTTGAATTCTTTAGGATCCACATCTGATTGACTCCGCTTCTTGAGTAGGCCGTTGTGCAGTACTTCTGAAGACCTTGTTTAATATGTGTAAGTAGTTTGTGAGCAAAATAGATAAAGGCTTGGTGGAGCACTTAGATGACCCCGCAATGAATCGGTGTTTATAAGGATTTTTGTGTATCTTTGGAATCCAATAAATATATGGCAATTCAAGCTCCGTTATAAGTTTGAATAAAATAAGTGAGAAATACAACTGCAAATGCAAGAAAGTACCTTAAATATACAGGAATTATTGTAATCTTGAATATTCAATCATTCGTTTCAGCTCCGATTTAAATATGTACCGTATTTTGAAACATGAAGTACAGAGAAATATGCATGCATATTTGGTGAAGTTTTCCCAATTATTTCACCTGTAAATTGTATGAACAATATTTGCTGACCTGTGGATTTATATAGTTTTTTTTTCTATTTTGTAGTAATAGAAAATTCTAGTTTTAAATTCCTGTATATTTAAGGTACTTTCTTGCATTTGCAGTAGTATTTCTCACTCATTTTATTCAAACTTATATGGAACGTGCTCACATATTGTGGGTGTTACATTGTATGTATTAGAGAATTTATTAAAACTTGACCCTATAAATTTTGTTGGCAAATCACATTTACATTCTGAGCAAATTAATCAATGCCAAATAACTATGCTCTGTCAGTACTCTAAGATTTTGGCCTTAATTTACTTTGCAGCGATATATTCTATATATATATATATCATTAACAATACCATAGTTTTACAAAAACACATCAAATTATACAATGGGAAAATGAGTTGAAATATATTGGAAAAATCTAAGTTTTTTAATCAAATCACCAAATGAATAGTCAGCTAATTAAAAAAAATATGCAAAGAGTAAATTTATTACAGCTACTGAAAGAAACATTTTGTTTTTGCATTGCATCGTGTATTTAGAATTATCCTGGATCAAGTTTCAAAAAAAAATATCTATCGATGACATGTCAAACCAATAACGTACAAGTCGGAAAGTTTTCTAAACATAGAAGACGGAATCAATTCTATATGGAAAAGTTTCCCCAATGAGGAAGATTTTCTATATAGAAAATTTCTCGGGGTGGGGGAGAAAATTTGTATGGGGGAAGGTTTTCTATATGACACCGGCCTTGTATATTCAGAACTGTTTTTGTTTAGAAATATCACGAAATATTCAAACGATTTTAAATTTAGAAATGATAATAAGCCTATGTCTTACACTAGGATTAGAGAGTTATTTATTTCAGCATTTTCGCCCTTTGTCAAGAACATGATTTTGGTATACATAGTTTGAGATCAGGTGGCGCAACTGCCGCTGCAAAATATGGTATTCCATAGCGATTGTTTAAACGACATGGTCGGTGGAAGTCGGAGACCGATGATTTAAAAGAGAGACTTTTCATTAGTCAACATTTCAGCCTTAAGTTATACATTTCCTCCCCAATCTTTGATTTTCGACCTGAGCGCTGACCGCGTCTGCTACTTTATAAAGTGTTTTTGTTATCTATATACAGTATCTTAGGTGACTCAAAAGAAATTTAATTCTGTTCGTTTGAGGTTGGCGAATAAGAAAAATAAGAAGATACTGTAGGAGACGCTTTCTTGGTGCCTTATGGATAAGTATTATGGGTAGTAAGCGAGTTTTCGGTCATTTAACGAGTTAGCGCTCAGACGTCTGCACGTAAATTTCTAACTTAAATTTTCATTTATCCGTGATAGCTTTTTTTGCGCATATACGTTTAGAGGGAGTGGATGTAACTTTGGTTTATGTTTAAACATGTGAATGTTGTGTGTATTTTGAAGGACATATGAATGTCATGTTAATCTTGTGATGATTATTGTAATAAATAAGTGCTATCCGCATCTTGCACATTATAGGGTCTTCTTTGTATACAGCATCTTAAGAGTCTCAGGAGAATATGAATTGTTATGCCTGTGTATATCTCTTTTTTGTTATTGTATATCAATCCAAGTAGTTAAAACTAATTAAAAACACAGTTAATGCACTTTAAGTATCAAAATAAAAATTGAGTAGTATTAAAATATCACTATCAAAAATAATAAGATGGTTCCCGTTACTACAGTAAGACAATATAAATGATTAGTTCTTTAACACAGATTGGATGAATTATTTCACCACTATTGCAGTATATGTCATGTTATATATCTTACCAACAACATACAGAATCTGGTTCGCCGGATCATATGCGGCTTCTTCGGCGGTGCCTCCGAACAGTTTGTACGATTCCCGAGGAGGAAGCACTGATGGCAATTTTATATAGGAAAGCTTTTCCAGGAAGATGAAAGCCAAAGCATTTTTGAGAAGTAAAAGATAAAGAAAAATCTTCATGGCTGAAGCTGCAAATGATTTGTAAACAAACCAAATAAAATCAAGAAATTATATGCATTGAAATATATACTTTAAAGCGATATGAGCTGTCTTAGGTGAAAAACTTTACATGCCCATGTTATGTAATATTCTATCTCATATATATTCCAAAGAGACCGTCTGGTGGTTAGAATAACAAATGCATGTGAAAAATTGCAACAATCTTGCAAAACGCAACCCGTAATATCAGTTATTTTTGTCCGCCATACTTTTAGGCTTTGAGCATTGCTAATTAATTTTCGGTAATTTTTACGAAGATTACCTAGTGACCAATAAACTAGTGCTATTTGCAGTTAACATACATTCTATTCTTATTACTCTTCGCGTTTATTTTCGTACATCATCATTTCATACCTAAATCAGGCAAATTTTGTCTTTATCGTCGTTTCAAAACATTTGCTTCTGAAATTGTCCACGTGCCGGGTATTTCGGGTGATGTCGACCCATTTTTAACTTGTCCCATCGCATTCTCGGCTTTATCTTTCTTGACACATATGATCATGAACTTCCCAACTCCACCGGACATGGCGGCACGATTGTAAAACATGAGGTACGCATACTTTTCACGGTAATATTGTTTTGATTTTGTCAATGTCAGCATTCAGGGTTACATTAAAGAACGGAAAAAAATCTTGTAGTGACCTGATATATTTATTTATATATTCATCCGATTTTCTACAGGAAATTAAAATAGCGTTGAAAAGCGTACATTTTACATGCACTTTCCAATAAAAATCACGTCCTATATTTTAAAAATAAATATAAAACACAAAAAAATCGGCCGTATTTGACATAGTCCGAGTCCGTAAAGTGACTGAATTACGAAGTACATTTGATATGGCGAAATAATTTATCTGAAAGGTCATTACATACGGAAATACAGCTGGATTTTTTAAGATACGGGAAAACTTAAATTCTAATAAAGCACATATCTTCGAAAAGAAGATCTTTTACAACGTTTCGCGTGTTTGATAATGTATTTGAACACACATTTTATCATATTCTCGACTATATGTCAGGGGACAAAAATTATCATTGAGACAGCTTATATCGCTTTAAGAAGCAGTATGATATATATGATATCAAAGTATAAAACTACGGATGTCCAGGATACATTTACAATCTGGTGATATTGGACAAACACGAACCTCTGGAGGTGGGATCAGGTGCCATGGGGGAGTAAGCTACCCCTGTTTAACGGTCCCACCCGCCGTGAGTCAATTTCAAATAAAATAGGTGAGTAAGAAATCCTTGTCATTATTGGTATATACATCTCATCAACCGTTATCGAACAGGCATCTCAACATTTTATTATAGGTTTCAAAGAGCTACTGTAACTATTTTTGATGAACAAGATTGCTCAATACCATTTATGTAAATTGGTTCGAGAAGTTGGTGCAGTTTGGCTTTATAACGTTTAATATTTTTAGTCATTTATGTGTTCATAGAAGGCAGGTAATGATCGAAAGGACACAGGATGGAATATCATTCTAAACCATGCAGTATTTGTACGGTTATATAGCATTAGGGAATAACTAAATTAGGCAATGATGAAATGGCGCTGTTAAATGGCAGTACACTTCTTTCTATTAACAACGTTAACCTAAGTTGACAGTAGTATAGTTAATATTGTAAGATATTAGAAATTGTATTTAACTGATGTAAAACACATAAATAGGCATTGCCTGCTTAGAAAATGACAAAACAGCATGTTTGATGTCAACGTTCCGCAAGATTTATGGTTGGTATAATAAAATTGTTTACGAAAATTTTGTTTCTTTAAATGAAATGTGGAGTTACCTGTTCGGTAACAGTTTTTGAGACGTCTGTACCAATTGTGAGGAGGAATTCTTTTCACGTAGCTGGATTTGACTGTGGACTCGCGGCCCGTGTGACCGCTGAACAGGGGATGCTTACTCCACCTTTACACATGATCCCACCTCTGGATTTACAGAGGTTCGTGTTTATGATCAAATCTGTATATGTATCCTGGACATCCTGAAGATTTATACTTTGGTATCTGTGATTTGTATATGTATCCTGGACATCCTGAGGATTTATATTTTGGTATCTGTGATTTGATATCCTTACTATAAGGAATATAAAAATGACAGATACCAAAGTATCAAACGTAAGGAGGTTTAGGAGACAAAATGCTAAACTGATGAACATTGGACAAACGCGGACCCCTGATAATTCAGATGTGAGATTAGGTGTCATGGAGGAATTATTAAAAATTATCATTTCAGTTACACTTCAGCTTCACTTATCATTTCCTTGATTTACAAATATTTTGTCTCTCACGAACTTTTGAAGTTGATCTTGATCTAACAAAAATACATCTTTAAGCGTTGTCGAATTGTTTTAGTGGAATTGGAGGAGGATTCTGTACAATAATGAATTTTAAGATTGATAAAATGTCAACTGTAGGTACTTTGACTTTATAGATACAACCATATCATTTAACCATACAATATAAGATTAACAAATGAACCATGTCTCATTTTCTGATTTATCTTTGTCACGGGAATATTATCTAGAATTCACCTTGTAAATGTCGTATAAGCAATATAAACCGATGAAGGACGAGTGACAGATTCGACACGGTTCATATGACAAAAAAAAGAAAAGAAAAAAGATGCTAAATCGGGTTTTCATTTATTTTCAAATATATTACTTTCTTTTATCATCCAGCAAACATTGACGATTGTAGAATAAACTATAATTGTATAATTTATCTTTATAGATACAACGTAAAGAATTCTAAGTGTGGAAATTAAACAGGTCATTTCGGTATAGCAAGACATTTATACAGTATGTTATCTATAAAACAAGAACATCTGCTTATTGATATAGGGTTTCTATGAAGTTTTTAAGAACAAAACTGCTGTTATCTCCACAATTTGTTTTTATAGATTAACTCATTCTTAAAGAGGCGTTTTCTGTTTTTTTTTTAAATTATTTCCCCCTTTCTTTACTACTTAGATCGATATACAATAACAGAAAAGAGATATACAGAGGCATAAGAGTTCTTAAATTCCTATATGTTTTGTGAAAATTGCTTAAGAAGTCCAGGTTTGGCACTTTTTCAATTGCAATTGATTAACTTAACCTTACTATTTTTATATGAATACAACTCAAGACTTGGCCTTATTTTTCAAAGAATATGTCGGAACATAGGATGTTTCATGTCTGTGTATATCTCTTATTTCTTAATGTACATTAAATACAAGTAGTAAATTACAAACAACCGAAATAATAGTTTGAAAATAAAGTTTTGTTTTGGTAAACACAGCTAATACCACTTTGAATGTTACAAACTTGTAATTTAAAACTGTTGAAATATTAGCTTACAATGTGAATCGACCAACCAGTATAGAAGTACTTACCTGGCATTTTCACCCGTGATCTTTAACTGTGACGGCGATGCTCTTTTCTTTCTTTCACTAGATTTTCAGTAAAACTTGATGTATAGATAAGACACGGATCTTTCCATATCAACAGCACACATAATTCATAAATAGTTCTAATGGCTTTGAGTTTGTGTCAATGACTACTCCTAAGAAGAGATAACGCCATCGCACGCTTTTTCTATTTAAAGTTGGAAAATAATCAGAGAAAATAATCTGAAACAATATTGATCCTCGCCAGAAGCAAGACATTTGCACGTATTTTCATAAACTGTAAATCCGAAAAAATGTTGCGTGACTTTATCTTCGCGAAATACCTGATCTAAATTCATTCACGGGATGTTATTTTCGCGATTTCGAATGTCCATTTCATCATACTGTTATCGTACTCCATTTCAAAAGTTGTCCTCCTTACAATACGGGGCGCCATGTGGGGCAGTGCTAAATTTTGTCCTCATATCCACTTTTATACCTATAAATTTTCAATTTTGTTTCTAAGATAATTCAATTCTGTGTTACAAAATTCAATTTTGTGCACAAAATTGAATTTTCTGACACAGAATTGAGTTTTGTGCAACAAAATTGAATTTTGTGGTACACAATTGAAAGTTTATAGGTTCAAAATTGGATTTTGTGGACGAAATGTAGCAATATCCCACGGACCGGTTAATTCACTCTGTATCACAACTCAATTTTGTCAGCTCATTTGCATATTTTTCGATTCTGTGGCCAAAATATGGCACAGATATGTAACAAAGGCTACGATTGGCTCAATAAAAATAAGCCAAGCTTCCGAAGGGCGCGTCGATTTACCCCATAATACCACATACTGCCTAGTATTAACACATACTACCTCATAATACCATATACTACTAACATCTTTGTCATTTTTACACAACATTAGATTAGAGTCGGATAGGTAAATCTAGTAGTGAAACCATAACCGAATTGTTTGTGTTATATCAATGCACTACCACATACTACCCCATAATAACACATACTACCCCATAATAATACATACTACCCCATAATAACACATACTACCCCATAATAGCACATACTACCCCATAATAGCACATACTACACAGTATTTACAAATGCTACCACTTACTTTTTTTTTTATTTGAGTTGTCACAACCTGTTCAAGAGGCTTAGCATTTTGTTTTATCACATTCCTTCTCAACTTCACAGGCCAGGTGTTTTAATGATTTATGATGGAAGTGTAATGTGTCCTCACGACAATTCACCCAAGAACCAGTACCTTTAAACAGCATAGACTTAGTATCGGCAATACTCCCTACAAAACTTGCAGTACATGACATCTTGATCGTCATCGTAAACCACTCACGGGTATTTTTTAACCCAATCTTTATTAAATTTTCGCTTTTTCTTTGACGGACCTTTGTCACTGGATTCATTACGATCTTTTTCATGTTCATGTTGTTGTTTATCTGTGTCATTCGCGCTTGTATTAAAAAAGCTTAAAACTGATTTCTGTGATCAGCTTGCCATATTTTGATACCGATAACTTCAGTTCTGTTGTGAAGGAAGCAGCAACGAAACGTCAACATGTGCACTTGTTTCTTATAAAAACATTCCTGTAACGTTTTGTTATTGACTTGTATGTCCCTTTAATGACAAGCGTTTGAATAACCCCGATTCTGGCAAGCGAGGCCAGTTGTAAACAGTAATGTGGGCTACGTCATGTTAAGGTAAGTTTTACGGCTGATTAAGTATAACCATACGATTAAAATTACACGAACCATATTTAAATCTTGTTTAATTGATTTTTTTTCAAATGAACAAACAACTGAAGAAAATCTTACTCGGCACACGGATGAGTCGGACTGAACAATTCACTCGGCATTCGACTATTTTAACTCGGGCAGGACGAGTGGCCGAGTGCTTTATCGGAGTCCTGAACTTCTTTTGAGAAGCGGATCCGGCCTACTAGGCGTATTTTCTTGTCTGGACGCAGGAAAATGCTTTTCCGCGCATCCAAATTAAAATATTATTCTTTTTATTAGATAAATACGACCCTTATGAAATATTGTCTGACAATTAATCCAACACTTAAACTTTTGCATAATCGAGCACGGATAATGTCCCCCTGAAGTTGATAGAATAGGCGTAAAACCTTTATTTTTACTATAAAAAGTCGGAAAACTAAAAAAAGATTTCCATTAATTTGATATTTACACCCACTTAAACTTTAAATCCTCAGTCTGCTTTTGATGATGTATGCATCGTATCATAATAAGTTTATTTTTTTAGATCCGCCACTGTTATATATATTTATTGCATAATCAAAAGACACATGAAAACAATTTCACCGGGAAAATTTTTTTCATAAATAATAATTGCCCACCCCTTCCACTTAGTGTCATAATAATTAATATTGAAATAAAAATGCGCTATGATGTCATTATTAACTGAAAACATATTGATGTGGAATTACTCCTTCAGCGTTTCTTCTGCGTCTAACATTTTTGACCCTGTGATCTCATTAACATGTGGAGCGAGAACTATGGTGCGTAAAGGAGGCAGGTCCTTTACGGAATAATGTATTCGATTAGTTTTTGTATTGAAATATGTCCACAGAGTTCTCAAAAGCATAATACATCATCATCATCATAAACTAGACATGTCTACCTCACCATCTAATAAAATGGCCTGTACATAGCTTTCAGCCTAATCAACGTCGAGATAATATCACCAAACCAAATTATGAGAGCTTGTTTACATACGTAACACCATATTTGGGCAACAAAATCGAATAATATGGAAATGAGGTGACAAAATTGAATTTTGTATCACAGTATTGAGTTTTTTTTTCACAGAATTGACTTTTGTGCGCAAAATTGAAAGTTTATAAGTACAAAAATGGATTTTGTGGACAAAATTTAGCAATGTCTCACAAGGCGCAATGTAGGACAGGTTAAATTCCATTTCTGTGCAAAATTTTCAATTTTGTCACAAAATTGAATTTTGTAACACAGATTTGAATGTTGTGGCACAAAACTGAGCTCAAGTTCATTAGAACATGGGGAATTAGATGTGGAATGGTCTCAACACGAAGAACAATAATCAATTGCGAATTACTAACGGGATAGGACCAGATGTCCGGAAAATATCACCCGTTTTCTAATACTTGTCATTCTTTATGTCCATTGGTTAAAACTCAAGTCCAAGAACACTGTGTTGTGTCTTTCAGCATCAGGTTAGAAAAATGAGCGAAAAGCAAACATTCGCGAGCTTGAGTTCTCGAGTAAATAAAATTCTCATAAAATAAACGGGATCTTTCCTACATGGCGATTCCGGATCGCGGTTTTACGACGACGCTAAAAGGTCGACCAAATGTTCAGAGTTTACTAATGTAATACAAAAATACAATGACTTTTTTGGTGATTTTAAAGCATATACAATAAAGATTTTTTTCAGGTCGAGTCGTATTTCACAGGTTTTGTGTTATTGTTTCTTATACGGAACCACATCAACAAGGTGTAAGTTTTAGAAAAGAGGCCTAAACAAATGCTTTAGGTGTTTTTTCTGTCAATAAGACTTCATCAGTTGAGTTCGAATTTAATAAAAACGTATTCGAAAGAAAAAGTGGTATCATACAAGTAAATTTGAAGAATTTCCAATGAATAATAAAAAATCCAAATCCATTAATATGCGAGAAATATACGAATGATATGCAAATAGTCTGAAGATGAAGAACAATTGCGAATCCCATAAGTGGTGAGACAAAGTTTCAAGAAGGAGACAGCAAATCCTTTTACCAACCATACACATCGCAAACGGAAACCTCTCGAGTTCGGTGAAAATATTATCAGATAGTTTTAGATCTGATTGGTGAAAGGGAGTCACTGTATATGGTCTTAATCCATAAAACTATCTAATATACCTGAGAGGGGGACTTTATATTGTTTAACAAGATCCCTGTATCAGCCCTAAAACTTCTTTAGTAACGATTAAAAGCACTCAACAACTCATCTCTGTGTGAGTAGCGAGTCGTTTGGCTCTCAGAATAAAACATTCTTCTGAGAAGCATGTTCTGGCCTAACGTATAATTTGTGAAATGGTAACACCATAGGAAGGAGACGATGGAATATTACAAAGCCAAATAGTAAATTTTAATGTATTGCAAATCTTACTATGAAGTAGCTACTGTGAAATGAATACCTTAGTTCTTAAGAAGTTTAGAACCTAAATCGTGCTATCGGAGCGAAATATGTCTTTCATATCAACTAATCGCCTGGCTGGTAAATACCAGATACTGGGTTTTATATGGTTTTGCAACGACCCAATGGTTTTAAATATTATTAACAACAGTTATGGGAAAAAGGCCACAAAATGTTCAAGGCAATTTGTTCTGTCAATAAGACTTAAAACGATGCTTCCATAAAAGATTATTTTAAAGACATATTAGTATTGACATGATCAAACGTAACCGTAATCGAATGGCTTTTCTTTTTGGCATTTTTTTTCTAAAAATATCAAAACCTATAGGTCTTCCAACGAAAATTGGCACGTTTTTACAAACACAACGAGTCTAAATTGAATCATAATAGGGTGACAGACTTGTTTTCGGCAACAAAAATATTAGAGCTACAGAAATACGTGAAGTCAAGTTTTATCTTTTGTCCACTTTATTTTGGTATACCTGTAAGCTAAACGTGAAAAGGAAAAAAAACTCAACAGTTGTAAAATGAAAACATGCAATTGTCCAACGTTTTTATCTTAAAACTATTACCCATGCAGTTTAAATGTGAAAATGAGCTATCTATACGTATAGCAATTAAGCAGATATAGAAAAAGTCACACCTCCGAAAGATAAGGCTACAAAAAGAAGCTTTTATTAGATATCTTTGTTCCATGAGCGCTTGCTAACATAAGACAACCGCTACATTGTAACAGTGTATCATATTTACTTGTTTTCACGACTATAATACACACGATTCATATATCTACTCCAAATATTATTTGAAAGGTATACTATAAACTATATTTTTGTTGATATTAGATATTGCCTGCCAATGGATTGTGCCATCAAGATTTCTTTTCAGATGTAATTTAGCATTTCAATTAATGTCTATGGAATTTTCTTGCTGTAATATGACCATTTTAGATATTTTGTCTCTCTAAATGTACATAAATCCATTTTTTAAATATCAAATACAAAGTTTATTCTACTTGTTACTTCTTACTATGCTTTTGATGATGTCATCAGGATGCTGGCTTCTGATTGGTCAATTTGAATCTGCACAAAATAGAGCTGTTTATGAAATTTTACCTGAAATAAGATCACGTTGTCATGCCAATTAGGAGTAAGAGTCAATGTTTGGAGGCGTGTCTATGACCGGGGTTGGAAGATTGTGGAGGCGGCAATCCTGGATAACGAACCAATGAGAGCCTTCATTACAAAGGTAGGTTTGGAACAAAGGAGATCAATCTATATGACCTGTGTACACTAAACCAGAGAGGAAGGGTGGGTAGTGAAACCGAAAGTATAGGAAGGGTAGCCATCCTGGATATAGAAACTGGGATATCTAGTTTCATGGATAGACAGGGAATCCCCGCTAATGAGGGAGACTTCATTTTACCAGAAACGAGAGACTGACTAATTTCATGGCAGTAAAGATATATAGAGCATGAAGTGTGTAACGTGCGAAAAGTTTGCAAAATGATAGTGTGAAACTTTATCATGTTTAAAAGTTTGCAAAGTGATCAAGTGTGTGCCGTTCACATGTTTCAAAGTTTGCAAAGTGTTCAAGTTTGTAACGTTCTCATGTTTCAAAGTTGCAACGTGTATAACGTTCTAGGTTACGAAGTCTCAAACTGACACAGTAAAAAACTTACAAAGTTGTAAAGTATGAAGTTGTTCACGTATGCAGTTTTAACACGTTTCTGTATTTTTTATATCGTTTTTGTACCTCTGTATATAATAAATATAGAAGAACTCATCCTGACGGTGTTTTCTTTCCGAACTTCGGATGCCAGATGAGCTCTCAGAGGCCTTACTGAACTTTTTCTCTAGTTTTTAAATTTATTATTTTTGTACACATTCACTTACTATATGTTAGACTTAGCTGATGACACTTGTGTCACGTCACCGAGTCAGCTGACTGTAATTGTCTTGCAGGACGATAGGTCTCTTCATTTTGTAATGCCAGTCACAGTACTTTTCTGATCATGTAAAGATGAAAACGCGTACTGTTGATGCATTCTCAATACATCAATCCACAGAAGAATGTACTTAATAAACTGTCATTCGACATTGAACGACTCGGATGTGTTTACTTTGGTTAAGTAAAATCGTTAGCTTGCTACTCGCTACTGTATCAGTGTATATCCGCTCAACATTAAACATTTTGTTATCATTTGTGTTTTTGCTATTACTCAAGTATTCACTTGAATAGATTGATGAAAGTCTGAAATAGTAAGTCATGTGACTAGACAAAGCTTCAGTTAAGTCTCTGAGAGCTCATTTGAGATCCGAAGCTCGAGGTGTCAACATCAATATAATTAACAGAATACCACTACCAGCATGGGTGAGTGTTTGAATGTTTATTACATCTTTTTTACGTTATGAAACATGTGCAAACAGTAAATGTCAAAATCTGAGTAAAACATAAGAGTTCAAACAACGTTTATTTAGCTAAAGCTAAATCATGCCGTCAGGAATATATCCTAACCGATCAACGTTGAACTGTAAAACCTAAATTTTCGGTTCTAAAAATAGATTCACGCAGCTCTCTATAGACCAATCATTAAAAAGGTCAAAGTTCATGAGACGGAGTACGTCGTGTGCGCTATACTGGTCATATAAAAAGTTTTATAGGAGTCTTTTTTCAGAAGACACAAAATTTAACAAATAGAATGAACGTAGCAAATTCCTGGAGGCTGAACCCTCGTACATCCTAAAGAAATTGAAGATGACGTCCAGGAGTGGGAGTTCTTTGATCGTCAGAAGGCAGGATTATTAAGATGGTACGTGAAGCTTAGCAAAAGAGCTGAGGCCAGAAGGTTGAAGATGGTCTATTACCGGTTTCTGTCAAGCACAGGGCTTTTAACCCGAAAACAAACGGCCCTTTTAAGGGCCACTCATCTTATTCGAAAAAAACCTGAAAGTATGCAGTTTTTGTGTGTAATGTGTTAAACTGTAGTGGTAAATCTAACATATAGTAAGTACATGTGAACATTTACTAGTTTTTACTTGATCGATGAATTTGATTAAATCCAAATCAGTAAATCCTAAACATAGTAACTTTAAAAACTAGAGAACAAAGTTCAGTAAAACCTCTGAGAACTTATTTGGCATACGAAGCTCGAACAGTCAACATCGTAAAAAAATCCTCTGCGTGAGTATTTCAATTTTTATTTTATATGCAGAATTACAAAAACGATATATAAATACAGAAACGTATTGAAACGGCGTAAGTGAACAACTTCATACTTTACAACTTTGTAACTTTTGTACTGTGTCACTTTGAGACTTGATAACTTAGAATATTATACACGTTGCAACTTTAAAACATGAGAATGTTACACACTTGATCACTTTGCAAACTTTGAAACATGAGAACTGTTCACTCTTGAACACTTTGCAAATTTTTAGTACGTTACACACATCATGCTCTATTTATATCCCCTGCCGTGAGATTAATCAGTCACTAGTTTCCGGTAAAATGAAGTATACCTAATTATCCGGGATTCCCTGTCTATCCATGAAACTAGGTATCCCATGATTTCATATCCAAGATGGCTACCCTTCCTATACTTTCGTTTTCACTACCAACCCTTCCTCTCTGGTTAAGTGTATACAGGTCATATAGAGTAATCTCCCTTTTTTCCAACCCTGCATTCTATACAGAGTAATCTCCCTTTTGTCCCACCCATACAGTCTGTACAGAGTGAGCTCCACTTTTGTTCCACCCATATAGTCTATACAAAGTGATCTCCCTTGTTCCAATCATAGAGTCTATACAGAGTGATATCCGTCTGTACATACTCATAAACTCTAGTCTTAGTACAAGATTAACATTTTCAAGCTTGACTCACAGTTACGGGCTCGGCCTACCGCTCTTCTCTTGCACACTTGGTACGGAATTGGCAAGTGTGGCAAACTCATGTAAATTGTAGC
>BROG01000658.1:0-45000 GCA_030159075.1 Atrina japonica
ATATATATATCTGTGTGTCTGTGTATGTGCGTGTGAAAAAACATTGAAAATTCCTGGTATAAGATAAAATTGATCTCTGATAATTAGATTAGTGTGTCTGTGTGTCTGTATATCTGTGTGTCTGTATATCTATGTGTCTGTGTGTCTGTGTTTCTGTGTGCTAGTGACTGTGTTTCTGTGTCTGTGTGTGTCTGTGTGTGTTTAGAGAACTATGCAGTGCTATGGACATTTAACTACCTGCACTCTATTCATCAATACCGAAGTAATTGACGCATATCATTTAAATACCTACACAGTGGCACACATTTGGATAAACTATTGACAACCTCACGGTAACAATACAAGCATTTACCTTCACATTATTATTTTTGTTATTCAATATCACATAGCTAAATTTACGACAGTAAAATATATTTCACTGGATTAAGACGTTTGCAGGATTCACTTAAAAAGTAAGTAACTTTTGGTGAAAAAAAGTCAAAAATTATCAATTTGCCAAAATAAAAAGGCTACATGAAATATCTAAAAAGCTCTCCGATTCACTAATTATGAAATTAAAAGACATACTGACTAAAACTGTGATGCACACATACACTGCAGTTAGTCTGAAAATGATGAAAACAACGTGGTACAAATACCCTTAATTAGCCATCGCACGTGCACTGTCCACTGATGTTATATCGATACGGAAAGTATGTCAAACATGACTGTACGTCAAATTATAGGAAGTATTTTATCGAAAACTGCAATTATTCATATTTCGAAATAAAATATTGTATTTCTAAACATATAATTTCATCACTTTCAAGTTAAACACATGAAAACAAAAGAATGTAGTGGTATTCTCCGACCAGTCTGAGATTCCACGATTGAACAGAAGTGTTATATAAGTAGCATTGACAGATTGAGGTTTCCTCAGGGGAAATTCAAAGAAGGGTGGCAAATTATTAATTTGTTTTCAGCTTTATTTCTTTGCTCAAAGCATTTCAAGGCTCTATTTCTGTTCCTAAACGTACAGCACAATTTCTTTTTCTGTTCCTTTTTGGTTTTTGTTTTTTGTGTATGTTTTGTTTGTTTGCTACCTGTATGGCAACGTGTTTACGTCTTTGTGGAATGTTGATAAACTCGGACCCATTCGTGCCAATATTAACTCGTATCAAGTCATGCTTACAGTTGCCTGACTCGTAATCAAATCAACTGGATGACTTAGATCTCAAGCACACAGTAAAACTACCCGGACTCGATCATTTTCTACGTAGGAATGATGTGTAATTGTTCCGCTTTTTCGGTTTGTTCAATCCCGTACAGTTTTGATGGAATAGTTAATGTTCATATCATTTGGCCTCAACAGAATGTCGGACAAGATCGCTTTCGGCTTCGTATATCAACATTGACAACATTCAATGATATTGTGTCTCAGTTCTTCTACTGTGATTTAATTGTTGATATATATATATATATATATATATATATATATATATATATATATATATATATATATATATATATATAGCGTTACCGTATAGTAATACCACAGGTATCAGAAGTTTTACTGACGATAGACTTTTCTACCCATATAATTTTTTTTCGCATTACATGCCTCATTTAAACAAATATACATTATATAACGTCATAGCTTTAATACCAATGTCCACGCCGATATGAAAATTAGATGGGAACTGGATGATAGTCCTTAAGAAGCAGATTATTTAAACACTTTATCCTTCTTTTCAGCCACACATTCTCCATGGTAAGTCTGAAATACTTTGACACGAATTCACACATTCCATGTCAAGGAAACCTTTAGGTAAACACGTGGTACCAATGTCAAGTTTCAAGACATTGACTTTACTGTCACTATGTCATTTCCGATTTTTGGCATTATGGCGTCCATACCCTCTGTACCATAGATAATACCTCTGATAATATGTACATCAAAATGTCCAATACATATAATCAAATGTTCTAACTTTATTTTCTACTGTAGATGGAGTGTATTTACATACGCCTATTAGCAACGATGGTGTTTATGCAATCTGTTATCGGGAACAGTGGTGATACAGTTACCATCAATACAACCCAGGGTCCAATCACTGGTTTAGTGTCAAAGGTTGACAACAAAACAATCTATCAGTTCCGTAAAATACCGTACGCATCTTCACCAGTTGGGAACCTTAGATTTTCAAAACCAGTTCCACATCCGAAATGGAATGAAACTTTGGATGGAACTGAGTTCGGACCTTCATGTATACAATCAAGTAACCCATTCGTTACATTGATATCACCGAACAAAACTATGTCAGAGGATTGCCTTTTTCTAAATATTTATGTTCCAAAGAATCTAACAACTGTACAGAAACGATCGGTCATGGTATGGGTGCATGGTGGAGGCTACATGTTTGGGTCTGGCATGATATATGATGGTTCATATCTAGCGTTAAGTGGCGATGTCATTGTGGTGACAATTAACTACCGTTTGGATATATTTGGATTTTTGACAACAGGAAAATCGACACAGGCAAAAGGAAATTACGGTCTTTGGGACCAAATAATGGCACTGCAATGGGTCCACGATAACATCGATGCATTTAGTGGAAATCCCAACTCTGTTACGCTGATTGGACAATCTGCTGGAGCTTACAGTGTCGGTCTTCAGAGTTTAATTCCATCAAATAAGGGCTTATTTCATAGGGTTATATTGCATAGTGGGGTAGCGAATGTTCCTTTGTCAACAGCGAGGGATTCTGTTCTCATGACGAAATCTATTGGTTTATTTTCTAACTGTAGCCAGGAATTAAGTGATCCAGCGTTCTTAACATGTATGAGGGCCTTAGACGCCGGAACGTTAATGAATTCCAAACAAACAATTTTAACCAGAACCATACCAGATGCTATTCATATTGTCAATTTGATTGCACCTGTAATTGACAATGAACTCATCAGAGAAAATCCGACGAATATCCTGCGCGGTGGGCCTCACCAGGAACTTAACTTTTTCAAATCCTTAGACATTATGGTGGGAAATTGTAACCAGGAAGCTACATTTGTGTTGCCAAGGTTGGCAACATCTATTCAGGCTTTATTTAATTTTAACTTAAGTATCGGTATACCGAATGCACTTTTTACTGACAACATTGTTAAAGCTCTAACGGAAGATTACTTCTCGTCTAATAAGGACGTTGCAAATGAGATCTGTGCTGAGTACTGCGTTCAAAATAATTTGACTGAACAAGGCCGTCAGATGTTTGATATGATATCTGATTATTTTCAGTTCGCTCCTGTAGATGAATACCTCAGTGCACATTCCGAGAAAAACCCAAGCTCAAAACGATACTACTTTATTTTTACCCGGAGGTTACCAGATCCACTTGCCCCACCAAGACCAAGGTATCTCAAGGGCGCCGACCATAATTTGGACATCCTGTATTTGTTTAATTATATCAACTTGCCCATAACTATCAGAACTCTACCAGCATTGGACAAGGAATTATCCAACAACATGTTAAAATACTGGTCAAACTTTGTAAAACATGGGTAAGTTTACCAGCTATATAAAATTTTCACATTCTAAAGTTATCCCGAGAAAACTTACATCTCAAAACAATATTACAAAATTTAAGCTGTCAAACCACACATTCCAGGTCAAGAATCACATTTCGCATTTCATTTTACAGGCACTATTGGAACTGTTATCAACATAACGGTATTTTATTTATTATAACTTTGATATTATGTCTATAATATTTATAATATATGTAAACACAAGTCTCTCCCTTAATGTTGGCGCTGTAACGGGTTTTGGCGTCACGGTCGAGGATTGAACCCTTTCACCCCTGAATTTCTGAGTGGTATACTCCTTTTACATCTGTTTTAACCAGTCCATTATTGGTAGTAGGTGTAAAAGGGTTAACATGCATAAAGAATATTTTCTACTATTTTCAAAATAATACCAAACAATCTTTATTTTCAGTGACCCCAATGTCGAATCTAATTTACCGTACTGGCATCAGTTTGATTTACCAAAGAAATCTTACCAACAACTTGATCTACAGATCATCAATGGAACTCACTACAATAGCAGACGAATACATTTCTGGAGAACTGAAATTCCAAAATTGCTGCAGGTTGAAATTGCTATTAGCTCAGCTCCTGTCATGTTTTCAAGAGAACAAATGGCATTATTTTGCTTATTTCTTTCCATAATTCAGATTCCAATAAGCAGTAGAAAATCAACAAACAACTAATCAAAATTTGTCCTGGGTTTTCAATGTAATTACATGTATATAGCTAATCATTAACGAGATAAGTTTTTGGATATAGTTCATGTCCGTGTTTATCTTCGATATGTATAACACAACACAAAATTTATCGTATGTCACAGTTCTCACCTGAGCTAATCTTACAATAAGGAAAAGACCGCTTACAGTGGTCTAGTGGTGGAGCGTTGGACTCGCAAACGAAAAAACCCTTGTTCGATTCCCGGTACCAGCCATACCAAATATTATATTAAGTATATATGAAAATTATATTAAATATATATGAAAATCATGAAGGAAAGTAAAATAACAAATAAACGAAAAATGCAATGCGGGATGGTTTCAGATTAGGTAAACACCGATGAGTGTACATCTGAGGTGAACGTTGAACAAATCATTCGGTTTGAATGTGGCGAGCTCGATAAACTTTATTGAAAATAAGGAGTAACAGTTTCTATGATGTACAAATAATCTTGTCCTAATACATAGATAAAAATATATTGTTCAGGTTTCAGTAACAATAGTGTTGACGATAATTGACCAATCCTGAAAGAATGGGAGTAAATAATAACATCAAGGTATTTCTGACACGATAATTGACCAATTCTGATAAAATGGGGGTAAATAATAACACCAAGGTATTTCTGACACGCACCAGAAGTCTTGTTTTGACACAAGCAACAAAACAAATATAGTTTGTTGGTTAGGGTGTCTACGATTTTCTAGATATATTGGAAGAACTATGAGAGTGTAGAACATTTAGTTACCTAAGATACCGTGTCCTTAAGCACATTAATTTCGTTTACACATGGAATGGAAACCTATATTTGAACAATAAACCTGTTTGGAGTTGTTTCATTTCGTCACGGTTCACTGAGTAGGACATATTATATCTGGTTAAACATAATTTTTACCTGGAATGTTGATATCAGGTAATGATATGTTTTAAAAGTGTAAGCCTTACAAACAGAACATTTATCTACACTTAATTCCCCGCAGATAAACCGAAACAAGCTGTTACTGAAAACCACCAATGTAAATATAACGTAACCGGAGAAAAACCTTGACCGACTTTCAGTTTCAGTCACGTGATCTAGGTACAACCTGTTTCGACAAAATAAAACGGAATGGAGCAGCTCGAAAATGGTGTAATTGTTAAAAACTGGATCGATCTAGAGCTACCCAATAGATTTTGCCAAATAACTCGACACGAAGAATGGAAATTGATATGTTTTAATGATGTTCAAAATGTTTAATTGATTTCTTTAACGCTTAACTAAAGGTAATTTCCAATAACTCTATTCGCATTAGACATATGTATTTGTGATTTTAAAGCACTGTTACAATTTTATTACTGTGAAGTAACTTTATATACACGTTTCACGCAGTACCAACCAACGATCCAGTGGTCAACTACACCGATTATATCACTGCTTGGATGCAGGTGGTCAAATACACCGATTATATCACTGCTTGGATGCAGATGCAGTAACGCAGTAAAATAACTTTGCAAAGAGTCATGACATGAATACAAGCTTGATTGAATTCCTACTTATTTTTGTCCGTGTCGTTGGAATCTCACGCAATACTTTTATTCAGCAATACTATCATTGAAATCAATATTCTATTTACAGAATGTGCAAAACGACATGAAGAGAATATTTCTTTCAGCTATGAATACCCGAAGCATTATATATACACAAAAAGCATTCATTTTAATATATTAATTTACCATACGTTTATAACCATGCAATGCATTTTTGTAATTTTGTTTACGTAATTGGATTTTTTCTTGCAGGAAAGCCATATTGTAACACTATCCACCTTTTTTATATGACCAAAATAAATTTCATGTTTAAAAATTCAATCAAATTTATTTTACCTGATAATAAAACATACCTGTATTTAAACACCTCGTAGAAAACAATGTTAGCGTGACGTCATTTAGAGGTCATTTTCAGATAGATTAATGGCTATAAACGTTGTTATGGGTGCAATATCATCAGATAAGTCAAATAAAACTCTATCACTTCATGATCATCTAAAATTTCATTATGTAATAAGTACAAAATTATTTTGACTACAGTTAAAATTGGCCTTATTTTTTGCACCCCTCAAATATTCGTTCTGCACATTGTTTTTTTTTTCCTATGTGCAATTGCATGTATGTTCTATGTTTTTTTTTTCAAAAAAATGAAAAGTAATGGCTATACTTATTTGTATTACCATTCTCTGTGATACTGTAATCAGCTGGATACAAAATGCATTCTAGATCTTGACTGTGGACTCACGGCGGGTATGACCGGTCAACAGGGGATCCTCACTCCTCCATAAAACCTGATCCCACCTCTTGGTTTCCAGAGGTCCGTGTTTATCCATTTTTACCGGATTTATATCTATGTCCTGAACATCCTATTTACTTATACTTGAGATTTTTTATAATTGACTTTACGAGTGGAGGTTTTCATATGATGTAACAGCTAAACAGTGTGTGTCGAGCATTAAATATACAATTCAACTTGCAATGAAGAAAATAACAGTCGGTATGTAGATATTAAAAATGTTGAGGACATTAAAAAGTGAACATTGGGATGAAAGTTGAATTAAATTGCATCCATGATTTATATCAAGTACTAGTTAATCAATGTCAGTAACTCCCCCTTGTTTGTTATGTAACGGAAAGTTTGACTAAATACTGACGGCTGTTCTATTGTTTATTAATGCATTGGTCGCGTAACCGGAAATAAGATTCACGTGATAGGAAATAGTTTCACCTACCTATGGTGCTAATATCTCCTATATACCAGACGTTTAAATACACCATTTTTTCAAACATAGTGGAAACTTGATGTGGAATCGCATTTAAAGTCGAGGTTGTGCAAATTTAAGGTCAGTATAATGATTTAATCAAGCTTCACTGACTGAAGTTTCAATATAAAAAAAAAGTTTGAAAGTTGATGTACAGGTGTGACCACTCAGGAGTGAATACTTACTTCTCCATAAAGTATGATACAACTACTATCTTTTCCATAATAGGTTTAATGATCTATGTCTAATTAATTAATTATTTCATTTTACATTCGACAAATCTGAATACTGATCGATTTTGTGTGGCGTTACATTTTTCTTACATATGTCTGAAGCATCTTTAGTGTAAATAAAGAATTCAAAATAGCCTACGATTGATCCAAATTTACAATGTGTTTGTGCTACGTGGGTTATAATTTTGCTTTATTATTCTTTGATTTTACCTATGCACACGTGAAATTTACAATGAATATGTTTGTAATTACAGTGGAACCTTGCCTGAAGACCACCTCGTCTAGGAGACCACATTACAATGATCACTATGAATTATTTCCTCTCCGTTCCTTAATGTTTAATCAGCACGGAACCTCACATAAGGTACCAACAAAAATTCAGACCACTTTGAGTCATTCAATTATATGGTCTCTATAGCGAGGTTCCACTGTAACATCTCACGAATCAAACCACTTTGAGTCAGTCTGTTAGGTGGTCTCTATAGCGAAGTTCCACTGTAACATCTCACTCATCAGACCACTGAGTCAGTCAGTTTGGCAGTCTTTATAGTCTGTATATGTTTAACGTAAAGGTATTTGTTCCGAGTAACCCACACTCAAACGATAAATGTCATAAAAATGTTAACGAAAATTTAATACTCGACATTATCAATTCGTTTACCAATTATAGATCGTGTAACTCTTATTCACGACGCCTTCACCACTCGTAACCGTGGCAGAGTTTAGTAAAATCCATATAACGTGGTGGTGTGGAGTCTTGTAAACCCTTTCTTGGCCTGGACAATTTAAATTTTAGGTAAAAAGAGAATAGCATCAAAATCATACCGTCTAGGGTAATGGTTACTTCTTAGCACCGTATATTAGAGTATCCAGTGAAAAATAAATATAAACATAATACCAAAGTTATAATCCTCAAGACAGTCGTTTCTGTCAATTAGACTTCATCAGTTGAGATCCAATTTCATAAACATAATACCAAAGTTATAATCCTCAAGACAGTCGTTTCTGTCAATTAGACCTCATCAGTTGAGCTACAATTTAAAATGTATATGTATATTCTAAAGAAAAAATGGTATCATACAATGTCAAACAATAAACGTTTGTTACGTGCATCTTGTCATAACCGAAAAATAAGTAGAATTATCAGTATGATAATCAAAAGGTTACTTTGCCCCTTAATATGAATCGGACATTACTAGCAGTTAAGTGTTTGAGAATCCCTCGACGCTCGACTTAAAACTTACAATATGCTTGCACACACGATTGTTGATTCACTTCGATATTGAAAATCATATCATTTTTGACATGTTACAAATGCGCCCAAAGTATGTTACAAATGTACACAAAGTATGTTACAAATATACCCAAAGTATGTTACAAATATACCCACAGTATGTTACAAATGCTCCCACAGTATGTGACAAATATACCCACAGTATGTTACAAATGCGCCTACGGTATGTGACAAATGCACCCACAGTATGGTCTTCAAATATAATGTCAAATGTAAGTCGAATTTAGTTTACAGCATAAAGAAAGCTAACACAATAAAAACAGGTGTGATTAGAATTTGTCCTATAAACCATGTCACCTGTGAGAATTGTCTACCTTACATTACTTGCGCATTTCTACAGTCGTTTCAGCTTGCCATAAAGATGGATAATGTTTTATTTATATTTGGAAAATTGAATTGTTATCAATATATTTTGTCTGCTATGTTTTTTAATTCTATTTGACGATAAGTTGTTCCGCTAGAATTTATAACTTAATGGTTTAGATAATAAAAACCAGAATGAAAATTAGAAAATATATTAGATAATATCTTGACGTTAACTCTGTAATTTGAAACATCATCAGATTTCGTGTGGTATGAAAATGTGTCACGTTCAGTAAAATGTAGGAATCAGCTTGAACGAAAACAACACAATTCAAATCAGAAATTGTCTCACAAAGCATGACGCGTGTGCCAACGTGTAACACCTGAACATAACAGTCAGTTAGTCTGACAATATCGGAATTTTTTTAGTCCTGCAGAATTGTCAATCGGCAGATACCTGTAAAGGAGTAAAACAACACAAATATGTGGTTAATGTCTGTATTCTGAATGGTCAAACATATACACAATAAACATAACATCAAAGTTATACATAAATCAGAATTGGTACACAATTAGTTTACACTTTAAAATGAGGTAAACCCTACTTGTAACACCGCAATCAACACGTGAGTAATATAACTACAGGTACATGTATTATAGAATAACAAAATATTGTTATTCTTTATAAAAAAAATCCATACACTAATTAATATAAATCATAACCGGAACCCAGTTACTGTTTAAAAACTATATGAGGTAAACCCTATTCGTAGGGCCTCAGTGGAATAATAAGTACTTTAACTGCAAGTACATGTAAAACAGAACTTTATAACATCAATGATCTTTATAAACTAATTTATGTAAAAAAAACTTGCAGTATATTATCTAAAAATAAATGCGATTCGTAACTAAAAGAATAAAATATTAATTAAGTAATCCCTGTCTATGTAAACGGAAAAATGATTACCCCGAACAGAATATGAATAATGACTGCTCCCTTATAAAAACACGAAGTCCTAAATGTCAAAGCGGTAATTACTATAAAAACATGATCACAGTTTTAATAAAACCAAAACAGCATAATTGAATGTAAGTTAAGTACTGTCATGTAACTAATTAGCTTTAAATCGGCTCTATCATATTGGTATATGATCTATTTAAATCACAGCTGCTGTGATTAAAATGGAAGCACTTCTCAAAAATACAATTATGACATCCAGAATGAGAACGGACACTCAAAATAACGTGTCCGTATTACGTTCATTTAATATACCTACAACGGATAACTATTTCGAGCTACCACATTTATATTGGATACCCAATATAAGCAAAGATACATAGCAGGATCCAGCAAATGTTCTACCAAACCTTTATCTTTACTCCTTACCAAGATATTGACAGTCGTTAAGGAGAAACTTCAACAATACTGTACAGTTGCTTATTCCAGAAGCGGTGTAGATAAGATGTGGACATTCAAAAATTCTACACAGCCTTAAGAAAATTTGAAGGCACTCAATTTTTCTCGAATTCACAGTATCAAAACGTATGTCTTCTCTACTCTTTACAAGGTTAGGGTTCCGCATAAAAAATTAAAAGAAAGACTTTTCAGCATCATAGACAACCGTTTTTCACTAAAGGTGGTACCCAAAAATTTAAATATCTAGTGATAGGCTTTCAGCATACTTATTTCGTCAAACACCACTCTGATTCTACACATAATTATACTGAAGCTAATATAAAAACCAAGCTGGAATTTCTAATAGACAATATATTTGTAATGTTCGGAGACGTGGTCTTTCAACAAACTGTCGGCATTTCTATTGGAGCCAATTGTGCTCCTTTATTGGCCGACCTTTTCCTTTATTCATACGAAGCAGACCTAATTCAGAAACTGTTGAATTAAAAGAAGAAAAAGTTAGCTGTGTCCTTTAATTTCACATTTAGATATATCGACGATGTTTTGTCAATTAATAATCACAATTTTATTAACATGTCAATGCAATATATCCCAGCGAACTAGAAATTAAAGATACAACAGAATCAAGCACACACGCTTCATACTTAGACATTTTACTTAATATAAACACAGACGGGGAATTAGCAACTAAGCTATACGATAAACGCAATAATTCCCATCGTAAATTTTCCACATTTAAGTAGCAATATCCCTCAGGCAAAAGTACCAAAGTTATAATGCTCAAGACGGTCGTTTCTGTCAATAAGACTTCATCAGTTGAGCTACAATTTAAAATGTATATGTATTTTCTAAAGAGAAAGTGGTATCATACAAGGTCAAATAATAAACGTTTTTCCCAAGCATCTTATCATAACCGAAATATCAGTATAATTATCTTTATGATAACCAAAAGGTTACTTTGCCCCGTAATATCATGTGAACTGGACAATACTTGTAGTTAAATGCTTGAGAATCCCTCTATACGCTCGACTTAAAAATTACATTATCCTTGGCGACATTGTTCAGATGCTTCGATATTGAAAATCATATCAAAATGACATGTTATAAATGTACCCACAGTATGTTACAAATGCACCCAGAGTATGTGACAAATATACCCACACTATGTGGCAAATGCACCCACAGTATGTTACAAATGCACCCAAAGTATAGTACAAATGCACCCAGAGTATGTGACAAATGCACCCACAGTGTGTTACAAATACACCCACAGTATGTGACAAATGCACCCAGAGTATGTAACAAATACACCCACAGCATGTTACAAATATACCCAAGGTATGTTACAAATATACCCAGAATAAACGACAAATGCACTCACAGTATGTTACAAAAGTACCCACATTATGTGACAAATGCACCCACAGTAAACGACAAATATACCCACAATATGTTACAAATATACTCACAGTATGTTACAAATACACCCACAGTATGTAACAAATGCAACCCACAGTATGTTACAAATATACCCACAGTATGTTACAAATATACCCACAGTATGTTACAAATGCCCCCACAGTATTTTACAAATATACCCACAATATGTAACAAATATACCCAGAGTATGTTACAATATATACCCACAGTATGTTACAAATGCTCCCACAGTATGTTACAAATGCAGCCCACAGTATGTTACAAATATACCCACAGTATGTGACAAATGCAGCCCACAGTATGTTACAAATGCACCCACAGTATGTGACAAATGCACCCACAGTATGTTACAAATATACCCACTATAAACGACAAATACACACATTATGTACAGTATGTAGCAAATGCAGCCCACAGTATGTTACAAATATACCCACAGTATGTTACAAATATACCCACAGTATGTTACAAATATACCCACAGTATGTTACAAATGCACCCACAGTATGTGACAAATACACCGAAAGTATGTTACAAATATACCCACAGTATGTGACAAATACACCGACAGTATGTGACAAATGCACCCACAGTGTGTTACAAATGCACCCACAGTATGTTACAAATGCACCCACAGTATGTTACAAATATCCCCACAGTATGTTACAAATGCAGCCCACAGAATGTTCTTCAAATATAATGTCAAATGTAGGTCAAATTTAGGTTACAACATAAAGATAACAATCACAATAAAAACAGGTGTGATTAGAATTTGTCCTATAAAGAGATCACCTGTGACAATTACCTACCTTACATTACTTGCACATTCCTTCAGTCATTTCAGTTTGCCATGCTAATAAGGTTGGATTATATTTTTCGAGATATTTTGCCGAATGTGTTTCTTATTTCTATTTGACGATGAGTTGTTCCACTAGAATTAATAAATTAATGGTTCAAATAATAAAATCCAGATTATAAATTAGAAAATATTTGTGTATGCATATCTTAATGTTGAAGCGAGCAAACAAATAAAACCCATGTAGAAAAGATTTAGGATTAATTTTTTTCTATTTTAATTATATTTGTGAAAATACTTTTTCTATTGTTTGCTTTACAAATTCATTTTGAAATCCATGACTAAATATGGCTCAAACTATAATGAATCAAATGGATTATCATTCTCAGAAAGAGGATTGGGCAGAATGTCTGCCTAAAATAATCCAAACATTCAATTATAACATCTATAATCGTTATAAATATTTCGTTGATAGATAAATTTGGAAGCCGGATGAGTTATTTCGTGGCTTTCAGTAACGAAATCACCGTTTCTCCCGTGGTCCTTGCTAATTTTGAAAACCCAGTGAATTAATTCTCACATTACAGTCGTTTTTATCCGGGCCAAATATTGCATTAAATTGACAAACACAAAAGTTTCAGTAAACATAAATGCATTAACATGATGAGGGAGTCCAATGTGAAAAAAAGACAGAAAATGAAAAAGAAATGAAAATGGGGCAGTTTTCCTACCACTTTAATCAACCAGCGTATGTAATTTATTGTATCGCTATTGTCCGATACACATAAGATGGCGGGGCGGAGTAACCGTTGGATTATCATTCGGATTATTCTACTCACTTTTCGGTTATGACAAGCTGCATGAAAACACAAACTGTTTTATCACTGGTTACTCTCCTATGTGTGGTGAGAAATGGGAATGATTACTGTTGTCGGTGTAATTTTAATATGATGTTTCATGACTTAAATTTTGAACTCGTTGAGGTCAAGGACAGGTTCAAAAGACTTCTATTGCTTTGTGTAAAGAATCCTAATATTTACAAGATTTTTATGTTTATTGGAGCATGATGTGTAAAAACGGAAACATGGCAAAACAAAACACGCCCTGGCATATCGGATCATTTGTGAAATATAAACATACATATGTAAATGCGATATAACCCAGCGAACTTGAAATTAAAGATACAACAGAATCAAGCACACACGCTTCATACTTAGACATTTTACTTAATATAAACACAGACGGGAAATTAGCAACTAATCTATACGATAAACGCGATAATTTCGGCTTTCCCATCGTAAATTTTCCACATTTCAGTAGTTATATCCCCCAGTTTATATTTCACAAATGATCCGATATTCCAGGGCGTGCACAACATATGAATATTTCATATACAGAGGTAAACTACTCACTGAAAAAATTATCGACACAGGGACGTCGAAAAACGCGTTAAATGTCAACGTTCCGCAAATTTTACGGTCGGTATAATAGTCTTGTTTGCGATTACTCTGTTTCACTAAGTGAAATGTTGAGTTGCCTTTTCGTTGGTGGTTGTTGAGGCGTCGGTACCAATTGTGACGAGGATACACTCCTCACGTGTTTCATTGGACTCGACTCTGGACTAACGGCGGGAGTGACTTGTCGACAGGTGATGCTTACTCCTCCATGGCACCTGATCTTACCTCTTGGTTTCCAGAGGTCCGTGTTTGTCCATTTTTCATCGGATTTGTATCTATGTCCTGGACATTGTATTGATTTATGCTTTGGTATCTGAGATTTTTTATATTTACGTGCGAACAATTTTCAAATTTGATGACGTCATATTACTCGACACACCTGTCATACCTCGAACGAACATTGAAAATGCATTGTGACCTCAAGTGATCCGACTTACTTTCGCGGAAATGCAGCGTGTCAATTGCCTATGCTATACACATGTATAGGACTCGGATGTATCCCTCGTTTGTTTTATTTGGATTTAACTGTGGACACAGGGCGAGTTTGACTTTTTTTGTTCTTCTTACCGATTTCAAATCACGCGATCAAAGAGAAAGAGGCATACATACAAAAAGTATGAAGAAACAAAGAATACCTGTTCATCTATAGGTGTTTTCTATCCTTTATAAATACTAAGATACCCTGTACTGACATATATATTTGTTTAAAATGTAACTTGTTTTTTTTTTCATACATTTCTAAAATTACCTCGTCTTGACACTTTGTGTTAATACCACTGACACAGGATATTTATTGAATCTAAATCGTCCCAAAATATCTTCATTTGTTTATTCGAGACAAGTTCGCTGAGTCAGTTAGATTATATTTCACTTTTCTCCCACTAATGATTTGACCTTTTCGTATTAAGTTATATAATTGACACGTACAGGAACAGATAACCTTTGCAAAACTAACGCGTTACTATTCACATATTCGGTACAATATATGTAGATATATGGAACTGTGGACAGATCAGATTCAGATATATGAGAGAGAGAGAGAGAGAGAGAGAGAGAGAGAGAGAGAGAGAGAGAGAGAGAGAGAGAGAGAGAGAGAGAGAGATGAAATATTACTTAATAAGAAGGTAAGTATATACAACATCTTTAATCGACTAGTTACAAATATTTCATTGGATTTTGACCAATAATAAACTTATTGAAGCATATTTGACGTTTTTTCAGTACCTTGTCCGACTCCCTCACACATTTCTCACATTCCTCATTAATTGCTTTTTTGCAATGCTATATCTTTGAAATTATATTTATTTGTTTTAGTTACTATATTATTACTTCCACTGTTGACAGTTTGAGCACCCGTTTGTATCCAGATACCCAGTACCCGGTATTTCGATAACAGTTGCTACTTTTTATACTAAAAACAATATTTCAAAATGACGCCACCGTTATATATTGGTTACTTGTAGACGGATTGTGGCAATACAATATATACATCTGATATAAACGCCATATAAATAACATTGATAATATCGTTAACAAATAATTGTTCTCGATCGTAGGGGACGCAAATATTTTGGTATTTTTATCTTTTTCCAACTTTTTACTTAAAATATACAGATTTTAAACAATTTTTGTTAACTTCTGTGCTTTTGAATTGATTTTTACTGTACGGCATACATCTATACGTTGGCGTGTAAATGAGGGTCGAATTCCCTTTACGCGTATCTTTACCGTTGGATTATTCTATGTAGACCACAAAATAATTGTTCCTGGATTTTCTTTTTTTCATTTTTTAAAATTCGTTATATTTCACAATTAGTCTTTATATTCTTTCAAAAATGTTTTTTTCAATAGTATGGCACACGTAACTTAAACCATAGAAATGTATTGGTTATGATGTGATATACCATGACCGGTTGCAGAGCTTCCCTTGTGAAATTATACGCCCGTCTATGGTGCATCACAACAATACCAATACTTCTCTATGGATAACTAAAACTTAATTGAAAATGTGTAATAATATAGATAAATACTTACTTTTTTCACAGCAGAGGACAGATGGTCTTCCTTAGGTGACTGTTTCACTTTGGGGATTATACAGTGTTAATGGTAGTCGTATAGTCATATGATGCTTGTTTGTGTGTGTCTTCAGTATAAAATAATAGTTAGATATCAATTCAAAATGTATGTCAGAGCTTTTATCAATTTTTAAAATAACAGTTAATAAATATATTGCACACTGTAATATACACATCAATCACTGTTTTGAATTAAAGATTGAATCTTCAGATATACAAAATGTTCTGAAATTGGGTTTTTCAGACCTGTAAATGATGTGTTCAAGATTAAAACGGTAAGAATATTAACAGCAATACCAAAAAAGAGATGTCCAAGACGTCAGTTACTCTCAATTAAACTTCATCATTTGAACTCAAATTTAGTATCAATGTATAATTCCGAATGAAAAAGTGGCATCATACAAGGCCAAATAAACTTAATTGTATTCCCAAATCCGTTGCACTGTACCTACTGTGCAATGAATATTTTACCTCTTGATTTTAAGATGCCAAAGGTCTATTAGACAGTAACGTCAATGTTGTTGTTGTGGTTGTTGTTTTTGATCTTTGGTTGTTGTTGTTGTGGTTGTTGTTGTATTTGTTCTTTCGTTGTTGTTGTTGTGGTTGTTGTTGTTACTGCTGTAGTAGTAGTAGTAGTAGTAGTAGTAGTAGTAGTAGTAGTAGTAATAGTAATAGTAGCAGTAGTAGTAGAAGTGGTAGTAGTAATAGTAGTAGTAGTAGTAGTAGTAGTAGTAGTAGTAGTAAAGTGGTAGTAGTAGTAGTAGTAGAAGTAGTAGTAAAGTGGTAGTAGTAGTAGTAGTAGTAGTAGTAGTGGTAGTAGTAATAGCAGTAGTAGTAGTAGTAGTAGTAGTAATAGCAGTAGTAGTAGTAGTAGTAGTAGTAGTAGTAGTGGTAGTAGTAATAGCAGTAGTAGTAGTAGTAGTAGTAGTGGTAGTAGTAGTAGTAGTAGTAGTAGTAGTAGTAGTAGTAGTAGTAGTAGTAGTAGTAATAGTAGTAGTAGTAGTAGTAGTAGTAGTAGTAGTAGTAGTAGTAGTAGTAGTAGTAGTAGTAGTAGTAGTAGTAGTAGTAGTAGTAGTAGTAGTAGTAGTAGTAGTAGTAGTAGTAGTAGTAGTAGTAGTAGTAGTAGTAGTAGTAGTAGTAGTAGTAGTAGTAGTAGTAGTAGTGGTAGTAGTAGTAGTAGTAGTGGTAGTGGTAGTAGTAGTAGTAGTAGTAGTAGTAGTAGTAGTAGTAGTAGTAGTAGTAGTAGTAGTAGTAGGAGTAGTATTAGCAGTAGTAGTAGTAGTAGTAGTAGTAGTAGCAATAATAGTAATAGTAGTAGTAGTAATAGTAGTAGTAGTAGTAAAGAAGAAGAAGAAGAAGAAGAAAAGAAGAAGAAGAAGAATAGAAAGTATGTCATCGGAATGGCCTTTGATAGGACACCCTATGGTGGATATAACCACATGACGGGATTATGTGCAAGTTCATGAATGTCTATTTAACATTTCTACTTACCAATGATAAATAATCCATAGATATATACAATATTAGATTCATAACTGATTCCTCATTAAATATAAGGTCCACATTTTGTCCCCAACCATTCTTAAAAATTGAATTGTAGTATCTTTCACGACTTAGTCAAGTTAACCTTCTTTTACATTAATGACAAACGATTAAACTTTGTGATACATTGTTTGGATTAAACTTCGATAAAAATAACACGGACAAACGTGTACATACACAATCTCAGCAAACACCCACTCACACACACAACTTGATTGTTTTTCATTTTTGTTAAACAAATGGAATATACATGCAATGATTCATGGAAAACATCTGTGCTGCACAGTACTAACGGTACATACTACTTTCCGATAAACGTACACACTTGGCTTTATGTCTGAAAGACACGAGACTTGCACTTCATAATCCAAACCTTTGGCGAGGGTTCAGTCAGTGCCATTTTTTTATTTTGGTACCGGGTATCGAAACCGATACCTTTCGCTTGCGAGTGGAACGCTCTACCACTAGACTACTGTAAGCAGTACGAGACTTTGTAAAGCCTCGTCAATCTACATGATCACTTAATCATAGCAGATCTTATTGTATTTGCTGTTGAGCCGACCTGGCTTAGTCTGTGGCGTGCTCGACTCTGAATCGTGTGGTCGTGAGTTCGAGTTCTGCCGGCGACAGGTTGGTTTCCTGTCTTTCGGATGAGACAGTAAAACTCGAGGTCCCGTGTCACTGTAGGTACTGCACGTTTAAGAACCCTCACTGTTCAATGGCCGTAAGTGCCGAGCATAAGCCAAAATTTGAAGCCCTTCACCGGCTTTTGGTGACGTCTCCATATGAGTGAAATATTCTTCAGTGGAACTTAGACAAATAAATAAATAAAAATAAATTTGGTGTTAGATTTAGATTTTTCTTCTTTTTCTTCTTCTTCTTCTTCTTCTTCTTTGGAATATTTGCACGAACAACAGTAATATTTTGACATTGTGTCAGCAATGCTCCTGTCTAGACTCATCATAATTGATCGGAGACGACCTGGCTCAGTCGGTAGACCGCTCGACTCTGGATCGTGATGCCGTGAGTTCAATCCCGTCGGCGGCAGGTTGGTTTCCTGTCTTTCGGATGAGTTAAACTCGAGTTTCCCTGTTATACTCTAGAATACTATCTAATATAACTGAGAAGGGGGCTTCATAATGTTTTCCAAGATCACCGTATCGACCATAAAACTTCTTAAACGACGATTTCAAGCTACAGTAAGCTATAAAAAGGATGTAACTAAATACAAAGTTAGATACATAACATTTGTTTTGTTATTGCATTTAATAGTTGGATTTTATCTGGTTAAGTAGAAAGCAGGCAAGTTATCAGTGGTTCGTCACCCTACTCAATGATCTCCAACAGAAGATAGATTTACAGATAGATGGCGGAGATGAAAAGAACAAGTTTATCAAGATGATCTAGTATTACATTCATTTTTTATTACAAATCTCTCTTGGATGAAACAAATGTATTTTCCTGAACAAACATTAGCACCTGGTACTGACAGGGACTGTTTGATTTGTAAATGTCTTCACTTGCACCTATATGAGTTATTATGATCTTCAATAACGGACCCCTTTCCGTCCAGTTACTTTTATCGCCAATTGTGGCAGCCCACAATCGGCTTGATGAAACTTCATGGTAACATTTTCATTACAGTTGCAGATCGGGCTCAGCCAATGATATTTATTCAGCCTTGTTGGCTATTTGTATGTATTTAACTAACTACAGCTTCTTACAGCTTGAGAGTGTATAACAACACAAGTTATGGTAGAAAACATCATTACAGTATCATAGGTCTGAAACAAAATATAAAATGTGCATATTAACTTAGATACTAAATACCACAGAAATTGGTTGGTTGAAAATTTGCTAGGAAAACCATAACTAATACTATGAACGCAACTCGGTGTTTAATCTGTACAAATTCATTATTGTACAGAGTTTAACAGATTGAAGAATTTTATATTTCAAAATAGAAAATGATAAATGGCGTATATCTGTCTGATACATTTAGAGCCAATTTTCTGAAATGTATTTGAGTTCAGATTTTTCGTTACCTGGGAATTTGTGGAGGGGTTTGAAGTATGTACATGTATCAAATCAAACAAAATGTGAAAGTCTTTGTTTTATTATTATTTTTTTAATTCTATTGGAATGTTTTCAGTTGTACCTGACCTGTAGTATACAATTTGTTATTTCCTAGTTTTTCCAGATAATATCAAACACAAGGAAAGGAAAGGTGAACGTATTCTACTGTGGTGATCCAAAACTCGGACTGAAAATCAAAGGGAATGCGTACAATTTATTTTTGGATTTTCAAGGGAACATTTCTGAGTAAATTAACTCGTTTTGAATATTTGTGAATACATAAATTTGATAATTTTATATTGTATGCTGAATGTAAAAGATAAATTTACACGTCATTTCATTACATAGAAACGGTGTTTGAGAATCCTAACGTATTAACGGACAAAATGAACACAGCTTGACAAATATAACTTTTTATTTAAGTATATAAATATGATTGCATGCATTATATCTATCCTTGTGATGTACGGTCACTGTACGATGTACAATGTATATAGAATCCATTTTAACTCGGTTGGCAACATTTTCTTTCTTTTAATATATACATATATACAAATGTAATATTGTATATTGTCTACTAACATTTATACCCAAACTCGCCACTCACAACTCTAATTCTCAACAATATTCATTGTGAATAATCATATTATTTTTTTCTGATTTGTATATTTTTGTTGATCTTTGAGTTTTGAGTGCGGATCATTGATAAATTTTGTTTGAATTTCATTAATTTTTGTTGTTTAATAAATTTTATTAATTGTAATTTTAATCTTAGTTGTTTATTGGTTGGAATCACAGCTCTTTCTCGTTACATATTGGAGGCAGCGGTGGGATTAACCTATGTCCTTCCAAATTTTTTTTCGGATTGAAATAATAGTGTTGAGTGGCCCAGATCAAAAGATTGAATCTCTTTACTTCATTGGTGGATCTATGATTATTTTCGTTTTCTTTACAAATTTTTGGATTAATTTGTTTCATCTGTGATTGTAAGACCTGAAATTAATTACATTTAGTAATTTGTCTGATGTCAAAGTTCAGTTCTTTTTCAATATGTCAACTCTTAAATAAATAATTAGATATGGGACTTTAATGGGTTTTAAGGATGAAAACCTACAAATATTTGTGAATGAAGCACAAGCACAACAACCAGAAGATCACGAAAAGGAACGTGTCAGCTCCTGGAAAAGTCGCAAATGGAACAAGAATGTAGTAATAGGTTAGAAGCAGAACACAAACGGAGATTACGGGAACTGGAGTTGAAGGAGAAATTTGAATTGATTTATCTGGATAAAGCTCAAGTGAAAATCAGAACTACGTATAATGTGTTCCAAGGGATTACGAGATTGGGACATATACCTGAAGGCATTTTTTTTTGCTTATAGAGAAGTATCCAATGAGAGCTTAGGATTTGCAGCTTTTGAACGTCTTTGTGGACATGCAGTGCGTTGTTCTATAATGATCCTAAAGGAGTTATGGACAAAAGACGTGTCAGATATGGAAACAGACAACGTATGATTGACCTCAAGAAAAAGTTGGAAACCACATGTAGATTAGCAAGGGTACATTTGTAAAAAGCTCAACAACAGCAGAGATAGCATTATAACACGATGGTTAAGGAACGTGAATTGAGTGTTGATGACAAAATTTTGTTTCTATTGCCGACAAAATCCATCAGGCTACTCATGCAATGGAAGGGGCCGTATATTGTATAAAGAAACTATGAGATATGAACCACAGAGTGGACAATGGGAAGCAAACGCCAATCTATTGAGAACGTACATAGCAAGAGATCAAACTCTTGATTGTGGAATACTTTCATTATGCTGTGTATCAGTGATTGATAGTGTTGGCACCAACAAATTACCGGAAACAGATATATTACTTCACCGACAAATTTTGATTTGTATATTTTTGTCGATCATTGAGTTTCGGGGTGGTCATCATTAAAATTGTGTTTGAATTTCATTAATTTTTGTTTGTTAATAAATGTTATGAATTGTAATTTCAATCTTAGTTGTTTATTGGTTAGAATTACTGCTTTTTTTCATTGCAATATTTCTGAACTGACCTCCTAACTCTAAAGACGTAAATTACAATTAATGTATCTCTATCTGGTAGTGTTAAAGATTGTTCTTCTGATAATTTGGTCACATAAAGATAATTAATAGGTTTCTAACTGCCTTAATGTGACAGCTTAATTATCTGTATCAATTATGACATATGTAGTTGTAGTACACAGAAGCGGTCGTCTTGTAAATACACAACAATAAACTAAGATTATGTATATCAAATTACGAGTTTTGAATTACTAAACAAATATAACCGAAAGACATACCAATGTACTTGAATAATTGAACTCAATTGAAATAAGTAACACCTGATTATCAAAGGTATTTAATCAAAATGTAACTAATGTATTTTGTACGGTGTTAATAAACCTCTGATTATTCAAATCCGTTATAGATAAAATATACCCACATAACAATTTTATAATAAGCATAAACTGTAAACTGATATAAACGAAATTATTAAAAATATAAAAACTTCAGATACCAAAGTGTAAATCAATAGAACGTCCAGGACACAGAGACAAATCCGATAAAAATGGACAAACACGGACCTCTGGAAACCAAGAGGTGGGATCAGGTGCCATGGAGGAGTAAGCATCCCCTGTCGACCGGTCACACCCGCCGTGAGTCCACAGTCAAGTCCAGTGAAACACGTGAGGAGTGTATCTTCGCCATATTTGGTACAGACGTCTCAACAACTGCCAACGAAAAGGCAACTCAACATTTCACTTAGTGAAACAGAGTAGTCGCAAACAAGACTATTATACCGACCGTAAAACTTGCGGAACGTTGACATTAAACGCGGTTTTCGATATCTCTGTGTCAACATTTCACTTAGTGAAACAGAGTAGTTGCAAACAAGACTATTATACCGACCGTAAAACTTGCGGAACGTTGACATTAAACGCGTTTTTTGATATCCCTGTGTCAATAATTTGTCAGTGAGTAGTTTACCTCTGTATATGAAATCTTCATATGTTGTGCACGCCCTGGCATATCGGATCATTTGTGAAATATATACTCCATATGCGGGTGACTGAGGGATATTACTACTTAAATGTGGGAAATGGGAAAGCCGAAATCGTTGCGTTTATCGTATAGCTTCGTTGCTAATTTCCCATCTGTGTTTATATTAAGTAAAATGTCTAAGTAAGAAGTGTGTGTGCTTGATTCTGTTGTATCTTTAATTTCTAGTTCGCTGGGATATATCGCATTGACATATGTATGAAAATTGTCATTATTAATTGACAAAACGTCGTCGATATATCTAAATGTCAAATTAAAAGACACCGCTAGCTTCTCCTTCTTTTGATTCAGCAGTTTCTGAATGAAGTCTGCTCCGTATAAATAAAGGAACAGGTCGGCCAATAAAGGAGCACAATTGGTTTCCATGGGAATGCCGACAGTTTATTGAAAGACCACGTCTCCGAACATTACAAATATATTGTCTATTAGAAATTCCAGCATGTTTTTTATATCAACTTCAGTATATTTATGTGTAGAATCAGAGTGGTGTTTGACAAAATAAGTATCCTGATAGCCAATAACTAGGTATTTAAATTTTCACCTTTAGTGAAAAAGCAGTTGTCTATGATGCTGAAAAGTCTTTCTTTTAATTTTTTATGTGGAATAGTAGTGTAAAGAGTAGAGAAGTCATAAGCATTGATACTGTGAATTCAAGAAAAATTGTGTGCCTTCAAATGTTCTAAAAGCTGTTTAGAACTTTTAAGTATCCACATCTGATTTACACCGCTTCTGGAATAAGCAACAGTAGAGTATTGTTGAAGTTTCTCCTTAACGGCTGTCAATATCTTGGTAAGGAGTAAAGATAAAGGTTTGGTAGAACATTTGCTGGATCCTGCTATGTATCTTTGCTTATATGGGGTTTTATGAAGTTTAGGTATCCAATATAAAAATGGCAGCTCGAAATCGGTATCCGTTGTAGGTATATCAAATGAGCGTAATACGGATACGTGATTTTGAAGGATCTCGTCCTTTGAAAGTGAGCTACGTGTATATGTAGGATTACCAGAATTTATATTAAACCCAAGTTCTTCTAATAAAAAATTATAGTAATGTGCCTTACAAATAAACACTATATTATTTGAGGCTTTGTCTGCTGGTACCAATACATATTGGTCATGTAACCTATCCAGTTCAGTTACTACTTCTGGATCATTAAATACAGAGGGATAACGTGTTTTCATAGTCCCTTTAAGTTTTCGAATACGAGATTTTATCAACCATCGTATGGCTTTCAGCCATTCAGACAAAGTGTCTGGTTCTTCGTCTTCATGTTTGGCCCTTCGTCTGGCATAATCTTCGACAGAATCCATAACTAAAGTGAAATTCTGACGCCAATTAAAGGAACGGGCTTCCCGGTATTCAGGGCCCCTTAAAATAACATTTTTTATGCTTTCATTTTCAACAATAGAAAGGTCGCCGGTAATTACATGCCCGATAGTATTGTATTTGAAAGGAGATGAAGCACGTGAACATGTGACAGTGTTGTGTAGAAGATGGTTGATGTCTAAGCACTGCAAAACCTGTTTGTAATTGAATAGCTTGGATGCGATGCTAGGTGTATAGCTATGTGAAATGCAAGGCGTAGTCTTCAGTTTAAAATATGGTGGAATACAGGACTGAACTTTTTTGTGATTTAGAAAATTGTCAATGTTTAAAGCGTCTATGCCTTTATTTGTAAATTTAAGTTTAAGGAAAAGACGTTTCTGTTCAGCATAGTCATTGTTTCGTGCAGGCTTAAACAGTCTGTGATAAGCTATGTCCATTATAACGGAGTTCAGTATGTACTCTGGGGTTGAAGAATCCGTGTAGGGGTTCATTCTTGCTTCTTCAAAAAGTTTATTGAGATTTGTAAAAGGAACAGAATAAAGCCTGCTGCGAATGTGATGAAGACCCAATTTTTTGTTAACGTAAGGTAAAACAGATGAAAAAGTGACATCATGTATGTATGGTCGGTTGTAAGAACGATGTCCATGACTTCGTTTACGTCTTACATTAGAATTAAAAAGTTCCATCACATTAACGCCTTTACAAAGTGGGCTTTATAAATTGCCTACACTTTGTATATTGTCATTACATCCATAGGGATATGCAGTGCCAAGCTGTTTAATCCAAAATTCTTCACGTTGTCTACGGAAGAGGGTACTCAAGGTGGGATTGTTGGTCCAGTGGTATATTTTTTCAATTATACGCACTCTCATAAACAAGATAGAATGGTCAGGAGAGTTGAAATGTCGATAGAGTATCTGGTTACCCCCATTATTAATCTCGAATCTCAAATCTCAGCAATTGGATGTCCAGGATATAGGTACAGATCTGGTAAAAAAATGGACAAACAAGCACCTCTTGAAATCAAAAGGTGGGATCAGGTGCCATGGAGAGGTAAGCATCCCCTGTCGACTGGTCACACCCGCAGTCCACAGTCAAATTAAAACGAATTTTCGTCATAATTGGCTTATGTCTACCAAGGTAAAGTGGCACATCCTGGTTCAGTCTAAAACCTAAACAATAGGCCTACTTTCCAAAAATAGTTTGTACAGGTAAAACATATTACCTTGCAGAGACTCCATGCATTACTGAATCTCTAATACTTTTAACACGACAAGTAGCTTGACACACCTGTTATGATGTGTTTGTAAACATGCGTGTTCGATTTCGGATAGTGTATACGGAAACGGACAAGGACGGATTGTCTCAAAATCAGCTATCATAAAACTACTGAACGTTCGATGATTTGATTTTGAAGTGCTTTATGCTTCACTCAACTGTTTTAGTTAGAATGTATATGATTTAATGGTGAAGGCGAGAACACAGTTACAATGTACCTAAGAAGAAATCAAGTAAAACCGCATGTGAACTGGCAAACTAAGTTTAGATTGAATTAAGGATATTCTCAAATGATCATATTAAATCATGCGCCTAGGTTTACATTTTGAACACAAAAACTTTAACCAAATATACTTGTATATACATATGGACAGAGTGCTAATAACATTGTTTGATTCATTTGACATATATGCATGTGCTGCCTTTTAGTGCTATTTGGATGAAGTGTATACGTTTACGGCAACTAGTACAAAAAGGTCTGCCAAGGTAATTTCACTCATGTTTATAAACACAACGAGTCTAAGGGCAAATCATAACATGTGACAGGATCTTGTCGTCACAAAAGTATTTAGAGTTTCAGTAACACATAGAATCCGTGCAAGCAATATGTTATATCTGTATAACCTATTTTGGAATGTAGTATTGGTTTTTAACCCGGATGTACCACTTGACCTTGGTAGAAGTATATGTTATGCAAATAACATTTGGAATCCTTTGTTCTCCTGTATACCGATGCTGAATATATGTTGACAGTTTGTGGTACTTTATACCTAGGATGAGCATATTCGTGCAAAATTGAATCGAGTGATATGTAAATGTAGAGTCAAAGATGAAAATGTAATTACAGAAGTAAAACTTCATTTAGAAATCGGTTAGTTATTATGTCATTCTAGGTATAAGTACATCAATACACACTCATACAGCACTGGCATATAGGCGAAAACGCCTTTTCAAATGTGATTTGCATAACGTATATGACAGGTATAGGTCTACTCAGGTAAATTGACACATCCGGGTTCAAAAACCAAAACAATTCGGTATACTTTCCAAACATAAGTTGTGCAGATAGAACAGATTGCTTTACAATATTTTTGTGACGACAAGAGCTTGTCACACGTTATGATTTACTTTAGACTCGTTGTGTTTGACATCTTTCTATATTCACATGAAGCGGAATTTATATAGTCTCTGTTCTCCAAATCAAACAAACAGTTAGCATCTCGGTTCAGTTTTACTTACAGGTATATCGACGACGTTCTGTCCATAAATAATTCAGAATTTCGGAATTACCTCTGTCAGATGTATCTTGTCGAGCTAGAGATCAATTTAGGGTAGCTGATTTTGAGACAATTTCTCATTTGTCTGTTTCAATATATGTTATCCGAACTCGAACACGGAAATAGAATTGTCTCGTTTGCGAGGGTATATTGGATTAGTACGTACGTATGTACGTTGCTCTTTCCTTCTAAGCGCTCTAACAATATCATTTCTCAACGAAATTTAACGAAACTTGACACAAGGGTTTACTATGAAAATATCTCGGACGAGTTCGCGTTTAGTAACCCGCGCTTATTTAATTACAGAGTTACTGCCCTTTGTTCATTCCATTTCGAGGTGATTAATATCACTTGCAATGCCTTGTTATAATAATCTATGAATGCCTGAGTGTCTAATATAGTTGTGTATATATAATGTAAGTTCAAAGGCGTGTGATTGTAAAATAGCCCCGATAAGAGGCAGACAGCTTACATAGTTCAATGGACGGACGCCCATAGAAGTCAATAATTCAACTGTGTTGTGCCATTTGTTTCCTACATTAAATATTGTTCATTTGAAAGACTAAAAGGAAACAAGTGACAATAATAATTTCGTTAATGCGTTTAACTTAGACTGTTCGAAATTGATTTTGCAATATCACTTAAATGGGAACTGATGGCTACTAGCAATTAAATCCTTGAGAATCCCTATTTCCACTCGATTTAACAATTACAACTGATATGCTTGCAGACGTTGTTGATTTGATTCGGTATTGCGAATCATACCACATTAGATATGTTATGTAACAAATGCAAACACAAAATATAAGGGTGCCGGCCTGGCTCAGTCGGTAACGCGCTCCACTCTGAATCGTGAGATCAAGACTTCGAGTGCAGCCGGCAACAGGGTGGTTTTCTGTCCTTCGAAATAAGACAGTAAAAACCGAGGACCCGTGTCACTGTAGGTGTTTGCACGTTAAAGAACCTCACACCTCAATGACCGTAAGTGCCGAGCATAGGCCAAAATTTGAAGCCCTTCACAGGCATTTGGTGACGTCTTCATATGAGTGAAAGATTCTTTGGTGGGACGTTAAACAACACTACAACCAACCAGCCACAGTATGTAAGGTCAGTCAAATGTTGGTTACAGCATATAGAAAATGAACACAATACAAAGCAGGTATCACTAGAATCTGCAATTCACCTGTACCAACTTTACAATACCTGCATATTACCACAGCGTCTCGTTTCAGCTTAGATTTAGAAAATTGACTTGTTATCAATATAGTTTCCCCTTAATGTTTTTCATTTGTATTTGAAGATTTGACATGCAAGTGGGATAGACGAGGAGAAATATTGTTCCACTAGAATTACTAAAAATAATAGTTCAAACAATAAAAACCAGAAAAAATGGAAACTCTTTCATATCTTGACTCTATTAATTAAAAAAAGTCGTCGATATATCTAAATTTAAAGGACACCGCTAGCTTTTTCTTCTTTTGATTGGCAGTTTATGAATGAAGTCTGATTGATGGTTGATAAAATCTCGTATTCGAAAACTTAAAGGGACTATGAAAACACGTTATCCCTCTGTATTTAATGATCCAGAAGTAGTAACTGAACTGGATAGGTTACATGACCAATATATACTGGTACCAGCAGACAAATCCTCAAATAATATAGTTTTTATTTGTAAGGCACATTACTATAATTGTTTATTAGAAGAACTTGGGTTTAATACGAATTCTGGAAACCCTACATACACACGTAGCTCACTTTCAAAGGACGAGATCCTTCAAAATCACGTGTCCGTATTACACTCATTTGATATACCTACAACGGAGACCGATTTCGAGCTACCACATTTATACTGGATACCTAAACTTCATAAAAACCCATATAAGCAAAGATACATAGCAGGATCCAGCAAATGTTCTACCAAACCTTTATCTTTACTCCTTACCAAGATATTGACAGCTGTTAAGGAGAAACTTCAAAAATACTGTACAGTTGCTTATTCCAGAAGCGGTGTAAATCAGATGTGGATACTTAAAAATTCTAAACAGCTTTTAGAAAATTTGAAGGCACACAATTTTTCTCGAATTCACAGTATCAAAACTTATGATTTCTCAACTCTTTACACTACTATTCCACATAAAAAATTAAAAGAAAGACTTTTTAGCATCATAGACAACTGCTTTTTCACTAAAGGTGGTACCCGAAAATTTAAATATCTAGTGATTGGCTATCAGGATACTTATTTCGTCAAACACCACTCTGATTCTACACATAAGTATACTGAAGTTGATATAAAAAACATGCTGGAATTTCTAATAGACAATATATTTGTAATGTTCGGAGACGTGGTCTTTCAACAAACTGTCGGCATTCCTATGGGAACCAATTGTGCTCCTTTATTGGCCGACCTATTCCTTTATTCATACGAAGCAGACTTCATTCAGAAACTGCTGAATCAAAAGAAGAAAAAGTTAGCGGTGTCCTTTAATTTGACATTTAGATATATCGACGACGTTTTGTCAATTAATAATGACAATTTTCATACATATGTCAATGCGATATATCCCAGCGAACTAGAAATTAAAGATACAACAGAATCAAGCACACACGCTTCATACTTAGACATTTTACTTAATATAAACACAGACGGGAAATTAGCAACTAAGCTATACGATAAACGCGACGATTTCGGCTTTCCCATTGTAAATTTTCCACATTTAAGTAGTAATATCCCTCAGTCACCTGCATATGGAGTTTATATTTCACAAATGATCCGATATGCCAGGGCGTGCACAACATATGAAGATTTCATATACAGAGGTAAACTACTCACTGACAAATTATTGACACAGGGATATCGAAAACCGCGTTTAATGTCAACGTTCCGCAAATTTTATGGTCGGTATAATAGTCTTGTTTGCGACTACTCTGTTTCACTAAGTGAAATGTTGAGTTGCCTTTTCGTTGGCGGTTGTTGAGACGTCTGTACCAATTGTGACGAGGATACACTCCTCACGTGTTTCATTGGACTTGACTGTGGACTCACGGCGGGGGTGTGACCGGTCGACAGGGGATGCTTACTCCTCCATGGCACCTGATCCCACCTCTTGGTTTCCAGAGGTCCGTGTTTGTCCAGTTTTACCGGATTTGTATCTATGTCCTGGACATCCTATTGATTTATACTTTGGTATCTGAGATTTTTATATCTTATGAATAAGGGAACAGGTCTGCCAATAAAGGGGTACAATTGATTCCCATATGAATACCGACAGTTTGTTGAAAGACCACGTCTCCGAGCATTACCAATACATTGTCTATTAGAAATTCCAACTTAGTGTATTTAGAGTGGTGCTGGACAATATAAGTATCCTGATAGCCTCCCGGAGGGTTTGCTGATTAGGAAAAGGGTCCTGGCCCAGAATCCCAACCCCCCCCTTTTTTGGGAATTTTTTTGGGGAGATAGGAAAAAAGGGGGGAAAGTGGAGGAAACGTTCTTGGCCCAGAACGTGTGTTTACTGGGTACTCTCTTATATTTGGTGACAAGCAGGAAGGATTACTCTAGTCAGTTTAATTTTAATGCTATGCTTTATTACCTAAATTTTAAACTGTCAAGGTGAAGAAAGGGTTCAGAACACTCCATCCCGCCACGTTATATGGATTTTACTATTGATGGGCATGAAGAATTTGATCACGTTATGAAGAGTATTATTCAATAGCCTGATACATGATATAATACAACTGTTGAAATAGTAAGTAGTTTTGCATTGGATACCTATTACACTATTAGTACTACAAGTATGTTGCTGTTTATGTGTTTGTGGTAATAAGTAACCTCGACAATATAAAAAGTCTCAGATACCAAGATATAAATCACTAAGATGTCCAGGATATAGGTACAAATCTGGTAAAAATAGCAAAACACGGACCTCTTGAAATCAAGCAGTTTCTGAACGAAGTTTCGTATGAATAAAGATACAGGTCGGCCAGTAAAGGGTCACAAATCTGAACTACGAAGATAAAAAGCTTTTGAACTTTACAAAACAAAATGTTTTGAAACATCCCCACTTCATATTTCCATACAGCTGATATATTTGCAATTGTTTCTCCGGACAATTAAATCCCACAGCACGTATAAAAGGCTGATTAGTTATATTGGTCGTCATTGTATATCTGTAATCGCAACACGAAACGTGCGAAGCCAGAGGCTGAACAATATTCATCGAATCTTACATGTATTTTTGCGTATACCGTGTCTACAGAGGTTTCAAGAGAAATATATATGTGTGCATCCAGTTTTCAGCAACGTACAAACAGCAACAAACAGGGAAATGGTTAGTTCATCCATAGCAAATCCAAAAGTTATTCCATTTTTCCAAAGATCAAGCCTCTTTCAAAACATAAACAAAGCGATCTGGTTCCTACTGTGAATCGGCCATTGAGCCATATTAGTTCTTCCAGAACATCTTGCTGTTTCAAAACATTTCTTTTCAACACACATTTTTTTATTAAAAGTTCAAAAGCTTTTCATCTTCGTAGTTCAGCTTTAAGCAAGTCTGACTTTGACGTGTGATGTACTCATACATTATTACAAAGCATAATACTTAACTTACGCCCTCTTTAGTTATATATCATTTTAAAACGCAATTATGCAATCGTTAACATGGATTCTACATTTGTCAAAAAGAAAAAACCAGAGTTTAGAAGATAAAAATGTACATGTAGCAGCGCTGTACTGAGAATCTCATTGTTGATTACAGTCTATTAAATAAGGATAATAATATCATATTATTTATAATCAAATGATCATTAAATGCAAACATTTAAGAAGAAAGTAATAAATTGACGTGAAATAGGAAACACTTGCCATGAAGGTAACATAAGAATGAAAATACACTTGAAGAAATGAATTTACACGGGGAAAGAAAAGCAGTTGATCTGGAAGATCAGGCTTGTATTGAATATTCCAAATATACTGGAGTTAACGACAATTGGGATAAAAATGGACATGGTGATATGGTTAACGAAGGCACAGGACATGATATTCACAAAGCGAAGATCAAACTGTGAGTTTCGAACTAGATAATCACATGAAAATAAGTATTGGCATAGCAATTAATCATTAAAAAAGATATTCACACACACGCACACACACACACACACGCACACGCACACACACACATATATATATATATATATATATATATATATATATATATATATATATATATATATATATATATTTATATATATATATATATATTACAAAAAATAATACGACTATATTTTAAATTCATTAATATAGATTAATACGGTTTTGAATTTTCGCCATTTTCAATATATTTATATTTTGATCTAAACTGAAATGCTGTAACTAGCGTATCTAAATCTTAAAACTTAGGGAGCGAAAGCTGAAATGGATGGATATTCAGTTACGACAAGTTGCAAATGAGGACATGGAGCTGACTCTGGAAAACGTAAAAGATGTGTTCAAGATTAAAACGGTAAGAGTATTAACAGCAATACCAAATTTGTACTTTTTATAAAAGAGACGAAAAGAGATGGCCAAGACGATAGTTTCTGTAAATAAGAATTCATTAGTTAAGCTCGACTTTAATATGAATGTATATCTCCGAAAGAAAAATTGGTGTCATACAGGGCCAAAAATTAAATCTAGTTGTATTCCCAAATCCGTTTCAGTGTACCTACTGCACAATGAAAATAAAAACGCAGATATCAAAGTATAAATCTATAGGACGTACAGGTTGTAGATAAAACTGTGGTAAAAATGGCCAAACACGGAACTCTTGAAATAAAGAGGTGGGATCAGGTGTCATCTAGGAGTCATCACCTGAAGACCAGTCACAACCGCTATGAGTCCACAGTCACATACAAATGATATACGTGAGGAACGAATTCTCCTCACAATTGGTACAGACGTCTCAACAACCGCCATCAATCAGGAAACTCAATATTGCACTTAGTGAAACACAGTAATCACAATATAAAACATCTCAGATACCAAAGTATAAATCCTAAGGATGTCCAGGATACAAATCCAGCAAAAATGGACAAACACGGACCTCTGATCCTCGTCACAATTGGTGCAGACGTCTAAAACAATCGCCAACGAAAAGGCAACTCAACATTTCACTTAGTGAAACAAAGTAATCGCAAACAAGATTATTATATCGACCGTAAGATTTGCGGAACGTTGACATCAAACGCGGTTTTCGATATCCCTGTGTCAATAATTTGTCAGTGAGTAGTTTACATCTGTATATAAAATGTTCATATTTTGAACACGCCTTGGTATATTGGATCATTTGTGAAATATAAACACCATATGCGGGTGACTGTGGGATGTTACTATTTAAATGTGGAAAAAGTATGATTGGAAAGCCGAAATCGTCGCGTTTGTGGTATAGCTTAGTTGCCAATTTCCCGTCTGTGGCTATAGTAAGTAAAATGTCTAAGTATGAAGCGTGTGTGCATGATTCTGTTGTATCTTTAATTTCTAGTTCGCTGGGATATATCGCATTGACATATGTATGAAAATTGTCATTATTAATTGACGAAACGTCGCCGATATAGCTAAATTTGAAATTAAAACTAGACAAGACTGCCATACCGACAGCACAAGTTGTGGAACAATGACATCAAACACGACTTTCGATAGTCTGTAAATTTTTGTCAGTGAGTAGTTCATATGTTCATATGTTGAACACGCCCTGACATATCGAATCATCTGTATATGCGTGTAATTGTGGGATATTATAGCTCTTTATTTAAAGATATTTATTAGACGGACAGAAAAATAATTGGTTATTTAAACATTGCGTTTGAAATTATAAATAAATGTAGTCAACGAAAAGATATTGCTGTAAAAACTCGGACAAGTTAGATACCGAATATTATTCACAGACTTCTGGACTCAAGTAGTATAACGGACACAGTTTCCACTCAATAACATTAGTAATTCTTAACGGATAAATTTTTTAATTAAAGTTTTCTAGGAAGGTTTATTGTGATGAATGTTCAGCCAAATGTCATTACCAAATTGTTTACGGATTGATGATACTTGGTAGATTTGCAGAAACAGTTGCTGCGCAATTAATATTTTTTTAAGATTAATTCGAAACTTCATAGGAATCATTATTGCATTTAAAGCTCGGACAAGTTCTATTAAAAAACTTTCGAATGCCTCTTAATATCTCAGATGAATCAGTTTTACTACCCAATCCGGTCGAGAAATTCATGAACACATATCCAAATTGATATGGAATGGCGAGTCTGATAAGAGTAATCATGAAAAGAGTGGTTTGAAAATATAAAATATGAATTCCTTGTTTCAAACCTTATTGGATAAAAAGACAGTTTTGTGGCAAACTGCTCAATAGATCTGTGGCCTATCTGTGACCTGATTCTCGAAAAAAAAGATCCCATTAATTTTACAGGTTTTTAGATTTCAATAATTTTATTCAAGGTAATATAATTTCTAATTCGCTGGGATGCATCGCTTTGACATATGTATGAAAATTATTAATTAATAATTGACAAACCATCATATATTTAAATGTCAATTTATATGTTACCGCTAGCTTTTTTCTTATTTTGATTCAGTACCTACTGAATGAAGTCTGTTGCATATAGATTACGGAACATGTTAGCCAATAAAGAGGCAAAACAAGTTCCCATAGGAATGCTAACAGATTGTCGAAAGACCTTGAACCGAGACCATAAACAAGGAATTCTCAGAAAAAAATTTCCTCAAAAGTTAAAGATTTACTTATCTGAGGAAAAAGTGAAAATTCGCGGACTATAAAACGACTTCAGAATTTTATCAACTTAGGTTAGACTGTTTTTAAGGGGCAGTGTAAATCTAGTCCAGGATATTTGTCCCAATTTATGTCCCGATTCACTTAATTTTGATGTTTGAATATTGTTCCTATCTGATTTACACCGCTTGAAATGTTCTAAAAGCTTTTTAGAAATATTATGTATCCTTATCTGAATAACACGGCTTTTGAAATATGAATCTGCGCAGTATTGCTGAAGTTTCGCTTTAACGGCCGTCAGTGCTTGGAAAGTTGTAAAAATGAAGAAATACCAAGTAATAATCGAAACTCAAGTCCATTACGACGAATTAGGTGTTCAAATGGTCTCAACATGAAGAACATCTCAAACGAGATAGGACCAGGTGTTCGGTAGGAGTCAACGTCCTCTGCTGGCACACTCACCGCAAATGTTCCATGGAAACCTTTCTAGTTCGATGAACGGGTCAACTTCGGTGAAAAGGTCAAGTTCAGTAAAAAGCGCGCTTGGCGGAAGGGAGTCACTGTCAATGGTCGTGCTCCAGAATACTATCTAATATTACTGAGAGGGGGACTTCATAATGTTAAACAAGATTCCCGTATCGACCGTAAAACTTCTTAAACGACGATAACAAGCGTTCACTACCTAACCTTGTGTAAGTAGTTTATTGGCGAGTCGTTTTGTCATCAGAATATTTATATTGCCCTGACATAACGTATCAGTTGTTAAGTTGTGAAATGAAAACGCCATAGGCAGGAGAAGATGAAATATTACTACTTAGAATTTAGAATTAGAAGCCTTATAAACAAAATGGATTCAAGATGAGGTGTCGATAGTTTCTATTGCTCAATAATAAATCTTGAATAAAATAAGACAGCCTTTTATTCAACAAACTCTTTGGCTTGGCAACATAAAGTAACCTACACAAAGCACGTACGATTTACAATACATATTCACCGTATTTCTATTTAAATATTAATTACGTCAAGGCCACCAGAATATATGGTCGATGAGAAGGTATCTTCATCAATTTATGTGTTTACAAAGTTCTCAATCTCAAGATATGCAGTTATGTATGTAATAGGTAAACATAACATATCGCCAAATGCCAGACACGGCACCTTTCGGCAAACTTTTTTATTATGACGTCATAATAAAATGGCCCGTCAAACACTTGTGGGATTATGGCATCACAATCAAATGAATCACGATAGGACATGGAAAGTCACGTGTCAATGACAGACACTTAGCGATAATTCAACTGTAAGAAAAGATAATTTATACCTCTATATATAGAAATCACATACACATTTTACGTCTTGACAATGGAATGATATAAAAACATTTTTGTCTAAACTTCATTATATCTTTCCCACGACTCCAATGCAAAAGGTTTATGCTGAAGACAACACATATACAAAATCGTTAAAGCACATCAATACATGTAAATTGTAAAATGATAATGATCAGGCCGTGCCATTCTGTATATGTATATGCATGACGCCTATGTAAAGAATAAAGAAATGAAAATACTTTGGTGTTTCCATTCAAAATGTATCAACTCACTAAATCGGTATGCGGTAGTGACATCTACCCCAAGTCCCAAGGTAAGGCGACTTTGTAATTGGTTTTTTATTAACATGTTACATTTTAAACAAATAAGTACAGGACATCTTATTTATAAGGATAGATATCACCTATAGATGAACCGGTAGATTTGTGTTACTTCATATTATTTGAATGCATGTCTATTTTACCTAGATTGCGTGAAGTCAAATAGATAAGACGTAAACACCTAAAATATTACACAACAACAAGTTACATTTTAAACAAATATATATCAGTACATGACATCTTATTTATAAGGATAGGTAACACCTATAGATGAACCGGTAGATTTGTGTTACTTCATATTATTTGAATGCATGTCTATTTTACCTAGATTGCGTGAAGTCAAATAGATAAGACGTAAACACACCTAAAATATTACACAACAACAAGTTACATTTTAAACAAATATATATCAGTACATGACATCTTATTTATAAGGATAGGTAACACCTATAGATGAACCGGTAGATTTGTGTTACTTCATATTATTTGAATGCATGTCTATTTTACCTAGATTGCGTGAAGTCAAATAGATAAGACGTAAACACCTAAAATATTACACAACAACAAGTTACATTTTAAACAAATATATATCAGTACATGACATCTTATTTATAAGGATAGGTAACACCTATAGATGAACCGTAGATTTGTGTTACTTCATATTATTTGAATGCATGTCTATTTTACCTAGATTGCGTGAAGTCAAATAGATAAGACGTAAACACCTAAAATATTACACAACAACAAGTTACATTTTAAACAAATATATATCAGTACATGACATCTTATTTATAACCTCAGATACCATAGCATAAATCAATAGAATGTCCAGGACATAGATACAAATCCGGTAAAAATGGACAAACACGGACCTCTGGAAACCAAGAGGTGGGGTCAGGTGCCATGGAGGAGTAAGCATCCCCTGTCCACCGGTCACACAAGGATAGATAACACCTATAGATGAACCGGTAGATTTGTGTTACTTCATATTATTTGAATGCATGTCTATTTTACCTAGATTGCGTGAATTCAAATCGATAAGACGTAAACACTGAATAGACTATATTATATGGGACATTTCAAATATATGTATGGAAAATCCCAGTTTATTGACAAAGCCATTCCACACAGATTTAAAGAACTCGCAAATTCAATATTTGAATTATGTGCATTGGCAGATCTAGGGGTAGTGGGGTTCGGCAGATAGGTTTAAAGCACCGGGGGATCCAGACTTTATGTTCATATTTAAGACACATTCACACACCTTTTATCAAGTATAACATTGATGCGTTGCAATTACACAGTACTTGAAACCGTATATTTTCTTTTTTAGCAATAATTTTTTCAATTTTTTGATTTATCAACTAATGAAGTACTCCAGATTTGAATTCGATACATCTGGTAAATCTGTATTCACGGCCCGAACAATGATTTTACTGTTATTTAAAAATAAATATCTATCCGTGTGATGGGACAACTACTGTTTTGAATTCAAATTCAGAACAGTTTTTCTCTCAGAAATCGTTTTAAGTTTGGAAGTCTAAAGATCCACAGCCTATTTCTGGTACCACAAAACACGAAACTACACCTGTTAATCCGCTAATATATAGCATTTATTATCCATCTCAATAGACGGTTGATTCGTACAACATATTCCCTATAAGAAATTTATGGTGGAAAATCCAGGAGTAAGCCCCCAATATATTTTTTTTAATTCTTAAAAGACTAATTTGTAGCTTCCAGACACTGAACTATGACCTCTTTACCCTTAAGAAAATATTTCATTGGTTGATTATTTACTCCTGAAAACGATTAAAGCTGAATGCTAAGGATTCGGGTTTATGCTCACGCGGTACATTTTCGAAATTTTCAAGGGACAAACTTTATCCCAGGGGCCTGATTTGTCATCAGAATTCTTTTTAATTTCACAAGTACTAAATAGTCTTTTTTTAGCCTCCAAATATTGAATTGGTACATATTTTTCCTTTCCAAAGTAATGGCTAGGATGTTCCAGTGATTGCCACGCACCCCCGTTTTATTGGCTAAAACAGTTCTTACCCAACACAAATTGTACCCATTGAGAGACAAATCGCGTGTATGATTTGTCTTTCATTAGATATGATATGCCGTCCTGAAGTTTTTGTGCGCCTGTGGAATTAGTATGAATTAGTATTATCGTGAAAATCTTTATAATTAAAAGTAATAACATGCATGCCACATCTTCTACACATTGCATAAAGCATATGATATTGAGAATGACGAGATTTTTTCTTCTTTGTTTATTACCAGAACCAGTTTGCAGAAAGAATGTTTAAAGTTCTTGACGAAAACGGAAAAGAAACGATAACAGTCGAAACATTGAAGGATTTCGTTAAAATGTTGACGATTGGAACGGAGGCAGGAAAACTGAGGTTTCTGTTTGACTTATGCAACACTAGTGGTATGCTTATTTCGCTTATTTTCTGAATAAGTTGTTGTTGTTGTTGTTGCATTATCTGATTTGCGTTTGTTGTTTTTATTCTTTTTGTTTCGTTTTTCATCTTAGACGAACGTATTTATGTATATAGTCCATCCGCCCGCCCGTGTATGTCTTGCAATAACTCAAGTTTGCCTTGGCAAATCCTTACAAATTTACAAAATTTGGTTTCATGATGTCTAGGCAATTATCGATTTGTTTTAAGATTTTGAGTCCGCCATTTCATTATGAAGTTACGGGACTTTATATAGTATTATATGATGGCCACACCCTTTGATTCCTTCGATTTAGGCGTTTGCCATTACGGAATTATGTTGCATACGACGTATGTACAGTTTGTGAATCACGTTTTATTCTAAAAGTGATATTAAAATGATGCGATTTGACTGATATGGGGGTTAGTTTATAATAACAAATAAATAATAATTAAACAAAAGTTTTAACAGTATTTTCTGGTATGCAATTAACTTTGATTGCATAGGTTTGCCGTGTATAAAGTCGATTAGCTTGTGTTTATTGTTGTTTCGGTTGTATGATGTAAATTGTACCGCTTTTGTGAAGCTATTACCTCTCTCACATACTCTTCCATGGCACCTGATCCCACTTCTTTATTTTCAGAGGTCTGTGTTTGTCCGTTTTTTTACCATATTTGTATCTATATCCAGGGCATCCTAATGATTTATACTTTGGTATCTGAGATTTTTTTATATTTATACATAGAAATTGTCTAGTTTTTGATACCGATTAAAACATCCATATCTCTGTATTTTACAGAGGGTTCACGGTAGATGAGACCAGTTGAAAACTAATTTTTCTACCCTGTCTATCACACCGGGTTTCATCTTTTAATTTACTCTAGGGGAGCATGACTGACCAAAACTCAATACATTGGTATTTTGCCTTTTAGATCATATTGTAATCTTATATTTAACATTGATTCATAGCTAAGATAGTCATTCTTTGACAGTGGTTACTCTTAGACGGATTTCGGCTATACTTTTAGAGATACTATTTGACCTTGTATGATACCACTTTATATTTAGAAAATATACATACTTTTCAAATTGGAGCTCAATTGATGAAGTCTAACTGACAGACACGATATCGTCTTGAGCATTATAACCTTGGTATTATGTTTATAATATTTATAACCACTAGGTCGTTGCCACTGCTGGTGGACCGTTTGAGTCCCCGAGGGTATACATAAACCTAGTACCTGGTATTTCGGTACCAGCTGTTCATCTTATACTAAAGTAATATTTAGCACTGTTAACACTATTTAAATTCGAAAATTGTCTAAAGCTAAGATAGTCATTCTTTGACAGTGGTTACTCTTAGACGGATTTCGGCTATACTTTTAGAGATGCTATTTGACCTTGTATGATACCACTTTATATTTAGAAAATACACATACTTTTCAAATTGGAGCTCAACTGATGAAGTCTAACTGACAGAAACGATATCGTCTTGAGCATTATAACCTTGGTATTATGTTTATAATATTTATATTATTTTCTACAGGTACAATACAAATTAACAAGATGGAATTGAAAACAATATTACAAACATATGCGGAAGAAAGTTGTCTCAGCTTTGAGGACGATGATTTTAATATGCTCACGGAAACACTATTTAATGATATGAAAAATGGCAACATTGGTGGAATCACTTTTAACGATTTAAAGTCTGAATTTGAAAAGCATCAGAAAACCCTAGATAACTTAACAATAAGGTGAAAACTATTTCTTTGAAGATATTAGACTTGTTTAAGCATCAATCTTTGAATCATATTTTAATCGTATATATTTCGTTATATGAGTTTTTCGCTCAAATCAAATTAGTCACAACTTATATATTAATATATATATATATATATATATATATATATATATATAATATATATATATATATATATATATATATATATATATATATATGAGCTGTTATAAACATAAACATTTCAAATATATAGTGTATGCTAATACTAATGGTTAAGTGAATGATCCGTTTACCCAAACCAAATACTCTTTTTCATCAAAGTTCAGCACTCGTTATTAGCAAAAAATAAACTTTAAAGACACAACAAATTTGTAGATTTTGCTAAAATAAGAAATTTAGCTATTAACAATATGAAATGTATCACGATTTATTGTTATCGTCTTGAGCATCATAACTTTGGTCTTATGTTTATAATATTTATAACTACTAGGTCGTTGCCACTGCTGGTGGACCGTTTTAGTCCCCGAGGGTATACATAAACCTAGTATCTGGTATTTCGGTACCAGTTGATAATATTTTACTAAAGGAATATTTGGCACTAATAACACCATTTAAATTCCAAAGTTTTCTAAAGCTAAGATAGTCAACAGGGTTAGGGTTAGGGTTAGGGTTATGGTACTTTTTTGCAAATGAATAACTCGACCTCAATATTTGCATAATCAGAGGACACTTGACCTAGACTTATGTTTACAAAACATATTGGATGTAAGCCTTGTTGTTCTTTTTTGTACCTTTTTATATCTCTTATATGTCCATCAATCTAAGTAGTAAAAACGAAATAACATATTTTTTTAGACATTACATGTATTTTATTGCATAGCACTGCACACTGGTTGGATCCACCAAACGAAACAAGGAAATATGGCAGGTTTGGTCAATATTTTACAGGGGCGTACGTCAGCTACAACTTACGTAAAATCGTTTATTTTCTGTTGTTCTTTCTTATTAACATTGGACTGGCATGTTATATGTCTTGGATGTATTGGAATTCTAATGGATTTTCTATCGGTAAGAAAAACTGCGTCTTTCTGTTATTTGCTCAAGGTATGTACATGTTTCGGGATAATCGAATTATTATTTTTGTTATTATAATTGTAAGACATAATTTATCTGAGACTGTGTATATTTTTATTTTTAATACAATTATTAACGTTAATATTAAACATTGCCTAAAAGTTATACATTGTGTTATAGCTAACAGTAACTTTCATCTATTATCTATTTTCAATTTTATCTGTTTTACTCAATTATGATTCAACCCATCTATCTGTTCAAATAATGGAATATCTTTTCGCCTTTATGTTTTAGAATTTTATTGTAGAATTGATATCTCAAGGACATCTTTTCTCATTTCTAAAAAGTTGCACGTGTCTTTGGTATGAACCTAAATTTTTCCGGGATGCTTGTGATTGTATTGATGCTACGCAAATGTATATCAAGTCTGCAGAAAACAAGTGCGACCATATTTCTGCCTTTAGACCAGTGTCTGCTGTTTCACAAATTTGTTGGATTTACAATAACCATCTACAGTATCGTTCATACAACTGCACACATAGGAAATGCTGGTATTTTTTATATATTTTGTTATTTCCCTGATTTTTATTGTCTATTTATTTTTTAACTTTTTGAATATTATTCAAAGTAATATAAGCTGTCAGCAACAAGGATAATTTCCCTGAACCTCCATGTTCAACTAGTTATTGACACTGAAGCAATATCGAAGATTCACGTGGTCGGAGTCATTAATTAACTATTTTGGCACGAAAGCGACTATTGGCCAGGACGCTGTCCAAATATAATTATAAATATAATTATTTTTATGACCCGCCTGGTCTTCAAACCTGTGTAGAATATATGGCTAGTATCTATATATATATATGTATATATATATATATATATATATATATATATAATGGTAAAATTCTTAGTCGACGACAGTAAATATTGTTTTTATATACATTTTCTATTTATCGAAATCTAATCTGAGCATAAACAATAGTTAAGTATGCCTTATGGGCGTAAACATATTTTTACATCAACTCTAACCAATCTGTGATATTTTACATCACAAGAAAATATTTTCAAACTTCTGTATGAAAGGCACTTTTCGATTGAGACTATTCAGACATATCCTTATTATTTGAGCCTAAAATATAATGGATGGAGAACATATGAGTCCATATTTAGCTTAAAGAACCAAATTTTTTATGAGCTATTTAAGTGTAACAAAGATTTTATATGCATTGTAATATTAAGCGTGAACAAAAGTTCATTGCCGAGAATGAAAGAAATACCATTGAAGATTTTTATCTTTAACCCTTTTCACCCTTGAACAATTGGATGGTGTGCTCTTTTCATTGTTTAAGACTAGTCTATTATTGTTTCTAGGGTTGAAAGGCTTAATGTTTTGGTTTTCTTCACAGTGTTGCTGAGCAAAGACAACAAAAATTTGTCGATTTCGGAATCATTGCTTTTTGTAAGGATGTCAGATGACTGGAATGCAAGTTTTATAAATATCACGGGATGGGCTTTGTTCATTATTACCATGGTCATCTCCATCTCCTCTCTACAATGTATCCGGGAAGGCAAACATTTCCAGGTGAATTCATATTCAATACCTATTTCGTTAAACACTATTAATTTTTTAATAACAACATGGCCTCTGTTTCAAATATGAATTATCTTCAGGATTTCAAGCCTGATGTATATCACATATTATATTTACCATCAGTCATATAGTCATTTTTCTATTTTGAATTGAGTTTACGCGACACAATTTTTTTCGGTTACATGGTGGCGGTCAGTTTTAAATGGTGGAGGAGAGAACCCGGTTACAATGTACCCGGCCTTTGGCATGTAAACTGGAAAACTTTCTCACAAAAATCAGTTTAGTTTTCAGCGAGTCACAAACCTGCACTGTCCAGAAATGAGAGACGTCATGGTTCAAAGCTCTATCCATCGCGCCACGGAGGTCCCATATATATCCATAAGACAAGAACTACACTCGTAATGTGGGGTCGTATAATTTTTATGAAATTGATAGTTAAATCCACCCATACAGTATAGGAACATGTGATGTCTATTTGTAGCTAATTAGCATACTTAATACCTGAACAACATAATCTTGTACATGATAAAAATGCAATTTAAATTTCCCAAGATAAACATCGGTTTATTTTTCAGAAATTTTATTGGATCCACAAATTACATATGCCGTTTTTAGTATTACTTATTTTACATGCTAAAAATTTCTAGAAGTGGTTTTTTGCTCCAGGATTTCTGTTCTTAATGGAAAAGATTCTAAGATCACATGTGTTGTTGTGGGCTCGATATGGGAACGTACATATTGAAGATATTTATATTTGGAATTCGCAAGTAAGATTATATGTACCAGTCTTCTCTCTCTGTCTCCCTCTGTCTCTCTGTCTCCCTCTGTCTCTCTCTCTCTCTCCCTCTCTCTCTCTTTTCTTCTCTCTCTCTCTCTCTTTCTTTCTCCTTTCTCTCTCTCTCTCTCTCTCTCTCTCTCTCTCTCTCTCTCTCTCTCTCTCTCTCTCTGTCTCTCTCTCTCTCTTTGCTGATTTGGTTGATATACAGTAACACACAAGTGAAATACACAGACATAAAAATCTTAAATTTCTGTATATTTTGTGTTAATTGCTTGTGTAGCATAGTTTGTAATAGATTATTTTCCTCTCTCTCTGTTTTGTGTACGTTTTGTGTTTTATGAACATCGCAGACACACTTTGTAATAAATTAATACTCAATTTATTGTTCTTTGCTACAGGTTTGTCATCTCTGCATTTCAAGACCACACAATTTCGACTATCGTCCTGGAGATTTTGTATTTATCCAAATTCCATTCATTTCGGATTACGAGTGGCACCCATTTACTGTCAGCAGTGCTCCAGAAATGCAGGGTATAACCAAACCTGATCTAGCTATCGTTTTAATTTTTAAAGCATTTATAGTCGTACATTAACTAAATCGTAAGTCACGTGAGCTATAGAGGTGCATGTTCGTCTATCCTTCTATAAAGATTTTGTACAACTTACTATCAAGAAGTATTAGATAAATATTAGACAAGAAGTGTCTCTTTTGGATGCTGCTTTAAATATGCAAACGAAAAGGGGAGTGGCTTTCTCCTTTTTTATTGTTCTTTTTTAAGAACCAGTATTTTAAAAGCTTTCATATTTTAAGTTTAGAAGCTGCCAAAAGTTGCGAATGACATTTAATATCGGTTATAAATTATTTATTATGGACGTTTGTTCACACTTACTAATAAATATACATGCATGTAAATATTATTTAAAGCGTGTAAACAGGAGGTAACTAGGTAATATAAAATTAAGATACCAGGGTCCCGGCAGCAATTCTCCTTAAAATGGTTAATTTTAGTAAATACTTGTGTATTTGAAAAGTCTGGCATTATTTTTATGTCTAGTACCATAGGTCATCTGCTATCGAGAAAACTTAAACTGTAAATGTCCCATCTTTTAAAATATTTTGATATCAATGAATTTACACTGTTACATGGAAAGATACCCATGAATGAGATGACAACATGACATTTTTAAAAAATATACCATACAGACTTTAAACACATAAGTATGCACATGTTATTTGTACCAGTAGTTAGACAGATACAATAC
>BROG01000658.1:50000-412074 GCA_030159075.1 Atrina japonica
GCTGATTCAGATCACTCAAATACGGTTTTTAAATCATGCAGCAGTTCAGCAGGGGGAGGGGGGTCAAAAGATGAAACCTCTGGACCTATTTCGCCCTATCCGGTATCCATCCTTGCACCGATCTGGCCAAGATACACTTGTTTGGTTAATAACCTGAAGAGCTTACTTCCTGTAAAGTTTTCAGTGGTTTTGGTGAAGTCGAAAGTTACCGATAGACGGGGAGTCGTGCATATAGATCACTTTGGTTTTTTATCTGAGGTAAGCTATGAAAGGATTGTAACTAAAGACGAATTAAAATACATAATACCATTAAACATACAAAGTACATGTACACACAAAAATAAAAATAAATGTACATCATTTTCTTATTGCGTTTAACAGGTGGATTTTATCTGGGTAAGTAGAAAGCAGGAGAGTTTTCAGTGGTTCGTCTCTCTACTCAATGACCTCCAACAGAAGATAAATTTACAGATAGACGACGGAAATGAAAAGAACAAGTTTATCGACATGTACATTTATATGACTGCTGCGCATGCCAAAGAAGATGTAAAAGGAGTTTTACTTCAACTATCCCTTGATCTACTATTCCAGAAGGAACACAGAGATTTGACTACAGGCTTAAAAACGAAAACACATTCTGGTCGGCCAGATTGGGACGAGGTTTGTTTTCGTGTTCGATTCAATTTTTCAATTTTGATAACAAATCTCTCTATGATGAAATACGTGTATATTTTTGAACAAACATTAGCACCTGTTACTGATAGGAACTGCTTGATTTGTATATATCCTTACTTACTCAGGTCACATTGCAATACATGTGATACTTAAATTCTTTGATTACTTTGCATTTATTACTCTGGTTGAAGGGAGTCATAAGGATTTGTTTACCCAAGGCAAGTCATATTTCTCGAGGGCGATATATATATATATATATATATATATATATATATATATATATATATATATATATATATATATATATATTTGATACATGTATATCTAGTGCCAATTTCCTGAAATGTATTTGACATCAGATTTCATTTTTCGTTTTACTGTAAAACTGTGGATTGTGGTTGAATTATGTACATGTAACAGACAAAGAAAATGTGAAAGTCTTTGTTTTATTTTATTTCTTTTTAGTTCTGATGGAATGATTTGAATTGTGTTTGACCTGTATTGTATAATTTGTTATTTCCTAGGTTTTTCAAATGATATCAAACACAAGGAAAGGAAAGGTGAACGTATTCTACTGTGGTGATCCAAAACTCGGACTGAAAATCAAAGGGAAATGCGTACAATTTAATTTTGGATTTTCAAAGGAAAATTTCTGAGTAAATTAACTCGTTTTAATTATGAATATTTGTGATTACAAAAATTATATGATACTTTATATGCTAAATCTATAAGTTAAACATACAGGACATTCCATAGTATAAGTTAAACATACAGGACATTCCATAGTATAAGTTAAACATACAGGACATTCCATAGCATGATAAAACGACATAGAAACGTAAAGTACTAACGGACAAACTTAACATACCTTGACAAATATAACTTTTTTATTTAAACAATAAATTATAAAATGGAAAAATATATTTTACTTTTATATTTTTAGTTTCTACTTTAAAACCACAGGCTTTATCGATTATAAGTTATTCGTTGCACTTTACTGATGTTTTGTCGTATGACTATAATTTTTACTTTTTCTGATTAACCCATTCACCCCTCCTCCATTACATTTAGACGCGTCCAAATATCCTGGTCATAATTCAAGGGTGATCAAGTAGATTTTGCAGTATATAGATTCAAATCCATACACTTTCAAATACTCACAGTGAACTTTACCATTCTTTGAAATGGATGTGGCTATAGGGGTCAGTGAGTTAAACTCTTGATGAGTAATGATACATACTCTTATCTTGAAATTACCTAAAAAGGTCAGACAATTTAAACCCATCTGATTGTAGTCGAAATAGATGAGAGAGATCAATGAAACGTGACGTCAAATTGGTAAATCAGCTCTCTGAAAACAAAATTATCCTCCTATAGCCCAATTCAGCTCATTTTACGGTTATGACAGGCCTCACGAGATCACGAAAGAAGTGTTTTATTCATCACTGGATTATCATAGGTATGACGACAAGTAGGGACAACAACTTTTGTATGTGTTATTTTAATCCCATGATGCTTTATTACCTAAGCTTGTCCAGGTCAAAAAAGGTTTATTTGTGATGATAAAATATATACATGAAAAGAAAAGTTACATCTCCAGTCATGACCGAGGGGGTCGAAACAGAACTATGGCTTCGAATACATTTTATCATTCCTTATATATGCTATATTAACACAGAAAAATGCAATATGATAAACCTTGAAACTGTTTTCCTTCGATGTACTGTGTAAGGGAAATAACTCGCGGTGTAAATATTCGTTATATTAGTGATCATTGTGTTGAAAAATATGTACAATGAAATAAAGTGAATAGAATCATGATAAAAGTACACACACACACACACACACACACGCATGCACACACACACACACACGCACGCACGCACACACACACACACACACACAGATATATATATAAATATATATATATATATATATATATATATATATATATATATATATATATATATATCAGGTTTATTTGATTTGGGGTATCTTCAGAACATTTTGCTAAGCAGTACCGAATGCTCTTATTCATGTAGCATGCACAACCAAATGCAGTTATTCATGACCGTTCTATACTTTTTTCTTTCACGAATGACGGTAAGATATACACAAAACTCGAATTAACATGGCCAAGTACTAGCCAGAAAGTTAGTCAATTACAATTTAGGTCAAACTGGAACAAAGTTGTCATGGACTGAATTGGATAAGTGTTGAATTAGGATTATATTGAATTTTATCAAAGTAATCATCTGTGTCTTAGTGAATTAGATGTGTTTTAAGATATGCATAACACGACTGACAATTAATTCAAAACATTCTTGATATCCTCTTTGCATTGTTATTCAGATGATATCTTTTTTCGGATTTGGTGTCTGGTTTTGAACTTTGTCTGGTTTTATACTAGGTTAGGTTTCCAATAGTGTAATGAATGATAGGTTTACACTTTTAAAATGACTGATATATTGTACATTTATGTACTGGCTATAAGGACAAAAGCAAGTTTATCCCCCAAGATAACTAAGCATACTTCCCGAAAACGATACAAATAGCATTCTGAAAAATAATTTACCATAAATCCTCCAATGAGAACACAGTGCACTGGGAAATGGTCACGCCCAGTTATTAACTCTTGAAACTATTAATCGGTTACTATTCGTTTTTCGGACAATTTCGTAAACATAGTAAGTGTATTCATCTATAATTCTGTACAGAAACACACAATGAGGTATAATGACACAACTTACTATGTACTCCTTCATTAACCGGTCTTAGTGTGAATTTTGTTGAGGTTTAGGATATCTTAAACTTATCTTTTCTTTATTAAAGTATAGTTTCTAAATTTCAATACTTAAGAAACGTATGTCACCATAATTTATTCAACAAACTCGTTACTGCACCGAGGATGTTTGTCGTCTGCAATTTGATAAACAGAAAAAAGAACGTTTTTGGTTTTTGGAGGGATACTACGTACACAAATGTTAGTCGAACTATAACAAAGGCTAAGTGTATTTGATGATCAGTTGATCACCATTACAGTGTGTGATGTCGATGTGCATCTGTTGATGCATTTGGATGGCCATTGAAATCATCTCTGAAGGTGAAGATCAATGTATAAGAGAAATTTGAAACTACAGTGAAACTACAGGGGCCACCCAAGGGATCAGAAAACTGGCCTTTATAAACTGGTAATCCTTATATAGAGGTGGCCACTATAGCAGGTTTACTGTAGTTTTATTTATGTTTGGTGCAATAAATGAAAGAGTTACCAAACTATCTGTACACGCTAATCAGTTATACTTAAGTTATATTTCGCTCAAATGCTATCATTTAAATTCTAAAATTTGATGGGCATCTTCAGACGGTTTTCGCAACTAATTTAGATTCTTTATTTTATCTTCTATTAAACCTTCTTTGTATTTATACATTGATATTGAATTCGAGTTCAGCTGCTGAGGTCTTATTGACAGAAACGATCGTCTAGTTTTGCTCTTATTTGTTAAACTATAACTATGGTATTTTCAATATTAATTATAGACAATGAATTTGTCTTCTCCGGGTCAATACTGTTAAGAGTATTAAATATATATAGTATGTTTCTATGAAGGTAAAAGACGGTTAAAGAAATAAGATATTTTAGATTTACTTTCTCCATACATATAGTTTTAGCCTCATTTGTTAAACTATAACTTTGTAATTTTCAATAATAATTATATACGATGAATTTCACCTCTCCGGGTGAATACTGTTAAAGATAAAACAGTAATGAAAACCTATAAAGTATGTTAGTATGCTTCTATGGGGCTAAAGGACGGTTTAGGAAATAAGATGTTTTAGTTTTACGTTCTACATTCATATGATATGTGAAGCATTTCAGTTGTATTTAACATGTATATTTACATTGAGTAACTTCGTATCATTATACCGTATCTTTTCGCTGATTAGTAATACCACATTCACCTGTAAAACATTGGTCATGTAATCAATGCAGAGTAAAGATAAGTCACCTGTGACGAGTTAAATACGTTTGTTGAACGTTTACCTGAAGGAAAAGGTAGATAATTACACCTGCGGATACCTGTCACTCTATCTTTCTTTATGCAAATACCTGTAAACCAACTATTTGAAACTTTGAGGAGCATTTAGTATAATAATAACCTATGGTTAGGGAAGGATTGTACTAGCTTCGGCTGTACATATATTAAAATTGGAACGATACAGAGAAGATTAGCATGGCCCCTGCGCAAGGATGACACGCAAATTCGTGAAGCGTTCCATATTTTTAAAAACATTTTGTTCATAAACAAAATATGAAACAATATTTGTAAACCATAATTCATTTTATGACATTTTTAATCAATCACATTCCATGGCTTTTATTTCAAAGTGAAATCTGATATCGTAAAGCAACGTCAACAATAAGATAAATTTATGGTCGTGAAATTAAAGTCGTCACTGAAAATTAAATATTTCAAAATAAGTCAGAAGAATTGTGTATGTTAATAAGTTTATAAAATCGTTTCTTTGGCTAAAACTTTAGAATGTGAATGAAATTTTACATTCAAGTTTTCTGTCGTGTAATTCAATGAAATGCCTGATTAACAATGTTTATATAGTCACTGATCATCAATTCTGTCAAAATCATTGGCATTCCAATGGGAACCAAATGTGCCCCTTAAGCCATATGACGACGTTTTTGTTTAGAAGACCCTAATTTGTGAGACGCGACAGCAGCAACATAAAGTTTATATTTAGATATAGAAAGCATCTTTTGACAATAAATAATGATGATCTACATATTTAAATATTATAAACATAATACCAAAGTTTTAACTGAACTATTGATACCCTATACTTACAACTGAAGATACAACAAATCCCACCCATATGATTCGTAGTCCGACATTTTGCACACCACTGGCAGTAATATTGAATTGCAAAATGAACTATACTGCAAACGTGATAGTATCTGCAAACTTATCAAAATTAAATGATGAGATTTCGACGAAATTATAATTTAATATGTCTTTCAAAAATGTAATGAATCGTTTTTTCGGTCAATATTTTATATATTTTCCATTATGATGTTTCACTATTTGAAATGTCTATTGTCACCGTTTCTTTATACATTCCATTGTGCCTGGTTTCAATTACTTACTAAATGATTGGTGTGGCATGATGTAAGAGATAGATATACTCCTTCATATCTCCTGGAACCTGTTTTATCAAATAGTCGTAAGACTGATTTGTAAGTCCTCAATTAATACAAAAACGTAGGATCGTTTAGCAATACTACCCTAAATTCATTCTTAACGTATAGTCGCACAAATCAAATACTGATAGTTTATGAATATTTCACAGTACATGGTACACCTGTCATGTTGCTGTACGGAGATGGCGTCTGCAATGTGAATAAGAACAAGAGTTTTTGAGTGTCAAGTGGGAGACTTAGTACACTAATGTCCGTCGAAATATAACATAGGTCAATTGTATTTTATCATCAGTTAATTTCATGATACGTTTTATCTTCCAACTGATCTAGAATTAATAGGTCTACTTGTTGAACATTGTCATAGAGATTCTATAGTAATAGAAATATATTCTCCCTTTCTTCTGCGGACAACGTGTGATGCCAGTATGTATCACGTGATCTCTTGAATGACCAGGTTCAGTCCATGATTTTAGGATTTTGAGAAATCCGTTTACATTTCCATATTTGAACTGGCAAAGTGTGTATCAACTGTTGCGTCTTTGCCGCCATCTCTGTGTGCTTTGAACGCGTGTAAAAAATTGACATTACCTCGGAAAGAATGTAGCTCACCGATCTGGTTTGAAATTATTTGTAGTATATAAGAAAATTTAAACTAGTTTCAGTCCTGTTTGGTGCTATAAATGAAAGGTCATCAAATTATTTGTAAACGCTAATCGGTTATACTAAAGTTATATTTAGCTCAGATGCTATCCTTCAGACTCTAAACATCTCAAAAGCTAAGATATTCATTCTATGGATATTCTAAGACGGATTTAGCAACATATCTAGATTCTTTATTTGATTTCCAGGATACCTTCTTTGTATTTATACACTGATATTAAATTCGAGCTCAACTGGTGAAGTCTTATCGAAAGAATCTCTCGTCTTGTTTTGCCCTCATTTTTAAAACTATAAATTTGGTATTTTCAATACTAGTTATACACGATAAATTTGACATCTTCTGGAAAATACTGTTACGGCATTAATACTCTGCTACACTGTGTTGAGTGTAATAAAATATGACCACCAAACATCTTGGGCAAATCTATATTTCGAACTAATTTTACATGGCTGGAATTTAAATACATGTATAATATTATTGACAAACGTTTAGATTGAAAAGTTATTTAATTAAATAATTAGGTCAGTTTTAATTGTTTAATTCTTGTGCGAAGCTTCAGCTCAGAATAATGATTAAAATCTATCAAAAACCCAGTGAAGAATATCTTCAACTTCTTAACTGGGCATGATTATCAAGCAAAAACAGGAAATAAAAACAGTGTACAAACCCTCCTAGTTACATAAAGTATTTTTCTCTGAGTGTAGTACATGGGACTAGAAAGAGGATTCAGCATTTCGTAGAATATTAAAATCACAACAGATTAAGATTAATACAAATTCAAAAAGTATATGATATAAAGTAAAATTGAAGAAGTACCAACCAATAATCAAAACTCAAGTCCATTATAACACGACGAATTAGATGTGCAAGTGATCTCAACATGAAGAACAACAAGAAAAATTTGATCCAAAGCATCAATTCGCCGCCAAAGGTATTTGAAAGGAAGTTTGGGAATAAATGAATGCAAGCTTTCAGTTACTTAATATCTATTACGACAAAAAGTCCCACCAGATAACATTTTTGTGAAAATAGAGTCAAACAGAACTAATTTAACGGCGATTTCCCGTCAACTAACACCAAGTTCACAGACAGTAGTGAGAAATGGAGTGGTCATCATGTTCCTGGTCAAATTCATCCAGTGTAATCATTCATTTTAGTAGTGTTTATATAGCAATTGACATCAGCGATGTAGCAATGTCTATATATGTAAAAGTTTACAAAATGACAGTTGCAGTAATTTTCACTTTTTCTGCATAATGGTTGTCAACAATGGTGAAGAACTTGGATTTTTTTTTAAGAAAATGTATTAAATATTAGTATATATCAAGAATATAAAACGTAATTTAGAAAAACATTTATGGAATAATTCAGAATTATTTTTTTTTTAAAACAAGTCCATATTGCAGTCTGTTTCGTTCATTGTTGGCCTAGCCGGCTAGAGTGGTTCGATCTTGTTTAACATGATAATTCTGACTTTATCCATTATTACACAAAACTCGTGTTAAAAGTAACATTTTATTATATGTAGACTTTAACATGTACTACATGTACTACAGTTTTTTATGTCGAAATAAAAGTAAAAATGGTGTGCTTGGGTAATTAAGGTCTGTTTCGGTAAATCGTCCGACCCGTTTTCACTTTGTTGTTCTCCCAATCATCAATATTTCATACGACACATTTCGTTTTCGGTGTTATATTTATTCCGTTTTGCACAAACGAAATCATTTTAAATGATAAAAAACGTTTTTGTTCCAAATTTCCGTCGTCCACTAAACTTATATAATAGGATATCATGCTCTTATCAAAATCAAAAGCAATCACGTAATGATTGCTCCCATCATTTCGACTAATGTCTCCCACTTATCGTTATTTCAAAAATACGAATCGCGGTATTAATACCTTAATTGCATTAAAAAAATTTAGATGCTGATTATTTATGAAACAAACCAACATCACTTTCATATCTGAAATTTAATAGCGTTTTTGCCTCAAATAAAATTACTACGTCATTACTTCCGCGTTCAAAGAAACTAACAGCTCCTTCCATATACTACTTCCTAACTTAATTTGAAATATATTCGCCGCCTCCTGGCGGCGAATAATTACGAGTCCCAAACGTGATAAGACCCGGTGTCAGGGAGTCAGCGTCTTCTGCTGGCATGTCACACCCGTCGCAAACGTTCCATGGAAACCTTTCTAGTTCGATGAACGGGTCAAATTCGGTAAAATGGTCAAGTTTGGTGATGAAGTCAAGTTCGGTGAAAAGCATGATTGGTGAAACGGAGTCACTGTCTGTGGCCGTGATCCAGAATACTATCTAATATCTCTGAGAGGGGGGACTTCATAATGTCTAACAAGATCCCTGTATCGACCATAAAACTTCTTAAACGACGACTCCAAGCGTTCAACAACGTAACTTTGTGTAAGTAGTTTATTGGCTAGTCGTTAAGCTCTCAGAATAAAACATGCATAAGAAGAGCATGCCCTGGCATAACGTATAAGTTGTGAAATGAAAACGCCATAGGCAGGAGAAGATGGAATATTACAACTTAGAAACGGGAAGTTTGTGATATGGAAATTGAAATCGTCTCGTTTGTCATAGAGGGATGTGTGAAGTTGGCCGACTTTTCCAATTGACAGGAGTAAATCTAGGTAAGAAGCAGATGTGTTGCTCTCTGTCGTCTCATTGATCTTTAGCTCAACAGGATACATCTGGCCGAGGTAATTCTGAAATTCTGAATTATTTATGGACAGAACATCGTCGATATACCTTTAAGTAAAATTGAACCGAGATGCTAACTGTTTGTTTCCTTTGGAGAGCAGAGACTGTATAAATTCCGCTTCATATGAATACAAAAATATGTCAGCCAAGAGAGGTGCACAATTGGTACCCATTGGAAAGCCGACAATCTGTTGGAAAACTTTTTGCCGCAAAAACCACGAAGACGTTGTCTACTAGGAACCCCAGCATCTTGATAATATCGTCTTCAGTGTACTTGTTATTGGAATCAGAGTGTTTCTTGACAAAATAAGGTTCTTCATGACCTTACACCAAACATTTATATCTGCGATTTCCATTTTTGTATACAAAAGAGTTTTGTATAATAGATGTTAATCTGTTTATGAGTTTTTGATGAGGGATTGTTGTGTAAAGGGTCGAAAAATCAGACGACTTTATGCTTGTACTATGTTTGAAATTTGGAGATTTTAAATGTTCCAACAATTCCTTTGAATTCTTTAGGATCCACATCAGATTGACACCGCTTCTTGAGTAGGCCGTTATACAGTACTTCTGTATTTGTTATTGTTAAATATGTGTTAGAAGTTTGGTAAGCAAAATAGATAAAGGCTTGGTGGAACACTTAGATAACCCCGCAATGAAGCGGTGTTTATAGGGATTTTTGTGCATCTTTGGAATCCAATAAATATATGGCAATTCAAGCTCCGTGTCATTTGTGGGTATTCCAAACGAAGCGAGAACGGATTTATCATTATCTAATATTTCAGAGGTAGAGAAATCGGTTAGAGAGTATGTAGGATTTCCAGGAAGTCTGTTTAGTCCAAGTTCCTCTTGTAGGATGCTAAGTACTTTGTCAGCAGGAACGATGATAAAATGTTCATGGAGACGGGAAAGTTCTCTGACAACATCAGGGTCACGAAAAATTGAATTGTGTTTTGTTTTGACACAATGTTTAAGTCGTCGAATTCTTCGTTTAAGAACATTACTGATCGACTTAATCCACTCCGAAAGAGTATCAGGTTCGACATCTTTCTTAGCCCTGCGTATGGCGTACTATTCACATGCGCCCATAATAATTTCAAAGTTTTGGCGCCATGTAAACGATATAGGTTCCCTATATTTTCGTCCTTTGCATAAAAGATCTCTCAGTTTTCTGTTGCGCACTAAGTTCTTAACATTTTTTTTATTTATATATTTATTGTTCAAATATCTTTGAAAAATAACAATAAACCCACATGATAGTTCTCATTCCTACAAGTGCCTCACAACAGGTGTATGTGTGTAGATCTGTACAGGTATCATTCAATTCTATAGACTTGACCTATGTGACCTTTCAAAACAATGTACTCAGTACCATGAGGTATTGAATGGGGTACCATAAACGTGTTTTGTTCAAAGGCATTTTCCAAAAAAAAATCTAAATCAAAATATTTAATATCTAATTAATTTGTAATTTTGTATTCTCCTGTACATGAAATTAGATATATATCAATGGTAAAATGCAGAAAAACTTAAACTGAAAACAAAATATAATTCTTATTACCTCAAAGGAAGCCTCACCTGTTTACAAAGAGAAGGTGTTGAACAGTTATGGCTGGATTTTTGTATATTTGGGATGGCACACCATGTGTTTTAATATCATTTTGTGTATAACAGTATAACAGTAACGTATTTTTAATTGGGGTTGGTAATCGTGCCTAGGCAGAATGCTGAAGAATAAATTTGTTTTTAGATAGCTTCACACAATATTAAAGGCTGCATCTGCGAGCAAAATTCAAGTAATTTATATTGACTTAATTAATTAAATATGCCACTGTTCAAACTAAAATATTGTCAGTAGTCATATATTTTACTATTGTAAATGCCAGTCATGTAAAATTAGTTGGTCATGTTTCATCACACTCAACAGTCTAACAGGGCAGTAATACCTTAATGATAAAACAGTAATGGCGATCTATATAGTAGTAATGAAGACCTATATAGTATGTTTCTACGGGGCTAAAGGACGGTTAAAGAAATAAGATATTTTAGTTTACTATCTAAATACATGTGATAAGTTGAAGTGAAGCATTTCAGTCATATTTAACATTTATATTTACTCAGAGTAGCATATTATCACTACAACGTAACTTTTCGGTGTTTAGTAATACCACAATTTTACCTGTATAACATTGATCATGAAATCAATGCAGAGTAAAGATAAGTCACCTGTGACGAGTTAAATACGTTTGTTGAACGTTTACCTGAAGGAAAAGGTAGATAATTACAACTGAGGACACCTGTTATTCTAGCGATCTTTATGCAAATACCTGTAAACCAACTATTTGAAACTTTGAGGAGCATTTAGTATAATAATAACCTATGGTTAGGGAAGGATTGTACTAGCTTCGGCTGTACATATATTAAAATTGGAACGATACAGAGAAGATTAGCATGGCCCCTGCGCAAGGATGACACGCAAATTCGTGAAGCGTTCCATATTTTTTAAAAACAATTGTTCAAAAACAAAATATGAAACAATATTTGTAAACGATAATTCATTTTATGACATTTATGAATCAATCATATTCCATATTTCATATTCTAATTTCAAAACGAAATATAATATAATAAAGCAACCGTCAACAGTAACATGAATATATGGTCGTCAATGTAAATTCGTCACTAAATATCCACATCAAAGCAAGTTAGACGAACTGTATGTTTATAAGTTTATAGAACAGTATGGTTGGCTAAAATTTCAGATTGTAATTCAAATTCTAAATTCAAGTCTCTGTCGTGTAATTCAATGAAATGCATAATGGGCAATGTTTATATAGCCACTGGTAATCAATTCTGTCACAATTATCGGCATTCCAATGGTAACCAAATGTGTCCCTTAAGCCATATGACGATGTTTTTATTTAGAACCCCCTGATTCGAACGAAACGAACGCAGCGACCTAAATTTGTATATTTAGATGTACTAACGATCCTCTGACAATAAATAATGATGATTTACATGATAAAATAAACTATTGATATCCTATCGAATCAGATATCTACGATTGATATTGAACTGCAAAATAATATTATGTAATTTTAAATTCAAGTTATCTGTCGTGTAATTCAATTAAATACTTAAATGCCTAATTGGCAATGTGTATATACTCACAGGGTGTATATATTTATTAAGCATCAATACATTCCAATGGGAACAATTTGTGCCCCTTAAGCCATATGACGATGTTTTTATTCAGAAGTCATTGAGTCAGACGAAAGGATAGCGACGACCACAACTTTATGCTTAGATATAGCAACAATCTCTTGTTAATAGATACTGATGATTAACATAATGACGTGAGATCCATAGTCGGCCATTTTGCCAAAAAAAAAAATCTGCAATAAAGTTGAATTGCCAACTTACCTTTAAAAAGTGATAATATCGGCTATCCTATAAAATATAATTATTGAATATCAACCAAATTTGCAATTTAATATGTCTTCCAGAAATGAAAGATTCATCTATACAAATCATAATCAAGGTGTTTATACATTATGCCTGGACAGACTAAACTATGAATGTTACATTAACCCTTTCATCTCTACAGACCACAATAGACTCATCTTAGCAATATAAAAGATAGTTCCATTTGTAAATTATAGGGGTGAAAGGGTTTAAGTCAGTATCCACATATCGCAAGCTTAAATAAAATACGTTCACTTTCAACAATACCGTACAGTTGCTTATTCCAGAAGCGGTGTAAATCAGATGTGGATACTTAAAAATTCTAAACAGCTTTTAGAAAATTTGAAGGCACACAATTTTTCTCGAATTCACTGTATCAAAACTTATGACTTCTCTACTCTTTAAACTACTATTCCACATAAAAAATTCAAAGAAAGACTTTTCAGCATCATAGACAACTGCTTTTTCAGTAAAGGTGGTACCCAAAAATTTAAATATCTAGTGATTGGCTATCAGGATACTTATTTCGTCAAACACCACTCTGATTCTACACATAAATATACTGAAGTTGATATAAAAAACATGCTGGAATTTCTAATAGACAATATATTTGTAATGTTCGGAGACGTGGTCTTTCAACAAACTGTCGGCATTCCTATGGGAACCAATTGTGCTCCTTTATTGGCCGACCTGTTCCTTTATTCATACGAAGCAGACTTCATTCAGAAACTGCTGAATCAAAAGAAGAAAAAGTTAGCGGTGTCCTTTAATTTGACATTTAGATATATCGACGACGTTTTGTCAATTAATAATGACAATTTTCATACATATGCCAATGCGATATATCCCAGCGAACTAGAAATTAAAGATACAACACGCTTCATACTTAGACATTTTACTTAATATAAACACAGACGGGAAATTAGCAACTAAGCTATACGATAAACGCGACGATTTCGGCTTTCCCATCGTAAATTTTCCACATTTAAGTAGTAATATCCCTCAGTCACCCGCATATGGAGTTTATATTTCACAAATGATCCCATATGCCAGGGCGTGCACAACATATGAAGATTTCATATACAGAGGTAAACTACTCACTGACAAATTATTGACACAGGGATATCGAAAACCGCGTTTAATGTCAACGTTCCGCAAATTTTACGGTCGGTATAATAGTCTTGTTTGCGACTACTCTGTTTCACTAAGTGAAATGTTGAGTTGCCTTTTCGTTGGCGGTTGTTGAGACGTCTGTACCAATTGTGACGAGGATACACTCCTCACTTGTTTCATTGGACTTGACTGTGGACTGACGGCGGGTGTGACCGGTCGACAGGGGATGCTTACTCCTCCATGGCACCTGATCCCACCTCTTGGTTTTCAGAGGTCCGTGTTTGTCCATTTTTACCGGATTTGTATCTATGTCCTGGACATTCTATTGATTTATACTTTGGTATCTGAAAGTTTTATATTTCTGTGGCTTTTCTGTTTGTTTCATTATCTGTGGTGTTCCTGATCGACCTGGGATACCATATTTCTCTCTCCGCTATTCCGGAAGTGACGTTGGTCGCTTTGTTACCGTATTCATAATCACGTTCTGTATCAAGCAGGTGGCATATTCCCCGTGCTTATGGTCTGGACATTTAATAATGCTTTTTGTACATAAAGATGATTTCCCGACATAAGCTAAGGAGTTTGTAGATGTCAAGGGACTTTTTGGTCTGAATTCCTGATACAAATCTTGATTGACCTTCATCCTGGCAGAAACAACAAAGATGGCGTTATCCTTAATATTCTTATGCAGGTCAATGTATGACTCTTCTTTAATTTCGCGCCCTGGTGGTGGATATAACACAAAGTGTCGTGTAGGCACAAGCCTGCATGCTGTATGATATAAAGAAAACACAAAGTTATTAATATGGCGCATTACTGTGTTAAACCTGGTCTTTCTTTCAGTTACACACATTAACGGGAGAAAAATAAGTTTATCTGAGACAAAAAACTTAAACTTCGCCAAAATATTATAGATAAGTTTTGATGTGATTTTTGCGCATTTAAAGCTATTCTTTTGTTAACTTAGTTTTTCTCCAGATAATTCAAATTGCAAAATTATATATCTGACTTAAACCTAGTTTTCCGAGGTTAGACCTAGTTTTTCACTGTTAAACTTAGTTTTATGCGAAATTCGCATTAAAATGAGAAAAGCTAATGTTAACTGAGAAAAAAAACAGGTTTAACTGAAGAAAAACCATAGGTTAATCTCATGAATGTGATTTTGGCGTACCGTTCCGTATATCAAACAGTAATATGTTAAAGAATGTCATATATTCTTACTCTATCGTCTGTAATTCCAAATTGTGCTGTGAGTAAAACTAAACATGGGAAACTAAGATGAATTACAAAGTAAAAACGAAAGACGAATTCATATATTAATTATCTTCGTACATCTCACATTTCAAGTAAAGTTTTGGTCTTCGGCCTGGCAAATACATCGATACCAGGAAACGCCAGTACACAAATAATAGTAACATAGTAACAGCAGTAATATATATGTATATATATATATATATACATATATATATATATATAATATATATATATATATATATATATATATATATATATATATATATATATATATATATATATATTCTCACTTGGCTTTACAAAAGCACCACAATGGAGTCCTCCTGCTACTTTTAACTTGATTTCATTTGGTCCATATAATTCCTGGCTGTACTTAAGCTAATATATCTAATATTAAATATATGTTCAAATATTGTTACATTTAATTGTACTAGAATTTCGACCCACAAACAAGGAACAATCTACTGCAGGGTGGAATTTTCCTACAAAACGCTATATAAACGATATTGGTTTGAACCCATCGTCGTAAAATCACGGTCCGAAATATCTCGTAGCTAATGAAATTTTTTAAGGAGTAGGTGTTGTCCAATTTATCCAATCACAGTAGTTGTGATCAGCAAAGTCTGTTAATCCAATACAATTATGAAATTGTTTAAAAGCCTCGATCTGATTGGTTGACGAATACGAGCACCTTTCACTCGCATTGGCTGAGGCTTCATAGATAATAAAAATATGTACGAGAGATTTCGGTCGCATTAGACCACGTGTAGGAAAGAGAATAGCAATTCCGGACCGTTGTTTTACGACGTAGTTTGAACCCGAATACACCAATTGTGAATAGGGTATTATCACCTGGTGAAGATTAAAATTTTGGTATCTGTGATTTGAATATATATATATATATATATATATATATATATATATATATATATATATATATATATATATATATATATATATATATATATATATATATATATATAATGGTAAATTAACCTACAGTGATACTGACTATAAAGCAAGTGCGAACGAGCTACTGATTTTATCAGGACTTATGCAGAAACTTCTTAACAAGGGTACTGTGAACCCAGGAATACTTCTTCTCGTACTGTAATATTTCAAATGTATATGTAGGTGACATGATACCAAAACACGACAAAGCAAATAGATTTTTTGAAAATAATTGGTTCATGTCTAACTACAAAATACACGCATTCGATGTATTATCTTTAGTTGTGATTAATTCTATATAACACGGTGGTTTTAATTTTCACTAAATTATCTGGCATCTCGGGCATTAAAGCGCCATCAAAAAATTATTTGTCACAATAATCATTTTTACAGCTTATTTCGCGACTGATTTTTTTCATAACTTGATACAAAACCACCGACACAAATATAACAATATATTTCATTGTACCGTTGTATCCCGCCGATCATGACTACAACATTTTGAATTCTATGTTCACTCACTTTCTTAAGATTTAACATGCGCATGCTCACTTTAACCATTTCATTTCCATTATTTTTTACAAGTTTACATGAAATTATTCCCGTATACAGCTATCATAAAATGTGTTTTCGAATTTCTTTGGTTTTTATTTGTTGAGGTTATTATCGCTAATGCGCAAGTAAGAAAAATGTCTAATAATTGTTTGTAAATGTATTTGTGCTTTTTCTTAACATCGTCTATGCATGTATATAAAAATCTCAGATACCAAACTTTTAAGTATAAATCTTTAGGATGTCCAGGATACAGATACAAATCTGGTAAAAATGGACAAACCCGGACCTCTGGAAACCAAAAGGTGGGATCAGGATTATTCACTTTTTGTTTCTTTATAAAATACAGCATAAATGTACGCGTTTTCCTATATCATGTGAATTTACTATGGTTTGACTTTTTGGCAGTTGTACAGTCGGAAACAAGCACGGCAACTCAACTTCAGTAATTTGGTAAATAAACTGAACCAATTTATGGATGCGACCATTTTATACTTTGTAAGTAATTTATCGGGAAACGTGTGATGGAAAAGCTTGATAATTTAAGTCAGATTTATCAAAAAGACCGCACCCCACAATTACAAAATATGTAATTTGAGGTTGTTGCCACGGGAGCCAGTGCATAGTGCTTACGTAATCAATTAGCTCATAAACTAATTTGGCTTTGAGTCATTGGAAGCTCGTAGATAGCGTGTTTCTACCAACCATCTTTAAGTTTCAATGATTTTCACGGGTTTTCGTATTTCTCTAGTGGCAATGGTGCCGATTCCTTCCGACACCTGATCCTATTCCGTTTGGTATTCGCAATAATTATTGTTCTTTGTGTTGAGGCCGTTGTTGTGTCTTCCTTTCCACCAAGCTTAACCAATTCACCGAGCACGAGAGGTTTCCGTGGAGCATTTGCGACGGGTGTGGCATACTGACCCCTTCCGGACATCTGGTTCCATCCCGTTTGAGATTCATAATTGTTCTTTATGTTGAGACCATTTGCATATCTGAGTTTGAATTATCGATTGGTACTTCTTCTTTATATATTCAAGCGCGTTTACCATGATACTGAACTTTTAACACTTCAATTTAAATTTATAATGAAATCTGCATCTCTGTAACATCCAGTAAATTTTCAGAGTATCCTTGACTGAGGGAGATAAAATATAACATAGGCGCATCAAAAGTTAAGACATGATATTGGCATTTTGGGTTTAAATTATAATATAAAGGGACATTAGCTGTGGGTTTTTTGTCAAAATATACTCAAAATATGCATTCACCACTTACATTGATATACAATAACAAAAAAGATATATGATACATATATATATATATATATTGTAAACACTGCTTATGCTCGTTTCATTGATTATGACATTAGGGTATATCTATAATTCAAGAAAACATAGCCATATTTTTTTTTTCTCTTTTATCGTTACAATGTGATTGTTGTTGTGTGTTTGCACCAGTCACAAGTCAATTTTGGGACCCTGATGTTGTCAGAGAACTTTCCCGTCTCCACGAAATATTAATCATCATCCAAGCCTGCCGACAAAACATCTAATACCTTCTCATTTGTCTGCAGTCGATACTACTTCAGCACTCTAATTGACGAACTAGGTCTCAATTCACCGAAATATTAGGAAATCATAAGTCGATCTGTTCTCGCTTCGTTTGGAACACAGACAAGTGACGCAGAACTTGAATTGTATTTATTGCTTTCCAAAGATGAACAAAATTCCTATAAACACCGATTCCTGATGGGCGTAATCTACGTGCTCCACCAAACCTTCATCCATTTAACGAAGCAAAATGCTGTAAACACATTAAGCATGGTCTTAGGAAGTACTGTGCAACAGCCTACTCAAGAAGCGGAGTCAATCAGATGTGGATCCAAAGGAATTTGAAGGATTTGGAACATCTAAAGTCCAAAATACAAACAGTTCAAGCATCACGTCTTTTGTATTTTTTACCCTTTACACAACAATCCCTCAAAAGAACGTTAAAAACAAACTTCGATTATTCGAAACTCCTTTGTATACAAAAATGGAAATCAGAGATATAAATACATGTATTTAGTGTTAGGTCATGACGAACCATGAAGACGACATCATCAAGATTCTGGAGTTTCTAGAGGACAACATCGGAGTTTTTGCGGGAATTGTTTTCCAGCAGATTGTAACGGATTTCAGTCCTTTCAATCCTGTGCTCGTTGTTTTTGGCAATTTGATTCTTTTACCGAGCTGGCTTGTGATGATGTGATACGTAAACTGATGTTTTTAGATATTGACTTCAACAAAATTTGTAAACGAGGCACGTCACCAATGGTTTCTGTAGCAATGTATGCACTTCCATACTATGGAATTCCTGACAGACTATTGTCATCAACATGCTGATAACCAAGTCAGTATCTGATTGAACTTAAAATAAACATAAGCAGTACTAAATCATTGATAGCATCAAACATTCCTCAGGTCATCACATAGGTAAAGTTCATACCGGTATTTATGCACCTGATCCCACCTCTTGGTTTCCAGAGGTCCGTGTTTGTACATTTTTACCGGATTTGTATCCATGTCCTGGACATCCTATTGATTTATACTTTGGTATCTGAGATTTTTATATTATACAACATTTCAACAATGGTCCACTTTATAATTAAAGCTAAAAAATAGAGTTTATGATCTGGATACATTTTTTTATTTTTAGAAATGCCCCTAGGCTAGCATATGGTATCAGCCCCTTTGCATTCACCTGACAAAACAAGTGTATTACTGGACAAAACCTCTGTACTGAGGAAAATCAAATAAATTTCGTCAAAAATAATACACCATGTAATTTTTGCGAGGTAAACCTAGTTTTTCTCAGTTAATCAAGGTTGCTTTGGTAACCAACAACTGCAAATAACATACGATTATGTTTTTCTACGGTAAATCTGGCTTTATTTGCAAGAAGTTTATTTACGAGTAATTTCACAAGAGCTCACTCGCTAAAATTAAATTATCGCGTAATGAAGTTTAATAATACTTTAATGGAATGGGCATTTGAAATTGCAAAAAATATCATCTCTTAAATAAATTTAGAACATTTTAATCGCGAAAATAAAGTCCCGCCAAAATATCAGAATTTACAGTATCTTTGTGTTGATACAGTTACGAGTTAAGACTACTGGACGAATATCTATTTAGCCAATTTTGTTATTCCAAATGTACTCTTTCAGCATGTCACAGAATGATTGAAAAATAAATTGTGAGAGTATTTTGTAGACATTAGTTTTCAATACCTATTCAGGTAAATATTAGGGCTAAATTGCTTACTAACTGAACCAGCCCCGACCAGTATCTGAATTTACATTTAACCAAATCTAAATGTAAAATGTAAATCATTGTTCATAAGAACACTGTAAGATGCCCAAGATTCTGATACGAATTTTATATATTATAGATTTATACTAACTTAATCTTTATGTTGTCGTTTTAGAAATTCCAACCATTTAATGGTTTAGACAATCAGATTTAGGCCTTTTCTTATATTACTTTCTTTCAAATCTTTTCCTCTATATAAGTTTAAGCTAAATATTAAAAACATAATACTAAAGTTTTGCTAAATAAGGTCAAAAGAAATGTTCAAATCGATCGTTTCTGTCTATAAAATTTCATCAGTTAAACTTGAATATTAAATAGATGTAAAGTTCCAAAACACAAAATGGTATACTTTAAGACCAAACAATAAACCTAACCCTAACCCTAACATATATGTATTGCTAAATCTGTCTAAACATAAAAATATCGGGTACAAAAGAAATAATCTTCTGGGTATATATATACAAATCTGGTAAAAACTGGACAAACACAGACCTCTGGAAATCTAGAGGTAGGATCAGGTGCCAAAGAGGGGTAAGCATCCTGTTGACCGGTCACACCCACTGTGGGTCCACAGTCAAATCAACAGTATAAGTGAGGAACGAATCCTCATCACAATTGGTACAGACACCTCGACTGCTATCGAATATTCAACTCAACATTTCATTCAGTGAAACAGAATATTGCTAAGAAGATTATTATATAGACTTTACAGAAAATTTGCGGAACATTGACATCAAACAAGGTTTTCGATTTCTAAACTTAAAAAGATGACAGTAAAGATTGTCTGGAGATATTTTTCAAATCTAGAACTTTGGTTTACTGATTATACACAGACATTCTAGTCTCCTCTAGAGAGGAGGTTCGTTCCCCGAGTCAATCTGAGAGTTATTAAAACAGGTTGACCTGGGAAATCACATATTTCTGCGAAATATGGTCATGATTGGAATGACATTTGTCAAACATCAGCTGAGCCGGCCTGGCTCAGTCGGTAGCGTGCTCGACTCTGGATCGTGAGTTCGAGTCCCGCCAGCGACAGGTTGGTTTCCTGTCTTTCGGATGAGACAGTAAAAACTGGAGGTCCCGTGTCACAGTAGGTGTCGGCACGTTAAAGAACCCTCACTGCTCAATGGCCGTAAGTGCCGAGCATAGGCCAAAATTTGAAGCTATTCATCGGCATTTGGTAACGTCTCCATATGAGTGAAATATTCTTGAGTGGGACGTTAAATAACAAATAAACAAACAAAAATAAATAATCAAACATCAGCTGGTTACAAATATTATAAACATAATACCAATGTTATGATGCTCAAGACAATTGAAAACATTTAACAAATATGTCTGCCTGTGGAATAATAAACTTGTTTAAAAGTTACGATATTGTCTGGAGATATTTTTTTCAAATTTAAAACTTTCGTTTTATGATTGTCTGGAGATGTTCTAGTCTTTCCAGATAATAAAAGACTTTTGTTTTGCTGATCCGACAGTTATATACACAGGTTGTTCTAGAAATCAAACATCAACTGTTTACAAAGATATAAACATAATAGATGTTATTGCTCAAGACGATGGATAACATTTAACAAAAATGTCTGCCTGTGGAAAAATAAATGGGGGGGGGAAATATGTTCATGATTGGAATGACATTTGAGCAAAAACAAAATCAGCTGTTTACAAATATAAACATGCCTGTGGAATAATAAACTTGTTTAAAAGTTACGATATTGTCTGGAGATATTTTTTTCAAATTTAAAACTTTCGTTTTATGATTATATACCAATGTTCTAGTCTCCATCCAGATAATAAAGAGAGGTTTGTTCCCCGTGCTGATCCGACAGTTAACAACACAGGTTGATCTAAGAAATCAAACATCAACTGTTTACAAATATTATAAACATAATACCAATGTTATACTGCTCAAGACGATGGATAACATTTAACAAAAATGTCTGCCTGTGGAAAAATAAATGGGGTGAGAAATATGTTCATGATTGGAATGACATTTGAGCAAAAACAAAATCAGCTGTTTACAAAATAAACATAATACCAATGTTATATTGCTCAAGACGATCGTGTTCATCAAATTGACTTCATCATTTGAGTTCCCAATTTATAAAAGATGGATATTTTTCAAAGAGAAAGTGTTATCACACAAGGCCAAATAATAAATTTAAATGTGTCGTAAAATATGTCCAAGAGTAACCACTGTAAAAAGATAAATATCTTAGCTTTTGAAGAATTTAGAATTTAAATGGTGTTATCAGTGCAAAATATTACTTCTGTATAAGATTATCAGCCAGTACCGAAATACCAAGTTCTAAGTTTACCTTTGGGGACTGAAACGGTCCATCAGCAGTGGCAACGATCTAGTGGTTATCCAAAGTTATAATGCTCAAGATGATTTTTTCCGTTTTGACCTAGTGGAATGAGAAACTAGCCGTGGCCATACTCATCATGTCAAGGAAGACTTACTCATCCTTAGACTATAATTAATTTCAGCAAAATTTGAAATCTAATTAATTTCAGACTATTTCAAAGTTTTATAAATAATGGGCAAAAGCACCAAAATTACAAAGCAATCTAATCAAAAGTTGTTAGTTATGCACAAAATGTGTTGGGGTTTCAAAATGTTCTTTACTTTTATCCAGAAAATTATCCCATACACAAGGTGCTTTTAAAATCTGTGGTAAAATGAGTTAAAAGTGGCATTAGCTGATTTTTTTTTTTTTTTTTTTTTTTGGTAAACACAGCTAATACCACAGGTTCTTGAAGACAGGAATTTGTACTTTCTTTATATTTTGTTAATTTATTATTATTTGCAACATTACTCATCGCTGTTGATTTATTTTATTTAATTTCAAGACTTTTTCTCCAGTCTAGATTATGTCCAGTTTCTGATAATACATTTAGGAGTAAAGGCAAGCAACTTCTGAGGCCTCTGCCGGGAAGAACCCAAAACAAATAAATCCTCAAAAGTAGTAAATGACATTTACTGTCAAATCTACAGCTTGTCCTGCTTCAAAACATATTTACCTCTTAGGAAACATTCATTTTGAGTCAATACATGTGTTATTTATTAAGAAATCAGTCCTCAATTGCTAACACTCACAAGATTTTGAAATATCAAAGTAGAATTTACGGAAGTTGCTGACAAAGCGACCTCTGCAGGTCAGTGGCCAAGTATGGAATATGGAAAGAGATAAGAGGATTTAGAACATACCAAAGTGCAAATGTTCCTAAATCCTGGATTTCCGGCACAGTATAACTAAAAATTCCAACATATAGCCTAGAATTAAGACCTTTGTCAGAAACAAGTATACATATATCCTTCCAAGATAAAACCAACAAAAATATGACACGTATTTGATTTCCATAAATATGTAATTCAATGTTCACATTTTTTCAGCTCTATTAAAAAGAAACATTCAATGGACATAGATAAATATGATATTTGTAAATATCCAACATTCATTAATGCTAAAAAAAAATTGTACGTGATCACTGTTTTATGTCACATGTTTAAGCTTGAACACAGCACTTTTATCTTAACACGAGTTATCCTGGTGTGTACTTGTCGGCAATCCCGAGACATTGATTTTTGTGGTTCTGAAGTTGAACAAAACGCAGATCTCTGACTGGACAAGTCTTTATACAACATCATATAACTTCTTTACATCCATTCCGTTATGATAGGGTCACACTCCAAATTGCCTCTCTCTCGCTCTGTCATCAGATCTTCTTATACCTAAAACTGATAAAATAAAGTCAGCATTAATGAAGTAGCATGTTTTAATAGTTGCTGAAAGCAGTATATGGTCATATTCCATTCCCCACAATATACTTTTTACATTTTTTTTTCATTTCATTTTGACCTATTTCGACTTTCCTATCTCCAGCTTGGTCCTAAATCTTGACCTATAACATTTGCTTTTTTTTTTTACTGTTTGCAGAGGTTTTGAAATGAAAAATAATTTACTGGTCAACCTGACCAGTGAATTACTAAATTTCACTGGTCGTAGCAAAATTTTACTGGTCCTTATATAAATATTACTGAAAAATAAAAACAAGGGTGAGTAAAATTTCAGAACTACTGGCCCAAATGATAAAGTGGTGGCCCAAATATTTTGGACAAATATCATTGTAAAAAGCAAAGAAAAACACAAAGGACCAGCAATTTATTATTCCTACACCGGTGAAAAACAAACAAGAAGACTATTTTAATGCACATTAAAAAGGATATAAAAAATGTATGTCGATGGGCCAAATGTGAATTCGGTTGAAAACAAAACACTGGGTCGGACGTCCCCCGTTTAAGCTGTTAACGATTACAGTTTAAAAATGTTGAAGACAAATAAACATAAATTAGATCTACTTCGCTTCACTGAAATGCGTTTTAATTAGCAGTGAACGACTTTTATTTTTAAACCTCACAAGGAGTATGTGATACCCGCCGTCAGTCATGACAGGTCGATGTTTAATCACATGGTTCTCACATGATAAGACGTAATAATTTCTGTGCGTGGATAAGATATAACTTTAATATTAACAGAAAAAGAGGATTATGTCTTGTCTAAAATAAATGACGGCCGTGACATTAATTTAGCAGGATGGTGGGGCACTTGCCCAAATGTTTAACTTTGGGCCAGTAACTACTTGTCTTTGTCAGACTTTGATCAACTTCTGGTTGCCCAGACACCAAAGTGGTCGCATCTGGCGAGTTGGCGACTGGTTTATTTCAAGCGCTTATTATTTAAAATCATCTGGTTTTACTCAGCGTTTCCGAAGAAACTAGCAGAAAACTTGATATGCCACGAGTCCGCCATGTTTTACAATTATCTGAGTCAATGACGCGTTTGAACAGATTGAATGGTACGCAAGTTCAAGCCTTTTACTGATCTGGAACTAAAATAATTAAAAAAAAACGCACACGCACAGAAGTAACAAAATTCAGATTTGCTGACGCAAACATTGACCAGTCGTTTGAACCGATCATTTGACGAATTTCACCAGACTTTTGTCAAATTCACCGGTTTTGTCGGTAAGACCGGCGGATTTCAAAAACTCTGTGTTTGTATGTGTAATAAAGCTTAAGCTTCTACTGTTTTGAATGAGTTGCATCTGGATGAAAAATGTAGACCACTAAATATTAAAGTCATAAAGTTTTATCTCACAAACTGCCCATTTACAGCCATAACTCAGGAATGTGATTCCAAAATATGAGGAAAATGGGTTAAATTTTAGGGGTTTAATGGGGAAAATAATGATTTAACGTTGCAAAAAACTTTTTAAAAAGGAGGAATTCCTCCAAATAGAAGATAATTCACATCCCTGATGATAACAAATCTGGTAACTTAAATCCACAACTCACACATGAGCCCACTTGCTGAAAACTTGAATGTTACTCCCAAGTCACAGAATTTTACTCTGCTAATCCTGCAATTTGATTGGCTGAGCAGGCCGAGTTATTAAAACTCTCAATTTTTTAGCAAGAGGACTGTGGTTGATTGGATAAAGTATCTTAACTCGTCACCCCTGAAAACCAATGGATTCTTCTGTAAATCAATATCTTAGACCAATCCAAATGTATCTTTTGGTGTAAATGGGTTAAGTTATAGGCATCTAACTTTTCTGTTCAACAGACCACAACACTGTAACCTTATTATCTTCACTTTAACTCATCAATCCCTGAAAAACAATGGACTCTCCTGTAAATCAATGACTTAGATCAGTCCAAATGTGTCTTTAGGGGTGAATGAGTTAATGGACCAAGAGCAAAGTAATTAAAGCTCCATGATCGCACATTTACACTCAGTTACGGTGTTTTAACTGTTACTATACATCATGCTGATATCAAAATAGAATGTCCCCATAAATTACACCTCCATATGTTGCCTTGTTTGTGTACAAATATTTCAGTGGGATCCACATTGTCAGCAGTTTTTCTTCACACAAGTTGTATTACTCACAAAGCAACATACAGAGGTGTAATTTAACTCATCCACCCCTACAGACACATTTGGACTGGTCTAATTCATTGATTTACGGAAGAGTTCATTGTTTCTCTGGGGTTCATGCATTAAAATATTTCTGACCACTAATAAATAAACTCAATCATCAGTTCATCTTTATAATAAAATGTAAAGTACTGTGTCAATGTTAAACTAGTACTCTGGAGAAAAAAATTTAAAAATTAATTTTTACACTCATCAATCAATTTTTTATTTTGGTTTTGACATTAGGTGGTTTTTACATCAACTGTGATATAGTTTATAATTATGAGTTAGATACAGACCTGATCACTTCCTCCTCGCACATCATCTATTTTCAGTATCATCTTTGTAAGTTGTACTGCTAGAAGGATTTGGGCTCTCTTTGATGACAAGGTTTCGATGACATTCTGAGTCTTCATATCTGAAAGCAAAAAGACATTTTATCTATCAATTCTGTGCAAGTATCTATATTTTTCAGTCACTTTTCAATTAAATAGTCCTTTATTAATATTTTTAAAATTAAACTTTCTAACTAACGGTAAAGTACTGTAAAGGAGTTATATCCCATGTGTTGTAATTCTCACAATTTTCTTTTTCCTAACACAATCATGGTGCATTAAATAACGAATCTTGGGTAGCATAAAAAACATTCATATATATAGTAAATACACATATAAACTGTATTGATGCAATGCAAGGAAATAAATATCTAGCAAAAACAAGTTATTCATTTAATAAACTATGCAGCATACATGAAATATGGCAATGAAAGTCTATCATAGGAACATTTGTAAACCAACCCACAAATATCAATAACAAAGTCTGGTCTGTGATCGTATAGATGATTTTAATTCAGCAGAGTACAGCAATGGTAACAATGTTTCAACAATCAGAGAGAGTATGGTGGTGTTCTCTCTAGGCGGTTTCCCGCTGGTCTCCCTCGTTTCCAGAACTCAGTGCTTATATACGTTTGTCAATTTTGACCAACGCAAAACACTAAAGTTCTAGAAGCTTATAGAGAGTTAAATGCATACAATTGGGAGAATACGGGCGCACGTTATCATCAAAATCCTGCCATAATGCAACCTTTGGTAACCTTTTACACTTATCATTCTTAGTACAACTTCAGTACTGTATATTAATTATCATTTAACATCAAATCTTGTTTACCCAAAAACTGATGATGACAGATATTTGATTCCCTTTTAACATGCAGCTTCATATTGCTGCTGAATTTGTAAAAGTGCTTTGACAAGTTGTTTATCCAAAAACAGTATATTGTAATAATGCTAAGTAATAATACTGAATAATTATGCTGAGTAATTTTGAATTTATTAGATATCTTAAATTAACTTTGTCAACATAATTTACCTCGACCGAATTAGAAACAGTGTAATTTTAGCTGCCCGTGTATTTCACAAATTACATTATAATACACATCAACTATTTCAAACACATTATTCACGTATATAAATTTCCTAAAAGATTTATCTCCCGTACCTCATATATGTTACAAACGTCCCTATCCCTTGAAATTTTTACTAAATGGTAAAAATTTCATTCTTATAAAATACTTTCCAAATTATAATTAGTAACTTTTTTATGAAAATTTTCCCCCATTGGGTGTGGCTTGAAAGTTATAACACAATTCAATAAAGTTTTTACTGTGTTAATCATGAAATGAATAAGTTGTGACCTTGGATTTTTATCGGTAAATAAATTGTATCCTGAATCATTAGCATTAATTAACTTGTGACTTGATTTCTCATTAATCCACTATCAATCGTGACCTGGATTTTCAACAAATTCATATCTCATTAAAACTCGTGATCTGGATTAAAAATAAAAATATGACTGGATGAAAAAAATGTGACTTGGTTTATAATTTCAATATATATTCATTGCATTATAAAGCGACATAAACCGGTTCAATAACATAGCAATTTATGCATAATTCAATTTAATAATCATTGTCTCAACACAAGTAAAGTTCATCATTTAAAGTTCATAATATCATCATATCATAATAATACATTTAATAATTCATTTTTAACACTTTTAACATATTCATGGAAAAGTCCTCCATTGAAAGTCCTCCTCTTGTTAAATATTCATGGAAAGTCCCCCCTCCATCCTTAATATGTTTCACGGAAAAGTCCTCCGTCCTTTGCGCAATATTCCTGTTTCTTTAATATCATCAAGTTTTCGACTTCTTTAAAATATTATTGTTTTGTATTCACATTACACTGTGATTATTACTTAAGTTCTTGTATAAGTCTTCAGTAGTCGAATGTTAGTGTCTTTAGTAGTTACTGGTGAACTTAAAACTGGTAATCGGGCCTTCTGGATCGAAGCTCAAGTGGTCTATCCACTTCGATGTTTTCGATCGACGATTTATTGTTATCGTTAAATTCTTGCGGTGTCACATCACCTGTTTTCTGGGTCTTGATAAAGTTCATGGTTTATTTCATTGTTACCCGGTTTGTATTCCTTTATTTCACAGGAATGTACGTCTGGATATTCATTTTTGTAGTTTGGTTGACTGTTTTTCATTTCTTCTTGACTATTTTGTTTCGTGTTTTCTGTTTCTCTTTTATCTTGACCGGGATCGTTGGGGGGGGGGGTTCTGTCGTTCAGTGTTAATTCTGGTTTGATCAGTTATTGGTATTAAGTCTATGTCGTATTTATCCTTAAGGTACATACTGGCAAAGTTTCATGTCTGGGTATTCTATGTCGTGTTTATCCTTAAGGTCAATACTATGCTAAGTTTCCTGTCTGGATATGGTTCGGTTCTTGTTCAGTTTTATGTCCTTCTTGGTATATACTGGCTGTGTTTCTTGTCCGTTGTTTCTTCTTTTCTGTTATAAGATTGCGAATGTCATTATCATCTGCTGTTGGGACTGTGTATTTATGCATGATCGACTGTTTGTAACTCTCTTTTCCTCACTACTTGACCACTTAACATTTAGGATTATCTTTATTTTTCTTTTTGACAGAAGGATTCTGAATGCCTATTTCTACATTTTTCTTATTATTCTTTTTCCACATTTATCATTATAATTATAAGATTGTTACTACTTGGCACTAATTGGTATGAGAAAGTATTGACCATTCTTAACCAAAAAATCATCTTCATGGCATTGGTTGCATTTCTTCTAGTTTTAGTTCATTTATCAAATTATCTAAATTAATTTCTTTTACTGGTTTCATTCAACGTCTTAGGAATTTTAATCTTATCATAAATTTTGCTTATATCTCCAAAACAAACTTACTTCGTCTTTTTTATACTTATCAACTAATGTTTTTAAAGGATCCTTAAAGTTAAAATTACTTTCCTATATAAATGTAAGGTGTTAAAGGTCATATCCCCGTTAGAAGCTTGACAATTTTGTTCCAAATGTAGAATGTCTAGAGGTGGTAAAGTTTTCTTAATCATTGATTCTTTTGTCACACATGATCATGAAATTTTGTAACTTTTCAGCATTGATATAACCAATTTCCCTCTGTAACATACTGTCCTCAAGAGGAAGAATTGCATTATTGATCAGTGTGGTCTTACAGTTTTTGTTCAATTTTAGATCGTGTTTCTTAAAAATATAGAAATCACACACATGTCTGTCTGTTTGAAACAGTAATAGATTAGGACCTGTCAAAAGAACAATATCTTAGTTGAAGGATTTTGAAACATTTTTCTAACTCTTGTTGAGTTAAAAGTGCAAATTGTGTTTTCTCTTTGTTTACCGCTAAGGCCTTCTGACTCTAAAGTCATATTTGGCGAGTAACCGAGGGTTCTTTCATATGTGGTAATGCCAAGTTATGTATCTTGTAAATTTCTAAGGCATTTGTTGTGTCAACCAAAGGTACTGACACACCAATAACTACAATGTATTTCGTCTTTGAAATATGTAGCACAAGTCAATGTTTTGTATAGGTCCAAAGATCTTTTTCAGGGTCAAAAGGCAAAGCAAAACGTGGAATTCAATTAGATTTTTTGATTGATAAATGTAATTGCCGAAACTGTAAAGGTTGAATGACAGATGGGTGCGAGGTGTCCCAGTGATAACATATTTCAATTTTGAATTTAGAGATATTGAATTTTGTTTTCCTGTAATTATATATGTAAATTGTCTAAAACTTAGACTTTTCATCGTACTTACACATAATTATCAAACATAGTCAAGTTATTCTTGCACATGTTATCAAATATATCCAAACTATTCTCATTCAACAAGTTATTCTTACACATGTTTTCAAATATATCCAAACTATTCTTATTCATGTTATTCAAAAGTCGAATTTAGAATCTATTAATAATTCTTTTGTAGTAGGGTCTATTTCGTCTACAAGTCTTTTTGAACTCTTAATTTCATTTATTTCTGTATCTTCTGTATCCTGTATTTATTTCTTTTGTTTTCTGTCTGAGTGTCTGTGTTGTGTTAACTTTTCTTTTTTTTTGCTAACCTAAGATGTCGAGCATGTCGGTCTTAGTTGTTGTTCCTGTCAACTGATTTCTTAACTATAAAAACTTAGAGGTCCTTTTTCTTCAATAATTCTGTAATAAGGTGTCCATTTATTATCTAATTTTACTGGTTTTTCTTTGATTCTTTAATATATACTGGATCTCCTACCTTGAAATTAATTTCTTGACTACCCCTATCTGCACATATTCTCTTTTGTCTTTTCTTAGGTCTTCTAAATTTTTGTGTACTAACGTAAAAGCCTTTATGTTGCTGCTGTAATGCTATTTGATATTGGGTCTTCCCCATTATATTTTCTTCTAGGTTTAAGAATTGAATCTAATGGTAATACTTACATCCCTATTGTATAGTAAGTAGAAGGGGTGAAAACTTGGTCGATTCACTTGGATGAAATCTAATTGCTGCTAATGTCTGATTCAAATATAAATCCCAAGTCTGAACATCATCCAGATATTTTCTTAGCCATTACATCATGTAAAGTTCTATGAAATCTTTCTACCTTGCCGTTTACTTTGAGGACTATAATAAGAATGTTGTGATATGATCTATATTTAATTTCTTTAAGTGTTTCTGTACAGCCATTATTCACCGTTTTCTGACCCATTATCTGTTTAGTATCTGAAGTGGGCAAACCATATCTTGGAAATATTTTCTTCTAATATGAGATGGACTATATTATCAGCTGATTTACTTGGTACACTAAAAGCTTCTGGCCATCCAGAATATAAATCTACATGAATGATACAATATACTTGTTGCCTGATAAGGTGGTGGGATATGGTCCTGATAGATCTAGACCAATTTTGTCGAAAAGGATAAGGTGGAATATCCGTTTTCTCTTGAGAGGTGGATGTGTTTTTCTTTTGGCTTCTAGTGTTGACATGTTACACATTGATTCTACATATTTGTGCAACTTTTGGTACCATTTTTGGAAATAGTATTTTTGGTCTAATGATGTCATATGTTTTATCTACTGCCATATGTCCTACAAAAATCATGATGTTGTTTAATGACCAATGTTTTCTAATTTTTCAGGTATGTACAATCTGAGTTTTAATCTTACTGAATCTTGTTGAGATAGAAAAATATAATAAACCAATACTATTACTAGTAAACTGTTTTGTTCCTTTTAGTGGCCTCTCCATTGTCCAATTTTATCTTAAGTTTTTTGCTATTTTCCTCATCATTTTCTTGTTCTGTCTTTATATCTTATTCCCTGGAAGATCTATAAACGGCTTGACTAAGTCATCTGGTGGATCTATCTTACAACTAGCGTATTTTCTTTGGAGTGAACTTGTTTGAATTTAATTGCACACTACTTCTAAAAATCCTATCACTCTATTTCTATTTCGTCTGACTCTGAAGAATTATCAATTTCTTGACTGTCTGGTATTCTTGACAACAAGTCAGCGCAACAAGTTAAATCTACCTTCTTGATACTCAATCTTACAGTTATAACCTGCCGATACTGAGAGCCCATGTTTGTTTTTTCTTATTTTGCATAGGTGAATCTAATAATATATTTCAAGGGACGATGTCTGTACGTACTACAAACTGAGCATCATGTAAATATAAGTCTAATTTCTTAAGAGCAAATGCTATTCCAAAACCATTCTTTTTCTATTGTTGACCATTTTTTCTGAGATTTGCTTAATTTGTGAGACAAAATAATAGATAAGGTTTTTCTTCCCCAGTATCTGTAAGACTGTGTGAGACAGAGCACCTACACAAGTATCACTAGCATCTGTGTTATAACACATAAGGTTGTGTTTGTATCAGGATAAGCTAACAAAAGGTTACTACTGTTAAACTGTCTTTGAGAAAATCAAAGGCTACTTGGCATTCTTTTGACCATCTAAATCTAGCATATTTCTTAGTTAACTCAAATCAAAGGTTTTTTTTTTTTTTTTTTTTTTGTTTCTGCTATCTTTGAGAAATTTGGTATGAATCTCCTATAAATAACTACACATGCAATAAATCCCTAATTTCTCTTACATTCTTTGGTACAGTAGTAATGTTCTTATAGCTTTCACTTTCTTTTCATTAGGTTTCACTCCATGCTTCACTAACAATAAAACCTAAATTATTCTATTTTCTTTCTGAAAGAAACTACATTTCTTCAACTTCATTTTTTAATTTCATGTTGCCTGATCTTATTGCCTAACATGTTCTTCTGAGTCTTTTGAAAAATATTAAGATGTCATCTAAGTATTTTGCCAATTCCCACTTTTAAGATCTAAAACTAGTGAAATGTTTGGCCTTTCCAACCTAGCTCAAGATGTGACCTTTCTATAATACCTGCATCTAACATTTCATCTACTTGCCTTGTCCAATACTTGTCGTTTGTTAAGAGGTGGTTCTATACGGCCTATTCTGATTGGTGGTTGGTCTCCTGTATCTATTTTCAATTTTCACTGTACTAGTGTGACCTAACTCTGTCTAACCACTGCATCAGTTTTTGCAAAAATATCTTTGTTTTCTTGTAACAGACTAAAAAATACCTTCTTTTATACTCTGCGTCAATATCTCTTTAAGAGAAGTCTACATCTCCTACTGGTATTTTCTGGACTTAAAGCTGTTGATTCTATTTGTATTTCATCTATTCTAAAGCTCATAATTTTTCCTAACACTTGAACTCTTTTTTAACCTATAAAATTTATTTGTTTGATTTAACTACATACTGGAATGTTTCTATTTCCTGTTACTTTTTCCTATATGATTCTTGAACTAACATAGTCCTGGGTCATCTAAAAAGACATCCATCATTGATGCTTGAGATTTCAAAATTTTCTTTATCCCCCTGTTAAATGCTTCTATTTGTCCTAAAACAAAACATATTGTCTTACTCATGTGGTCTTAATGTAGTTGTTTTTGATACTCTTACTATGGATGATATGTGAGTGTCATCTTCAAAATTTTGACATAGGTTTCTTCCCTATTCTTAAGCAACCTAAATCAAAGTATAATCTTACTCCATTTTGTCTTAACCAGTCCCTACCAAGGATAAAGTTTCGTATTCAAACCATCCGAGGTGACATAAAACTGTGATTCATGGTCTATTTTATTCATCGTAAATTTAATATTTACTGCACCTATTACTTTAAAGTGATTGACCATTCACTTGCCCTGAGATTTGGTTTTTCTTTAACAACCTTAACCTTGATCGGAAGATTTTGGAAGCACTTTTTACTAATTAATGATACTTCTGCCCCTGTATCTACTAAAGTCCTAAATAATTTTTGTTTTTGAATCCATAGTACACATGAACTTGGATTTCCCGCCAATTGAATTTCATAATTTTTATCTAAATTTACTACTAGAGTTAATCTACCTTACTTTTTCTTAATTTTCTACTACAACTCTTCTTATCGGGCTTCCTTATAAGAAGAGCCTTCTAGTTTTCCTGTTCCTTATACTGAGACCATTGTTGTCCTATTCGCTGGGTGGAGTTTTTCTGAAGCTTTGTTCACTTACTACAGGTGGTGCAGGGAGTGCTAACTGTTTTATTTGACTGAGACGTATTAATCTCGCATTGGGGGGTGCCGGAAGTGCTAACATCTGAGGTGGTTCTGGTAATGCTAATGTTTGATGCATCTGGCTGATTTTGCCCTGATATGTAAATTGTGGAGGTCGAAAGTTGAAGTTTTGCCTATTCCGATAAGTTATTTGTGTGTAAACTGCGAGGGTGGAGGATCGTAATTTTGTCTATATTGATAGTTATTATTTGTTCTATCCCCTGCCACGATTCGTTGGTGGTCCCTGATTATACTGCCAATATGGTACCCCAATTGCGAAGGGTTAATGGTTTCGATTTTGGACAATTTTCTTTTAAGGTGACCTATCATGTGACAATACCCAACATTCTGCGCCCTAATACCCAATCTGGTACAGATTGTGTAATTTTGTCTATTTGGACCTACTTGGTGGTTTCATTTGTATTGGATATTGTGGTCTAAACGTTTGTTTGAGTTTGTTGTTTAAGTTTTCTTAGCGTTTTTTGAACCTAACCTGTTTCTTATTGTCTGCATACTGATATTTGTAAGTCATCGTCACTATCACTGTCACTGTCTTGTCTCGTCAGCTGCAATTTACATCTACCTTTTTAGGACAATTTTGAGTATAGTGTGACCTTTTCTTAACAATTCTTACATAGTTTATTTCTTAAGTGATCTACTTCCATTGGTTGTAATGTCTCTGTCTTCTTTTTCAGTTTAAAATCTAAACACATTTTGTTGTGCCGTCTAACGTCAATGCAATTATGATCCACGCCTAACATTTTTGTTTCGCGTGTCGCAATCTTAACTGCGGCTTCTAAAGTTGTAGGTTCTTCCCTAATCATTTCATTTTGATGTAATCAAAAGTCACCCCTTTACAAAATATGTCTATCAACTGTTGTTCTACTAAGTCTTTTGTGCTTTTGTTTTTTGTCTGCTCTGTCGTATAAAAATCACATCAGAGCTTGTCCTTATTCTTTCTATTATTCTTTCCCCAAACATTTTGTACATGACTCGTCTGTCTCTTGTTTTAGATTTCTTAACTTAATTAATGCCTGTCTTTTGTTTTGTCACTTCCCCCAAATTTTTCTTTTATATAATTTCTTGAGGTCCCCCCAACTAGCTACATTTTCGTTATTTTCTTGTGTTCTATTAAATACCTCCTAATGAAATGCTACCGCCCCTTGAACATGTTACCAATGCATATACCCGGCATTTTCTGTACATTTAATTCAACTAAATTTGCATATCCTTTCTATATCTGATTATCCTTTGCCTTAAGGTCTGCCGGTTTACCCGAAATAGTTTTTTATTACTTGATGTACCGGGTACTGCATTGTGCATTCGCCATGTTAGAGAATTGTCTCAAAATGTTATCAAACATTCTTTTTCATCATTATCACCTATGTTTTCAAGGTATCCCTGACACTCTACTAAAATGGTGGTTCTCTATTCACTACTCCCCCTATAGATATACTGTAGTACCTGTTACAATGCTACCCTTCGGTTTTTGTTTTGTACGTCCGACTTGATGTTTAGTTACATTTCTATTTTCAGTTTCATTTTTGTATGTCTATCTGATCTGACGTGGTTGGTCTAGTTTTATTTACTTCTTCCAAAATTAAATTATCCCTCAAGTTCTCCTTTTAGCCTATACTACTGAATTTTAGTCTACTATTTTCCTATGCCATTATTTAATTCTGTTTTTAATTTTGTATTTTGATTTCAAATGTTTAAATTTTGTGTTTAACTAATTTTGTTAAAGTTTTCTAAATAAGTTTTTATGGATGTTTATATACTATTGCCTAATAAGTTAAAATTGTAGTTTTTGTTTAAGATAGAGTTTTGGTAATTTAAATTTTATGTAAATTTAAGTTTTAAGTTTTAGAGTTTGTCAAAAAGAATGTTCACAATTTGTGGTCAAATAATAGGTTACTAAGAAAAGTAAAAGCCTACCTTCTTACCTTTTCAGTTCCAAGAGTCTTGTGTTGTTCCCAAGGTCTTTCATCCAGGGCCAAAGGGGCACCAAATCGATATTTGATAAACCAACCCACAAATATCAATAAACTCAAAGTCCGGGTCTGTGATCGTATAGTTTTATTCTCAGCATAGCAGAGTACAGCAATGGTAACAATGTTTCAACAATCAGAGAGTATGGTGGTGTTCTCTCTAGGCGGGCTGGTCTCCCCCTTTCCTGGTCTCCCCCCCCCATCGTTTCCAGAACTCCAGTGGCTTATATACGTTTGTCAATTTTGACCAACGCAAAACACTAAAGTTCTAGAACTTATAGAGAGTTAAATGCATCTACAATTGTGGAGATATGGGCGCCAGCCATCATCAAAATCTGTCATAATGGCAACCTTTGGTAACCTTTTTACACTATCATTCTTTAGTGCAACTTCAGTACTTATATCTTAATTATCATTAACATCAATTCTTGTTTACCAAAAAGTTGTTTATCCAAAACAGTATATTATAATAATGCTAAGTCATATTACTAAATATTATGCTGAGTAATTTTGGAATTTGGAATTTTATATCTAAACAACTTTGTCAACATATTTACTTTGACTGAATTAGAAATCATGGAGCTGCCCGTATTTTCCCAAGTACATATAATACACATCAGTACTATTTCAAGTCACACCAATTTATTTACGTATATAATTTCCTAAAAGATTTATCTCCCGTACCTCATATTGTTACACATTGTCCGCTAATTCAAGATTAACAACAATACAGAAATTATGCATATTGGGACCAACAACTGTGTTTGTTGTCTGTTTATTTAAAACAGACACTAGTATTCATATATAACAATGTATATCAGGACTTAGACAAACTATCTGCTATTGGAGGGTGTCCACTGAAATAAGGTGTCTGTTATTGCAAGTTTTACTGTAGTAAAACAAAACCTTTTTTTTTGTAAAACACAGGTAATGCCCCTTTAATAAAAGTTTTCAATAACTTACCACTGGAAGATTTGTTCAGACAGTTGATACCAAGTCGTGGATTTCCCTCTTTGATTTGTCTTGATTTGATCTCTGCTAGGGTGTGAATTGGTGCTAAACCAGAGTTTTCTGCTAAAGCTAGAGGAATACTTTCCAATGCATCTGAGAAACTTCTCATTGCATACTGTTCTAATGTTGAGATCTAGAAAAAAAAGCATAATAATTGTATTAGTTTTTTTAATGATTCAAAGCAATCAGAGCTGCTACTTATTAGTCCAACTTTTTTCTAGAAAAAAATATTGCTCAAGTATTAATGATTTTTTTTCTGCTACAAAAACAGAGGTAACTTTTTATTTTTTCATGTATCATTTTGTTGTTCATCTTTCTCTGTTTCTCTATTTAGGGCCTGAATATTATGATCCAATTTACCTTTATCTAAATCATGAAACTGAAAATAATATCACTGTCCCACACTGTCATTATTCATTTGGGAATAGAATACTTAAATATAGATTTTTGTTACCTACCTTGTTCGCAGCTTCAGCTACAGCCAATGAACATGATATTTCTGGCACTACTCCACCAAATACTATACTTAAATACAGATTTTTGTTACCTACCTTGTTGGCAGCTTCAGCTACAGCCAATGAACATGATATTTCTGGCGCTCCTCCACCAAATACTATACTTAAATGTAGATTTTTGTTACCTACCTTGTTGGCAGCTTCAGCTACAGCCAATGAACATGATATTTCTGGCGCTCCTCCATCAAATACTATACTTAAATACAGATTTTTGTTACCTACCTTGTTCGCAGCTTCAGCTACAGCCAATGAACATGATATTTCTGGCGCTCCTCCACCAAATACTATTTTGTTATCCTTAACTAAATTTCTAATAACACATAGTGCATCATGGATACTTCTCTTGGCTTCTTCAACAATCTAAAATGTAATAAATATCGTCTGAGTGGATTTTTCTGCGAGACAAAAATTTAGCATTTTGTCCTAAAAATGTGGTATATTATTTTAGAGAGAAGTAATTTAAACAATTTTATGATTAAAAAATAGATAACTCTTTTCTACGACGTGGAATGAATTGTTAGCGATTTTCAATTTCAGCGATCTCAACAACCTTGCTAATAATGCCAAAATTGAATCCTTGCTAAAATGTCTGCGTATATATGGTATCAAGAATTACTTGTTTAGTAAAATTAAAGTCTCTCTCTTTAACTAGAACCAGTAGGGGACTAACAAAATAATTTTTCATGAGGACTTCAGTACATCTAGGTGAAGTCCCAACATCCTATTTAATCTTTAACATGTTACTAGAATGACTTTTATGCTCTAAAAAACAGAACTTTATCAAGTTTTGGCAGGGCGGTATATTGACCCCAATACAACATACATGTTTTTATTTACAACCTATATGTACTTACCATTTTATTTCCACCTCTTATAAATATAGTTACAGCTCTGGAATTTTTACATTCTTCTATTACCAGCATTTTTTCTTTAGTTGTACCAAAAGATAGTTCCTTAACAATGCCGGCTGATCCCAGTTTCTGTGCTGTTAATTCTTCAAATCTTGGTACAATTCTTCCACCAGTTGCAATGGCAATCAACTTCAATGGAAAAACATTACTATGCAGTTCTTATTCAACTCCATAGAAAACTATATTTTGCCTCAATACTAACAATGAATTATGTTCTCCACTAGTAAATACATTGTAATTAAATGTCTATTTTAAACATCATGTTCAATTTACAGTTCTTTGGTAATCTAAAAATTATGTTATATATTTGCAAACAGAATAAAAATAGATAAGTTTAACAAACTTTCACATTACCTCAATTTCTGGTCCTCCAACCCATCTCACTGCTGGCAACTGTCTTTGTAAGAGTAAGTGGTTAGCTTCATCGTCAAAACCCCACTGACATATTACCAAGTTGGCACCTGCATCTTTCACCTGTAAAAATGAAATAGGTATAAAAGTTAATTATCTACATTGAAACTGATCAAGGGTAAACAAAAAAGTCTGTCTCTACCTGGATATGAACCAAGGACCGCTGATTTTCAAGCTTTATGTTCAAACAATTGAGCTCGATGGGATACTACACCAGTTTAATATAATAACTTTACATAAACTGCAATATTTTGGTTTAATTTTGCAAACCATGTTATAGGACAGACACCACCAAATATTTTCCCATAGGCCTCAATGCTAATTTACAAAACTTCAGGTCACTGTCACTCCCATGTTTATTAAATCTGGGTCAAATAAGTACCCTGTGCTGAAAGATCAATATTTTTGATAACAAAATATGCAATCAAAAGTATAGGTTGCCGTTGCATTTCTACTTCAAATTTTCACTTGTTTACAACTAGTATTCCGCACCAAAGGAAAATAATCTATTCATATGACCCCTCCCTTTCAATTTTCATCCGTCAACCCTATAATTTCCAAAGTACTACCAATATTCATGTATCTATCACCTTAATTTCACTTATTAATGGCAAAACTAATTTTTTTCATTTAATGACCAATCAGATCTCTGGGCTCAACCCTCCGCACAACTTTGGGTGTCCAAAAATGTCTGCGCCCATGTTGTAAACAAAGCAGTGTTTTTTCCTATAGATTAATCCAAAACATTGCCAAAAATGGTCATTTTGCATTTTTTGGAAATCTCATTAACTGAACACCAAGCCCCCTTAATAATGAGGATGGGAAGCCAACCTGAAGAGAAACACAGTCTATAATGTGTCACACCCCTACCTCTCAATCCCATTCATTGATATTAACAAATAAATACATTATATGAAGAAGTTTTCTGTTTTTCTTTGTAATGTATGTAACACATACACTTCATTATTTTAAATGATTTCATACCATTATTTACCAATATTGACCATGATAGCAAATAAGGGTAGACGGTACCCCTTAATAATGGAAAAAAAGTGACAAAATATACCATTTTCTTCACAAAAACTTAAAATTTGGATCATTTCTTAATGAGCATGGAACCAATTAGTTGCCAGAAGTAAAGAAGAATTTCTGAAGCTCACTTAAAAGTAAACCATGTCATTTTTTATATCATCAAATTGCTTTTATTGACAAGGAATGAAGTGCACCCTTAATAAAAGTGTAAAAACTTCTGGGAGGGGATACCCTTACATACAACACATTTCAATAGACTTATTGTGTTCATTTATATAAAATATGTTATGTAATCATTTTCAGACATGTCCATGTTTTGTTTCATCCCTTAATTACAGTCTCATGATGTAACTAATTAAATACAGAGGGCAGATAACTGAGTCTGACTTTAAAATGACTGACACTTAAATGGTGCAAAATGCTAGTCAAATTGCTTTTAAAAGGATATGACATATTTATAGTTCTGTTTCAGATGAAAAACTAAGTCAAATTTTAATTATACTAAGTTTAGAAACCAGTAAAAAGTCAATATCAGGTGTTAATTTTTGTCTGGTATGACCCCAAGAGAGTGTTAAGTGACATTTGCTGGAAAGGGGGGGGGTTTAAAAAAAGTGATTCAAACAAAAAATGCATGACTGAATATTTAGAAAAGTTATGAAAACATGCAACTTGAATGAATATTAGATGAGTAAATACAGAAAAAAATATAATTGATATTTTATAATTACCTTTACAGGTACTTGAGTATGATAATTAGATAAAAATCTCTTATTGGACAATATTTCCTGGATTTAAGAAATTGAAATATTCCTTCTACAGGTTAAAATGTTGATAGATTATGAAAAAAAATGTTTAAAGCGCCCTATTTCTACAGAATGTTTTTACTTACAAATTATCTATTACCCAAATTTTAACACAATATGACCTAACCACAATGTGGAAATTCTTGTGTACAGATCAGGGGGGGGGAGATTTAAATTAATTTTTATACTGTTTTCAGTGTATATGGCATGATGAAATATTTTACTGATGAGACTTAAATGCTGAAATGCAGTTTAACCCTTTAGCATTCAAAGCAGTTTACAGTATGTAAGCCTCATTTGTTCACTATAATTCATGTAGTTATACAAGATTATACAACTTTTAATCAAAATTGCATATTTTGTAAAGTACTTGAACTAGACTTTTGAAATTTTCAGCATTTGTAACTGACACACTCCTTTTCGTACACCTGTCTTAAAAAATTTATTTTACCTGACAATTTATCAGATAATTAAAGGTAAATGTCAGTATACAGGTAAAAACCCAAATTTATTGTGGGAAGGATGTATATTTTGATGTCAGAGAGGATGAAATGACACTAACAGGATTTAATATGAAATACTTACAATCCTTTATAAAATTTGTATCAGCCACTCTGTGTACAAGGTAAGTATATCGTTAATTAATTCAAAGGTAAAATACCTTACTAAATGTTATATATAGGGTTTTATAGGTTTGTAATACAATTTACAAAACCAGACAATGACTTGAGACACAATATTTCAAAAGTAGCCTATCTTTGACATGTTAGGCTCAAAACAATCCTCTGTGTATCAAAACTTTACTGTTCCAATTTACCTGCAACTTGACGAGATAATTACAGGTAAATGTCAATCAACCCACTTTGTACATGAAACAAGTCATTCAAATATAGGAATATGTTTGGGGCTTGAATAAAGGAAATTATTTGGGGGTTATTTTTTAACATCAAGGAAGTGATGATGATTTTAAACTAATATTCTTAGTATACAATCACCTGTAAAAGATATTAATGAGTTTTCAGGTATATAAACTCATTAATTTTAACTGAAATTTCTACTGCATTGTATTATATAAATAAAGTGGAAATGAAATAAAAGTGTTTTTTTTTTTATATGTGTATATTTTCTTGGTTTTTTTTTTTTTGGTTTTTTTGGTTATTTTTGGTTTTTTTTATCACTTTTACCTGAATTTTTATATAAAAAACTACTGAATGCAGATGATACCAGACTTCACAGGTATATACAGGTAAGAAAGTTAAAAACACTTTATATTAGAAATTTTATAACAACTACTAGGTAATAAGACATTATGTGAATATTCTCTGGTACATGTATGCTCAGTCATTATCATTAAAATAGACAAAGTCTACCTGATCAGGTGTTTGTCATGATACCTGGCAAAGCAACCATTCTTACATAAAGGTATGTCACAGAATGAACAGAAGAATGAAGTTTCAATTCCACGACCTTTTTGGAGTTTTTCTGCCTTCAGATGAACACTCCTTACATATTTTTTTTTCTACCTTGGATTTTTTTCAAGTGAGTGATGACCAACAGATTCTTTTGGTATTTCAGACATAGCTTTTCTTTTACCTGACCTGTATTTTCTACAGGTAAATCCAGCAATCAGCTGTTCTGCAATATCCATACGGAAGGATAGGTGGTCATAATTTTTAGGAGGGGGAGGGTTCTTCTTGGACTTTATGTATACAATATGCGAGTTAACAATACACAGGTTTATTACAAACCATAAAAGATATCGCCACCATTTCTTACCTGGACGACCAACAGGATAATACGAACGCATTTTGATCAGATTTGTCAACACCACCCATAGTAATTAACATTACAGGAGGGCTTACCTTGCCCGTGAAAAGGTTGTTGTGATGTTGACAAAAAAAGTAACTGCCTTTTATCTTTGTATACAGTGGCAAGTAAATTGCCCTTTTGCATTTGGATGAGGTCACCTTGGCATTTTTTACCTGTGCAGGTAACCCTTTTCGATTACTCATTATAGTGCCACATACATAAGTGTTCACAAGACTAAGGTGTTCTGCTAATAACACAGAACTGAAAAAACGATCATAATAAATATGATGATATTTATTGTGGAAAGGCTTTGTTAAATTCCACACGACATCATAGCCTAAGCCATGCAATCTACCACCAGACTTTCTACCTGTATACACCTCAAAATTACTACAATAACCAGTCTCAGACTCACATAGTTCCCAGACTTTCACCCCCCACTTCGTCGGCTTCGCTGGCATATATTGCTTAAAAAAAAGACGACCTTTGAAGCCGACCATCGCTTCATCCGCACTTAAATGCTGGCCAGGTTTATAGACCGTTTTAAATTTGGCCACAACACCATCTAGTAAGGGCCTTACCTTGAACAAGGGGTCGTAAAGAGGGGTCGTCACGGCCAGGTGTGACTGAAGTGTCACGGAGATGAATGTATTGGTTTAGCTTTAAAAATCTAGTTTTCGGCATAATACCGGAAATGTATGGACAGCCGTACCTTTTATCCTCACTCCAGTAACACCAGATACGTGGGAGCTGCTTCACTCCCATCATAATATTAATTCCAATGTACGCACGTACCTCGGAAGCTGAAGTAGGTCGCCATCTTGGGTCACGACGGCCGCTTACCTGTTGCTGTTGTTCAGCATATTTATTTGTTTCAGCGGCGACCACTTCAAAGAAAGTTTGAGGGAGAAACAAGAAAAAATAATCCAGAGCTCTGGAATCTAAATTTAATGCATGCTGTGGACCAGATCGCTCAGAAAAAATAGGCAAATCAAAGGCTTTTAAAATCACGTGTGACCAATTTTCATTGATATTGGGTTGGGAGATGGAGACAGGTCGTCATCACTGAGGTCGGAATCCTGAGAACTCTCGTCCCCAGAATCAAAATCAATATCGGATTCGTCCCCATTTATTAAATCATCAAGCTCTTTTTCCTTTAGAGCACACTTATTATTTGCCTCGGCAATATATTTTCAGCCGAAAATCCTTCGAACTCTGAGTCGCTGTCAGTTCCTGAATCAGCCATAGTTGTTATGACGACGTAAACAAACAATCACCGGTGAATATAATAAAATACGTAAAATATTTTTTCTTGAATCAGCATTTCTAATGATAAAATCATAAAAGAAGTATGCTATTTTGTAATAATATAATTATTTATGTGTTTGGCATTTTTATTTACTGTCGCTAGGATACAAAAAACAACAACACGTTTGCGGCCGGGTTGGGCCGGTTTGAACAAATGAGACGTCTTTATTTACGGCCGGATTCGGCCGGATTGAATGCTAAAGGGTTAATACAATTTTCTTAAAAATGAGATGGTTCTTAACCTTCAGATACAGTACATATGTACAACTAAAGGTACAAAATACACTGCACGAGTAAAATGACATGGTCCAATATGTAGATTTTGCCCTCAAAAGAAGAAAATCAACCAGTCTTTACCTCAAAAAGGTCTGATTTTAATTCAAATGGGTTAAAATTTACAATAGAAACATCATTTCCAAAATATTTTGCTAAAATTAGTCACTATGTATAACCATAACTATATGATTTTTTTATAAAAGAACATGTGCATGTTTGTAGGAGAGGGGTGGGGGTATACTTGAATTTTTCCAAGTACAGATGGAATTTTGACCAATAAATGATAAAATATTAGTTCTACGTGTAATATAAAACATACAGATAAAATTAAGAGATCTCAATATGCAACAAATGCATAATAATGTGTGTAGAGGCAACACACCTATTAAATTTGCACCTTGTGGACCCCCAACAGGTACACCATTTCATAGAGACCCTCAAATCTGTTTAAAAGTATGAGTAAAAGTGAATAAATTGCAACTTAGGTGATAAAAACGAGAGAAATGATTTATTTTAAGGCTTCATCCAGCCTACATGTGTCAAATATGCATTTCTCTATAGGACAGACACCACCAAATATTTTCCCATAGGCCTCAATGCTAATTTACAAAACTTCAGGTCACTGTCACTCCCATGTTTATTAAATCTGGGTCAAATAAGTACCCTGTGCTGAAAGATCAATATTTTTGATAACAAAATATGCAATCAAAAGTATAGGTTGCCGTTGCATTTCTACTTCAAATTTTCACTTGTTTACAACTCGTAGTATTCCGCACCAAAGGAAAATATCTATTCTCATATGACCCCTCCCTTTCAATTTTCATCCGTCAACCCTATAATTTCCAATACTAGTATCTTTTTTTATCACCTTTTTTTCACTTATTAATGGCAAAACTAATTTTTTCATTTAATGACCAATCAGATCTCTGGGCTCATTTTACCCTCCGCACAACTTTGGGTGTCCAAAATGTCTGCGCCCATGTTGTAAACAAAGCAGGTGTTTTTCCTAAAGTGGCCAAAATTTAACCAGGGCTTTTTCTTACCTTTTAGAAAAAGTCCATTGTGTTATGATTGGGAATAACATGACATTTTGTCTCAAAACTGGAAATTTTCTTTTTTTTTTTATTTCATTTATTTTGCTATTTTCTATCTTTCTTATTTCTCATGCTGTCAAGCTTTCATATTTCAACTCTCAAGAAAAGCAATGATTGAAAATATCAGCATAAAAATGAGAAATAATGAAAAGATGTTATGTTCATGATTGGGCAAGTTTGGTAAAATATAGGAAAACGAAATATGATTTGCAACTGGGAATATAGCCCAATATCAGCTACAAATTTGGAGGAAAAAGCCCTGTAAACTGTCCAAAATTTGTACATGATCCACCACTGTAAAATCCAGATCCTTTCTTATTGCACCAAGAACTGAAGTCACATGACCAATCATTACCACATTACCAAGATTTTGAGGAAATGCAAAAATCTAATTGGACAAAAATAAGCACCCAAGTTTTGAACAACGTAGCCATATTTTAGCAATGCCAAAATATATCCCAATTCACGGTACACAACTCCCTTCCACTAAACAAGACTTAGGGACTCGTTTGAAGGTAAAAGGATAATTTCACTCATTATTCTGATTCAAAGAAAGACTCAGCCCCAAACCAGAAGCCAATCACATAAGTCTGATTGATATAAAAGGAAACTTGGAAACTTGCATAGTTTCCTAGGTAAAATTTACCAGTGCATCTAAAGACTGTAAGTTTTGAATTCTTATTTTACACCTTTGGAGACAAATTTTTCATTATATTATAAAAATACTGTATTTATATATAAGATCATCACAAGGACTCTCCATAACATACTCTACCCTGAAGTATGTGAACCCTGATCTTTCACTCATATTGAGACGTTACCAAATGTTGGTGAAGGGCTTCAAATTTTGGCCTATGCTCTGCACTTATGGCCACTGAGCAGTGAGGGTTCTTTAACGTGCTGACACCTACTGTGGCACGGGACCTCGGTTTTTACTGTCTAATGGACTTAAAATTGTGTCACCCAAATCAGTGTGACATGCTGACATACACAACATGACCATGGTTCAGGGTGCCTGGTTTTACTCTCAGCAAGGTGTCTGATCTTGTATGTCTATATCAGACATACAGAAATTCCTCATGCTATACTGTTCTGACTGCAGTAATTTATTATGGCAAAGAATCTGCTCATGTTCACTTAGCCCAAACTAAAGGGTAAAATCAAAACCATATACATGTAACCAAACAATGGGCCAAAACATGACAACAACAAGAGCTGTTTGTAAAACAGTTATACTCCTCTCCCCATAAACTGAATTATTGGAAATTTTCCAAGTTCAAGGGCATAACTCTGTCAAAAATGGTTTGATGGCAACCACATAAAAACTTGACCTAGATATTCTCATGAAATATCTGAATACCAAATTTCATTTCAATATGTGCACATGCTGCAGAGAAAATGAATGGAATCATTACCACAATACCAAGATTTTAAGGAAATGCAAAAATCTAATTGGACAAAAATAAGTACCCAAGTTTTGAACAAAGTAGCCATATTTTAGCAATGCCAAAATATATCCCAATTCACGGTACACAACTCCCTTCCACTAAACAAGACTTAGGGACTCGTTTGAAGGTAAAAAGGAAAATTTCACTCATTATTCTGATTCAAAGAAAGACTCAGCCCCAAACCAGAAGCCAATCACATAAGTCTATTTGATATAAAAGGAAACTTGCATAGTTTCCTAGGTAAAATTTACCAGTGCATCTAAAGACTAAGTTTTGAATTCTTATTTTACACCTTTGGAGACAAATTTTTCATTATATTATAAAAATACTGTATTTATATATAAGATCATCACAAGGACTCTCCATAACATACTCTACCCTGAAGTATGTGAACCCTGATCTTTCACTCATATTGAGACGTCACCAAATGTTGGTGAAGGGCTTCAAATTTTGGCCTATGCTCTGCACTTATGGCCACTGAGCAGTGAGGGTTCTTTAACGTGCTGACACCTACTGTGGCACAGGACCTCGGTTTTTACTGTTTAATGGACTTAAAATTGTGTCACCCAAATCAGTGTGACATGCTGACATACACAACATGACCATGGTTCAGGGTGCCTGGTTTTACTTTCAGCATGGTGTCTGATCTTGTATGTCTATATCAGACATACAGAAATTCCTCATGCTCACTGGCTTATTATGGTACTGGCATATTATGGTACATATTATTTACCATGTTTCACAAACTGTTTTGACTGTTAGATTTTGTTTCAAGGTTGTTTTCCCAACTGATAAGCATTTATGACTTATGTGGACATTAACAGCTACAGGTGTATAGCATTATTCAATGGGTGAAGGGCACAAGCTAATACAGTGATGGATTTTAAATGAAATATGCAATTCAGTTATGTAGTATACTAACCTGCTGAACCATTGACTCAAATTTCTGGATTTCATATTCTCTCAGCTTTCTGTAGTCCTCAACAGATTTCACTTCCAGACCATGTTTTGTCTTTGGTTTTGGTGGTTCAAATGGGCAGGTCAATATTGCAATTTTAGCATCTTTCACGGTCTGTAAAAAAAAAAATTATTGAGAATATATTTAGTACACAATTTGAAAAAGTGACAGATTATCATCATTTCTAAAGCTCTAAATAATTCAATGTGGAATTGTTTTTGTTTGAGTAGTGTTTTAAGTTAGTATAAACAGTTTTTCAGTTGTAACAAGTGGTAAAAAGTTTTCAATTAAGGAAGAGAAAATCTGGTTACTACGTTCCTTGGAAGAGACAAACAGCCTTTTGCAAGTTAACTTCCTCACAAAATCTGCTTAGGTTCCAGCAAGGCTCGGAGCTGCGCTGACAGAGATGAGAGACTTCATGGTTTAAAGCGAGATTCTTTAACCACTCACGAGGCCCCCAATTTAATGAGGTATAAAACGCCCAGTAAACGAGACTTCTTTGAAAAACACCACACTCCTCCCAATGTAGCCTTCCTTAAGAGCTTTTAAGTTCCACCGGCAAATATTGAAAATAATCAAATTTCTTTAGGTCTTGCTGTGATATTCATCACCATACCAAATGATTTGTAAAATCCAAAAATAATATCTCCTCCAAAATCCAAGATCTTGGGGGCACGGAAAAAAAAAAGTTTCAAAGACTGAACTAACCTTTGGCATCTGTGGATGACTCATGTCTTTGTCAACAATCACACCTTTGACCAACATGGTGTCCTCTAATTTGCCGCCAACTTTACCCTCAACCTTGATCAGTTCAAAATCTACATCTCTTCTGTCAAAGTCTGCGACTGACAATATGGCATCCACCGCAATTTCTGCCATCTGTCTGTGGCAGCGATTTACACTACAAATAAACCAAAGAAGAAGGTTATCACATATTTAAATAATACTCTAGATGTCTAATACTTCAATTTATACTTCATAACTATACAAAACAGCAGATCGATGCTCCGAATTAAATTTTTTTTTACTCCTACAAAATTTCATACTTCAGAAATCACTGGCTCTTATCAAATAATCTCAGACCTGACATGCATGGATTTGTATATAAATTCTAGCTGTTCTGACACAAGGTCTTTTGAATTGGGAATTTAACAGCACTATTTAAATTGGGAAATCTAGAAATAAACCAAACTACATGAAAGTACAAGAATCTCTTCAAATTCTTTGTCATTTGACTTCAACTGACTAATTTTGACTGCAAATCGAAAAAAAATGCATTGTATTTGAATTGATACTGGGTCTTTATTTCAGCTCTGTACTAAAATACTGTATTTATTTACAAAGCCAAAAGGATGCCCCTCCACATAAGAATCTACACAAGTAATACAGAACAAATTGTGTCGCCCAAATCAGTGTGACATGCTGACATACACAACATGACCATGGTTCAGGGTGCCTGGTTTTACTCTCAGCATGGTGTCTGATCTTGTATGTCTAAATCAGACATACAGAAATTCCTCATGCTATACTGTTCTAATGGTAGTAATCATCACATGTTGGCTAATAGTAACAAGGCATCACAAGTGATAGTAATCCCCTAGCAATGGAAATATTGTATAATACCTGTAGAGAGCTGACAATAATATTTCAATGAAATAATCGAAGGGCAATAAGTCTGCAAATAAGGGAGCGTTGATTACGAAACGTGAACTTGTCCAAGATATTACCATAGTAAACCCTTCTATCAAGTTTCCTGAAATTCCGTTGAGAAATAAAATTGTTATCTAGAGCTCTAACAATGACAGTGTAACATACATATGTATGTGGCTAATCCTAAACTCCCTCCAAACTTCATTTGCGAGGGGATAATAAGAGCATTCACCTCACAAGTCTGGGGATTTATGCCAGACCTTGGACCCATTCAAAGTGCTGTGCAAAAGGAGCGAAAGACACGGGCATCCAAGTTAAGATTAGCTTGGCATATCAAAGAACCTCAACTTCATTTCACTATTCTACAACATACTAGAAGGACAGAACAGATTACATCTTGTCTAGCTCTAAAGACATCCCTTTTCAGAAGAAAACATCCAGTTAGGATGTAATACAATTTTAAACACAATATGTAGAACAACATTAACCCTAAGGCTATGGAAAAATAGTTCATACTAACAGGAAAACATCTGAAATATCTAACAATCCTTATCAAAATTATCCATGATAGCAGGTCAAAGTTCAATATTTGACAAGATCATGTTAACTCCTGCTACAAATGTTCATTTTAACACAAACCATTCACCAGAAGTCACTACCTATTATGAAATGGTCTCATGTCGCCACTTATACATAAAATCTTAATTTTTTGAAAAGATACTTTATTACACAACTCTCTGCATCAGACTATACAAGTTGTTGTGTTTTTGTTTAAGGTCTCACTCAAGAATCTTTCAGGGTTCACACCACCATGTGTCATATTAGCAAAATGCTAAAAGTATTATAAATTGGCTCAAAAATAATGTTTCTGGCTAAATTTTTTGCTCAAATAAAATCAGTGGTCATTGTGTGACAATCTGGGGAAAATCCGTCCTGAGGCAATATATTAGTAAAATACAGGTGAAAACTGATCTCTCCCTGCCATTTACAAGTAAATTGAGGACTAATTAACCAATTTGATAAGTACTGGTGTCTCATTTAATTGTAAACTCCATCGGATGCAGGGTTTACCTGGCCATTGTTTGGTGCATGCACAAGTTGACCAAAGTATGCAAATTTACTCGGCGAAATAAACAAAATCAAATGGTGGAAGTCACACACATTGACTTCAATGTATTGTTGGCATGATTAAAAGGTGTAAATTGCAAACATCGTTTGTGTTAATTATGATGACAGAGAACAGGTGACACCTTGAGCATACCCAAAGACAGCGATTGTGGTTCGTACAGGCAGTTATATAATATAGCTATGATGAAGAAATGGAATTAGTTTTAAAATGTAATTAATAGCTTTGGATACTTGTTGTTTATTCATTTTGCTCAATTTAATTTTATTTGGCTCAAAAATTATTCATTTTGCTAATTTTTTGGCTCATAAATTTGAAATCTTGGTGTGAACCCTGATCTTTCACTCATATTGAGACGTCACCAAATGCCGGTGAAGGGCTTCAAATTTTGACCTATGCTCCCAACTTACGGCCATTGAGCAGTGAGGTTCTTTAACGTGCTGACACCTACTGTGGCACAGGACCTCGGTTTTTACTGTTTAATGGACTTAAAATTGTGTCACCCAAATCAGTGTGACATGCTGACATACACAACATGACCATGGTTCAGGGTGCCTGGTTTCACTCTCAGCATGGTGTCTGATCTTGTATGTCTATATCAGATATACAGAAATTCCTCATGCTATACATTTCTGACTGCAGTAATTTATTATGGCAAAGAATCTGCTCATGTTCACTTAGCCCAAACTAAAGGGTAAAATCAAAACCATATACATATACACAAACAATGGGCCAAAACATGACTACAACAAGAGCTGTTTGTAAAACAGTTATACTCCTCTACCCATAAACTGACTTATTGGAAATTTTCCAAGTTCAAGGGCATAACTCTGTCAAAAATGGTTTGATGGCAACCACATAAAAACTTGACCTAGATATTCTCATGAAATATCTGAATACCAAATTTCATTTCAATATGTGCACATGCTGCAGAGATAATGAATGGAAACTGAATTATTGGAAATTATCTAAGTTCAAGGGGCATAACTCTGTCAAAAATGATTTGATGGTAACCATGTAAGCACTTGACCTAGATATTCTCATGATATATCTGTATAGCAAATTTCATTTCAAAATGTGCACCCACTGCAGAGATAATGAACGGAAACATTTCGTGTACGGACCCGACATCGGCAAAGCAATATGCCCCTCCTTCTTTGAAGGGGGTCATAAATATAATGCATTATGGCAAAAGCAAAAATAATATAAGACCACATTTGTACAAGTTTCCATACATTTTGGATCCCAGGGTTGTCATAGCCAGCTGTATAAGATGTTCTTTATCATTAGGGTCGATTTTGAACTCTTCACTAATCTTGACTAAATGTTCGCAGGCATCTTTAGCTGCCATTTCATATCCATCTGCAATTCTGATTGGGTGAATTCCTCTGTCCAATAGTTTCTCAGCGTGTTCTAGAAGAGCCCCTGCTAAAACTGTAAAAAAAAGAATGGATTTCTAGTAGTATTGATAGACTCGATATTGATGTATCGATATACAAAATGATTCGATAAGATAATCAATACATTTTTTTAGTATCACTACATTTCATTATGCATTTCACAGGATGTACTTTCTTTTACAATTTCCCAAATTTTCCATTTGAATTACTTTATATTCTTGAACTATGTTATATTTTATTCTAACTGTTCAATTTGTTCAAATAAACAATGTTTTCCTGGCAATGGTTTTTTAATCATCAGATAGTAAAATACACAGTAAAGCACCTAAATATTATAATAAGTCGATATATTTTGAATGCATTATTCATAGAAGTACCATATCATTCGACTTATCGATACTTTTTACTTAACAATATATTGATATCTAATATCTCATCAATGACAGCCCTAATTTCTAGTTACACAACTGTAGCTGTTTATTAAATGAAAGTTGTAATAACAAGAATGGTTGTTGTTTCATTGTTGTTTAATGTCCAACTCAAGAATCCTTCACTCATACTAAGACTAGGGCTATGAAATTTTTTCATACAATACGTATTGAATGTTTATTTTTTCAATACCCATTTACGTATTTCTTTGATCCATCCGCTACAACAATCATGTGCAGTCTGATGATACAGATAGAAACATGTGTAGTTTTGTTTATTTCCAACATCTGCAATCAGGACTTACAACATTCTAATTGGTCAATCTTATAATTGAAAGTTACTATATGAGCAAGCGAGTTTTTTTTTAGTTTGGTTGTCCGTGGACAAGTGCATTATAAAGAGAAAAAAAAACATAAATCTAGAGTTTAAAGTATTTTTGTATATACAAAATTTGTCAGTAAATATTGGACAAGTTAAAATCTATTTCGGGCAATCAATTTTTTGCAATTACTTTCCTGGGCGGGGACATGTGCATGAAAGTCATATTTCCACACCCCTGCTTCAGTTTGGAAATTTTGAATACGAATTCAGTGTTTCCGAAGGTTCGTCGGACCGTCGGACATGTCAGGTAAAAATAGCTTCGGTCCGATAAAAATTAGAATCATACCGGACTATATGTCCGGTAAAAGTTTCGTTCGTAGCTTGCTGATTCAAAACGGGCCAAAAGTGAAGAAAAGAAGATAATTGCGCAAAAGGTAATTTTTCGTACATATACAATTTTTACTAAAACTTTTGCTACTTCAGAACATTATGTAGGTTAAGAATTTTTCGGATCACAGTCGCACGCTGCATTTTTTTTTTTTTTTCGTTTTGTTTAGAATGTCCCGAGTCACCAAATCGTCAGAATTTGTGAATTGTAAACAAAACATGTAAAGAAAATAACACTCACCAATCCACATAGATTTTATATTCCAACACTTAAAATAATTATTTCATCCTCAGTTACACTTCAATAATCCTTTTAAATACCATAATTCACTTTATTTCTTAAATAATTTAAACTCTGTTTGTACATAGTCGGCAGCCATTTGCAGTCAACAACCAATCAAATCGCTCGGTAATCTTCGGGGAACTCCTGACCATTTGTAGGCCCTAAAGCGATTTGATTGGATTTTAAGTCTTGGAAATGGCCACCGACTGCGAACTAACGGAGTTAAATAACTTTAGAAATAGAAGGAATTGTGATGTTTGAGGGATTACTGAAGCATAAACAACTATGGAAGTTTTTATAGTTGGGATATATCGGCCCGGATATATAATCATCATAAATTGGTGAGTGTTACTTACTCGACTTGTTTTGTTTACAATCCGCAAATCATTATGATTTTTGTACTTTGGTAGTTTAGTATAGCTGTCTCAGTGTGTGACACTGGGCATTCCGTAATCCCTTTAGGGATTCTGTTGTGGCCGTGTTATCGGCGTGTAGCCCCACCAGCGTGGCACAACACGCCGATTAAACGGCCACAACAGCATTCCGATACGGGATCAGCCCGTCTCCGTTTCTGTAAATTTGTTATACAGTACAATTTCCGGGCTTGATATAATTCTAAAACCCGTTGAATTTGAACTAGTTGAAGTTGTGACGTACGATGTTTCAACTGAAATATGTTGAGGGGGCTATCCCTGGAAAAAAGCTAAAACTGAATGATAGATCCAAGAGTGAAAGTGACAACTGGGCAATATTGTTTGAATTAAATTTGCAGTAAAATGATAATCATACACTTGAATTGCCTTGCTTTTCTTTTTTAACTAATTTCTTATTTTGAATTTTTTTTCCGGTCTGGTAAATTATCGTCCGGTCTGGTAAAGAACATTTGTTTACCAGACCGAATGTCTGGTAAATATCCTGACACCTTCGCGAACACTGCGAATTGGGATTTTTTTTTTTGCATTAGGAATGTGGCCTTCTTATTTTGCACCCTTATGAAATGGTGGAAAATGCCATAAATTTCTTTACCTACTACACCAGTAGTACCATCTCCAATCTCGTCATCTTGGGACTGTGATAACTGGACCATCAGTTTGGCTATCTGATGTTGAACATCCATCTGTTTAAGAATTGTTGCTCCATCATTTGTAATTGTTAAATCACCATCAGGACCCATCATCATCTTGTCTAATCCTTTGGGACCAAGAGATGTTTTGAGTACATTTGCCACAGTTTTTGCTGCCATAATGTGCGACTAGACAAAAAAGAGAAAATGTATAAATATAATTTACCAAAAAAAAAACAAAAAAAACTGAAAAGACATAATAAATTCTCAATCATTGTTGTTATAAATATATATATTATTATATAACAATGTGACAGTGTAAATTAAAGGGGCATTAGTTTTGTGGGTTTTTTAATTGTTATTCTTTTTTTCTACTTAGATTGATGTAAAATAACAAAAAAGATATATACATGTATACAGGCATGAACAATTCTTAAATCCCTATATTTTGTGAAGATTGCTTGACAAACCCAGGTTTGGCACTTTTTCACTTGCAAGTGATTAACTCAACCTTATTATTTGTATATGAATACCAAACTGGACCTGACCCCATTTTCACAAAATATATATAATACGGTACCGTATAGGAATATAAGATTTTTATGCCTGCGTATAGACCTTTGTTGATATTGTAAATCAAATACAAGTAGTAAAAGTAGAACAATTTGAAATAATTTTTTGGGTAAACACAGCTAATGGCCTAATGCCTCTTTAATTAAATGGTGCTCCTACTAACGTGAGTAAGAGGGGTTCCCCCTTAGCTCGATCCGTAGAGCACCAGATTTGTAAACCAGGGGTCCCAGGTTTGAGTCCTATCAGGGTAGATTCTGTTTGTTACATTTGGCAGCCATGCTGGGACCTGGGTTCTGTCTGGTTAAGTAAACTTTTATCTCAAAATAACACCACACAGATGGTAGCGACCTCTAAGAACCGGTATATGGCTTAAACTAGTATGGTTTCCTCTTTTCTTTTCACTCTTTTGAGAATGGGACCCGGGCCTTTGAATTGGAAATTTTAGCAGCATTTTAATATTGAAATTGGGAAATCAAGAAATATACAAAACTATGTGAAAATACAATCTGAATATCTTAAAATTCTTTGCCATTTGACTTCAAATTGGGGAAAACTGCATTGATTTTACATTGGCAGGGGGAGAAAAATGTACTCGTCCTGGAGGGGGTGAAAATGGCTTGGGGACGAGTAGTTAGGAGTGGTCACTCATCCCCAGTGACTAGTAATTATTATTATAGATCTATAACATCTTACTTTTGGCCTCTAAATTTTCCACAAACACAATTTCAATTAATTATAAGTCCCATATCAGAGAAATACATGTATTTAAGTAATCTTAATAGTTCCATAAAAATTTACACAAAATTGGGACAAGGTGAAGGTGTCTAAAGACGTGGTCCCATAGGATGAGTGATTTTCCAAACTTTTTTCTTGCCCTGATTGGGAATAGGGCCTTATTTTGGCTCAATATATTAGGGTGAAAAATCCCTGTTTAGCTTGATAGAGCACCAGATCTGTAAAACCGATGTCCCATCAGATGCAAAATTTGCTATGCAAACATTTGCAAGCAAATAACTACCATCAAAATTATCTGTGATACATCATCTATATCACAGATTTATTTGTACCTGGTACATAACCATTAATATATAACCTTGCAAAATGGTTGCTAAAATATATCCCATCACAGATTCTTGTTCTACCTTAATCCGCTAAAGGGATTATATGTTTTCAATGTAAATTTCACTAAGAAATGTGTTGAATTAAACCAAACTGCACTTCACTTCCAAGGTACCAACTGTGGTATCCCAATTCTGCAACTGCCAGTCAGTGAGTGAATTACTGATAAGCTTGTGTCCTAGCTTGCGATTGGAAGAACTTCATGAAGTGACATCGAGTGTGGCTGTCGGTACCAAGTGCCAGTCAGTGTATTATTTATCAACATCAGCATGTAAACTGTCAGTAGACAGTCACAAACACTGGCTCCTGTCACGACATGCTCATCACATTTATTTGAAATCAAAACAAAATAAAGAGAAATTTCTATAAATATTTTTGGACATATGTAGCGGTTCAATCCATGACATTTTGTGTAATTGAATCCATTAAGTTTAAAATAACATAAAATAAAATAAATATGCATTTTTAAAATAACTAAAAGTGGTTAATGTTTTGTAAATAATGTCATGCTTGTTTGTATACCTTGTGAGCCTCTATACCGGTTAGCCTGGTCTTTCTCTCTTGGTCGCGGATGATAATAAATGGCCTGCCATATTCATCGAATGCGAGGGACCCTTGAGAACCCATGTCTGATGTTAGCTACCTCCAAGATGCTAGGAAATTGGAAGATGATGTTAGATTGTTTGGAATCGATTCGACAGAACTTGCTAGAAACATATGACTCCACCGGAAATCTCGTACTATTCGATGTTTGTAAATTTTGCGAGACCTAAGGAATTTTAAAGAATGAAAACAACAAAAAAGAAAAGAGGATATAAAAATACCAAAAACAACATAAAACTGAATGAAAATCATTAAAACTATTACTTTATGTATTATCTTTATCTATAACCAAAAAGTCATGGGTAACAAATTAGCTAAATCAATATGAAAATAATAATGTTTTCGTTTTGGTAAAATTTACTATATTCTGAAATATAATCCTGCGTTTCGTGTGTCAACAAATCTTCATAGCAACTTCATCGTAGCAGACAGGTTGATCCGTTTACCTATCGTAAACTATCGTATTATGTCCATATAGAAATATTTCCAAATTTTAGATATATTCTTTTGATTGCAACAATGTCGTTTTTCGGACTAACTCAATTAGGATATCAAAATACGATCCGTGAGGGATCTGCACGTGCTAAAATGGACCCTCAACGATCGAAAACACAGATAGGGTTTGTCGCATTGCCACCTCTGACGGATAAAAACCCACCCAGACGGTCTATTGTACCAATCGATCAGGTTTCAGGATACGGACCAGGACCCCAGGGATCACATGTCGAACACACCAGAATGAGAGCAAAGCATATAAGAATTCCGAAAGGTATACATTTGCATCTACAAATTACATCTACAAATACAGTCACGTTTATATACACTACCTTGTCATGTGTATTTAATTGTGAGCTTTACTTTAGTTTCTTAAAATGCTTCTTTTCAGCCCACTGACGGCACTGTTTGTGTGGCTCATCTTAAAATATTTTAATTCAGGAAAATTATATAGTGCATAATGAAATTCCCATAGCTCTAATATGAATTATAAGGCAATGCCTTGAACATCTTGAAAGCGAGTCTCAATTTGAAACCGGAGGGTCACAGGTTCGAGCCTCTGTGGAGACAGCTGCCTTTTCCTGTCCTTCGGATGAGACGGTAAAACCGAGGTCCTGTGTCACAGTAGGTGTCGATCAGCACATTAAAGAAAACCTCTTTGCGCGATGACCATAAGTGCCAAGCATTATAAGCCCTTAGCGGCATTTGGTGATGTCTCCATATGAGTGAAAGTTTCTGGAGTGAGACGTTAAACAACATTACAACAAAAACAACTTGAAAGTGAGCAAACTCTGAATTTGTATGTTACAAATGCAGGAAATAGCATCGAATCATTAATACATTATGAGTCTATCTGGTCTCGCAAAAGCAACACCTGTCCCACAAAATGACATCACAGTTTAATTCAATAATTGTACATCAAATATTCAGGACATGGGTACATCCACCAAAAATTTGACAAGCAACAGTCTCCTTACATTTGATATGAATTTTTGTGAAATGTGACTAATAAAATGTGAGGCTGAGATTTAAAACTTGGTGTTTAATATTTGACAATGGTTTTGGGATCATACATATGTTTAGCTCACTTCTACAGTATGTAGGCCTACCTCCTTTCCAGCCCCTGTGATTGAACTTGTCTTCACAAAATCTATCACTATTTTATATCTTTTGTTGAAGCCTGTCTTGAGACACCGCCCCATCTGCCACTTAAATGTCATCTTTTAAGACAGGTGGTCTCTCTATAGGTTCTATTTATAGGATCATTTAACCAGGTGGATTTCAGAATGTGGTCACAAAAGCTGGTGGTCTGTCATAAGAGTGTGGTACGTAGTTGTAAAATACATTGTGCATAACAGAAATAAAATATTTAGCTTACCGGACTGAAATAAAATATTAAGATATAGATAAGCCCTTTGTAGAAGGCAAAGGCATTTATCAACAGTTTTACATGTTGTTTTTAACATGTAAATGTTCCATTACTTTAAATAGAATTATCATATGAACTACGGCAATGCTTTGAAAGCAAACACTGTTTAAAAATGCAATATAAGAGTCTATATGATCTCACAAATGCAACACCTTTCCCACTAAACTAAATGATGTCAAAGTTTTCCGGAAAATAGGTCTCCAGAACGTTTGATTTGAATATGTTGCTGTAGTTTCGACTTTTTGTTAATGTCACACACAAATTCCTGATGTGAGCAGATTTTTTATCATTGGTAGTATAAGTACCCAGATGAAGTAGGGAAAATGTGACCTTCTTTCTCTGCATATATGTGGGCGTCACCCTGTATAATCATTATATGAAATATATCATTTCAGAACCATATGAGATATATAGATTTCCATTAACAACTAACACCAAAACTGGTTGGTGGAGACATCAGGAACCACTAAAGCAAAATGAGCCCTGGACATATGTACCAAGACACGTCCATATCAACAGTGAAATGACCAGGTAAGTTATCACTTATCTCTTATCACTGGTTACTTAATGCTCCTCTAGAATAAAGTACAGTGAAACTTGTCACCTAAGGGACCAGAAAATATTGACCTTTATGTGCAGGTGACCCTTATACACGGGTTCAATTTAATTGAAGTATGCAGTCAAGGGACTTGAAAAAACTAGTAATCCTTATATAGAGGTGGCCACTATAGCAGGTTTTCCTATTTCATATATCAGACAGAAAATGACCCCTTAGGGTTAACTCATCAGTCATCAACCCCTAACTCTTCTATAAATCAATGACTTAGGCAAGCCCAAATGAGTCTTAAAGGGTGAATAAGTATATTTAGGGGAACATAACTCCAGAACACCCAGTATTTCTTTGACTGTGAGTAAGAAGTTTTTCACTGTTAATACTGTTATAGCCATTTAGTGTCTGACAACAGGAAAATGTCTCATTGGCCTTCAAAGATCAAAATATTTTCCTAAGGAGTATGTCTCTGGACATGGGTATCAGTGGTGAGACATGGATTTCTATATGTGTTCTCTGATTAATTCTTCATGATTGTGAGACATATAGGTATCCATACATATTATCAAGTTTATTATTCATTTTAGAAGAAATATGATATCAATTTTCTGATTCTGTGAATTATATATCTTCTTGACTGCTATGTATTTTCTGATTCTGTTAGATATATCTCTACTTGACCACTGTACATTTTCTGATTCTGTGAGATATATCTCTACTTGACCACTGTACATTTTCTGATTCTGTTAGATATATCTCTACTTGACCACTGTACATTTTCTGATTCTGTGAGATTTATCTCTACTTGACCACTGTACATTTTCTGATTCTGTGAGATATATCTCTACTTGACCACTGTACATTTTCTGATTCTGTGAGATTTATCTCTACTTGACCACTGTACATTTTCTGATTCTGTGAGATATATCTCTACTTGACCACTGTACATTTTCTGATTCTGTGAGATATATCTCTACTTGACCACTGTACATTTTCTGATTCTGTGAGATATATCTCTACTTGTCTACTATGTATTTTCTGATTCTGTGAGATATAAAGGATATTTGACAATTGTTTTTGAATAACATGTTTATTACATCAAGTGAGGCAGGCAATTTGATGTTCATTTTCTGTACTGTATCTCCAGTGTCACTGAATCTTTTAAAAACTATTGAACTGTTGACCTAGATAGTGGATACATTAAATATTTCTGCTGCCTTTCGACCACTTAAACCCACTCCATCAAAACATTATAACATCTGGTTTTCAGTCGAGACAGAGCAAGTCTGTGCAGAACCATTTTGTTTAGCTTCAATATGGCAATATAAATCTAAATAGGTCACACGAAAATCCTTTCTTGATACGTCATATCCTCAGTATGTGTTCAAAAGTTTTTACTAGGGCATCACCATTTATTGGCATTTGTTAGCAAATGTAATCAGTTTTTAATCAAACAATGAATTGAAAATGATCATTACATTATAGATGAGATTATTTACCAGTAATCAGATTTTTATTAGTGGTTTGGCACTGTATTTTGATTGGCCTAATGAAAAACATAATATTTTTCATTAAACCAATCAAAATACAGTAACATCAATGAAAAATAACAATGACAAATAAAGCTCATATCTAATCTATAAATTTAATAAGATTGTAATAAATACCTCTGCTTGACTAATATACACATTTTCTGATTTCAGATTTGTCAATGAGATGAGTTTAACCAACAGAGAATTCACTTTGTTCTGATCATTTTGCCATCATCACCAAGGAACTTTCATCATAATTTACCATTCACATGCTCAGTGGACTAAGAAAACATTATAAACTCTGTCTATACCAGATTGTTGAGGAAGAACATTATTAACTCTGTTTATACCAGGTTGAGGAAGAATGAATACCTCTTGAGTAATCATCGATACATAGTGATAAAATGTGTTTTCCTTTCTTTTTTGTTCTATATCTTGAGCCAGTCTTTGATCTAATTCCACACACAATCAAAATAAGGTTTTAGTCATTACAATTGTTTTTCAATATTTTAATTTACATTTTTGCATAATGTTTAAATCTGCAATTTTTTTTTCTTGGGACTGTGTGGGTCTGGTATCATTTTTAACCTTCATGATGAAAGACTATCCTTCATAATTAATGAAAAAGATAAACAAGAAAATGAAAACAAACGTATTTTATTTCATTTTGGCAAATTTGATGTAATGTCAGCTTTGCAAACTTCATTCAATTAAACTCTAAAATATCGGAAAAATTCTTGATGGATATATTTCAAATGCTGGGACATTTTTCGCAATTTTTGGAAAAACATCACAAAATTCCAAAATGGAAAGGTAGGGGCTCTTGCTCCTGTAGGGGGGGGGGGGGTAGAAAAAATCCAGATCTAGATATTTCTATGTTTGTTTGTGAAGCTTAGACCTACATGGTACTTTTGAAAAGAGTGCTTTTAGATTTGTCAAACCAAATATACATATTACAAAAAAAAATCTGATTAATTTGGTACATTGCATATATTTCAAATGAAATACTCTATCAAAAATGTTATTTATTCAACATGAACTTGAAGCCTTTAATTCTGTTAAGATTACAAGACTTTGACATGATTTTTGTTTATGATTTCATACAGTTTTAGTTCCTTTTTTAGATTTCAGGAAAAGACCACAGCATAATATGAGTTTCCTCCTCTGATATCTGTTCTATGTGATAAAATGTTAAGTGACAGAGTTAATTGATAGATTGATGTTTTATACCAAAGATTTAATTATCTTATATATATTGCATTTATAATTTAATATTTATGTGTATTTAAATGCCTTTATACAACTTTTTCTATTGATTTCTTAATGATTCGTATTTTTATAATCTATATAATATGTTTATACTGTACACTTTTTATATTTATTTGCAGTAAAGCATTAGTAAGAACTATTTTTTTTATTTTACATTGCTGAATAGACTTCTTTGTATCTTTAAATATGTATGGTATTTTCAAATCATATTAGATTTTTTAAATTTTTTTATAATATGAATAGTGCTGATGTACCTACTACTAATAATGTGTAACTTAAATATACATGACATTAACGATGATTACCATATATATATTTGCTAAATACTTCTATACAAATGATGCAAACTTTGTCCAAACTTCTTCTTGACCTCCAGAACCAAATAAAACATTGCTGATGTTGATAATTGAACAATATCTCTTTTTAACTAAAACATCTCTTGACAAATGTGTCCTGTTGGTTCCCGTATACATCACATATTAGTGTGCAATTGTATTCAATTTCTCTTGTGTTATGTTATGTTGAGGTTATCAAATATAGTTAAATACTAAAAACCTAAAATGCACATGTACCTGTATTCCTTCAAACTTAAATATAGGGATAATGAGGTCCGAGGATGACATTTTATCATTCATCTTTTATCTGTGTTATGTATACACATTTAATTCTGTTTTGTCTAATTATTTCAGAAGCCATTCACTATAAATATCGAGTATTAATCAAACTCTGTAGTAGGTGAATTAGAAATGTCGTAATCTAGCTAGAGGGAGTGTATGACCTCTGTTTACCTCATTTTTATAATACGAATAGTGATGAAGTACGTAAAACTATTAATGTGTATTGTAACTGACCCTAGAGATACATTTGGACTGGCCTAAGTCAATGATTTACAGCAGAGTCCATTGTTTATCAGGGGTTGATGACTTAATAGTGCTTGCACATGACATTTTTACAGCTTTCTCCTCTCACTTACAGTAACATTGTTTGAATCTTAAGTTACATATTTTTTTCATGGGTCAGACTAATACTATTGGAAATCCTTTATCTGCCTTTATATAGGATTTTTTAAAGAATATTCCATTTTGAAATGGTATTTTACACAAAATCTGGAAACATTGAAAAGGACGGATAAATTTTTGGATGGGAATGTTTTTATGTTTTATACAAAAGTGAATTAGAAAAATTGTACCTTAATCACGTGAATGTTTTCTGCTTAACATTGTTCTTGCACACAACAGAATTATAATCTGTTTCCTCAAGGACTGGATCAGCGAGAAAAATGACTTATGAGTTGAAATGTCTTGTTATGTCCCACAAGTTGTTTATGAATGCCAAGTTTTGTTTTAAATCATTGTGTTCACATAAAACAGAATGAACGTTTTGTATAATCTTTTGTTTATAAATAAACTTTTCTTTCTCTCTACACTTGTTTTAGTTTTCAAATAAAAATGTCACACGATGTGAAAATTCAAATTTTAAAAGTTTTCTTATTAATTGTTATATTAATATGATATATAGCAAACTGTTGACCATTAGGATGTCCATAGATCAAAAGACCCTTTCACGTTAACTGCGGTCCTGTGACTTTGAGTGGCAAAATGATACAGATACCCGCAAAACATAGACGTCTGTACAGTAACTGATTGTTTCTTGATATCATACTCTGGGAATCTGTATCATTTTGCCATGCAAAGTTACAGGACCACAGTTATCGTGAAAGGGTCTATATCCAAATATGGTGGATATTGTAGAAACATGGGGAAATGAGTGGTGGGATCAGCTGACATGGAGAAGTAGTAATTCCCGGTCTATCACAAATGATCACATGAACTGTGATTTCACTTTGAAGTGGAATTAAAAAATATTTTGCATAATATAAAAACCTCAGATACCAAAGCATAAATCAATAGAATGTTCAGGACATAGATACAAATCCGGTAAAAATGGACAAACACGGACCTCTAGAAACCAAGAGGTGGGATCAGGTGCCATGGAGGAGTAAGCATCCCCTGTCGACCGGTCACACCCGCCGTGAGTCCACAGTCAAGTCAAATGAAACACGTGAGGAGTGTATCCTCGTCACAATTGGTACAGACGTCTCACCAACCGCCAACGAAAAGGCAACTCAACATTTCACTTAGTGAAACAGAGTAGTCGCAAACAAGACTATTATACCGACCGTAAAACTTGCGGAACGTTGACATTAAACGCGGTTTTCGATATCCCTGTGTCAATAATTTGTCAGTGAGTAGTTTACCTCTGTATATGAAATCTTCATATGTTGTGCACGCCCCTGGCATATCGGATCATTTGTGAAATATAAACTCCATATGCGGGTGACTGAGGGATATTGCTACTTAAATGTGGAAAATTTACGATGGGAAAGCCGGAATCGTCGCGTTTATCGTATAGCTTCGTTGCTAATTTCCCGTCTGTGTTTATATTAAGTAAAATGCCTAAGTATGAAGCGTGTGTGCTTGATTCTGTTGTATCTTTAATTTCATAACCTTATAATAACAGTACAATTTATCAATGCCACTGAAAACGCAATCTTTGATTACAACCTACAGATGATGATTTAGATGGGATAAATTTGTGGCGTTTTATCGCATCAGTTTTTGTCTGAAACCCACGTTTGTTCTGGATTATTCTGTGAACGTACGCGGTAATGTCCGTTATTATCGACGGCAAATAAAATTATATACGTTTGTTAAAGGTAAAATCCTCTAAGTAAGTGAAAATGTCTGAAATGTACGACGTTCGTTATAAAGTGATCTGACTGCATATATTTTGAGTGTACATTGCAATGAGTATTTATTAAGCTGCTTCACGTGTCAATGCACGAAACCACGGATCAACGTCTCCAATGAGTACCATTTTCAATCAGAAACTTAGGTATGACTCAGTACAGAGATTAGGAACCAGTAACCACTCATTTGCGAGACATACACTCGAATCGACTGAGCCCACACAAGTGGATCCAATCATTTATAAACAATAGTTTACGCCAATAGTTGAGTTCATAGACATTGAAGTTTTTTATTTTTTAAACTTTTGTACCTGTTAATTATTTTTTCATTTTTTGTCGTTTGATCAGTTATCTAACAAATATCGATAAAAGTTTAGCAGTGTATCAAGTTAATGTGAATGCTATATTTAAACAACATAATCACAAACAACAACATTTCTAAATCAATTTGGTCAAGGTATGCACCTTACCTTACTTATCTGTAAGTACGTTTTATCATAACATGCCATAGAGGTTCTTTTGTCTCGTTATTTTTAAATTGTTTCATTCTTCAATATTGATTTTGAACATTAATTGCATTCTTAATAATGCATGACTACAAGAATTCGTCTGGGCCTAGAATTGATTTTGTGTCAGAAATGTTGACAGAAGTATTATTATTTTCTTACGTTTGTGTCAACTATTCCACAAAACAGTATGAACAAAGGTATTGTTTGTACATTTACAGTCTGTAGACATTTCATTCCTCCATGAAACGGGAAAATTTTGTTGAAAATCTTTCGGATTAATGACAAATCTATTTTCTATTTAGAAACCAAAGACTAGACTAAAATTAACAAAAATGTATAATCCGATTGATATGGCGATATGAGGAATTTTTGTCCTGTTTATATTTGTTTAACGCCACACTTAAAGAGGCATCAGCTGTATTTTTTTCTTCAGTTTTTCTCATTTATTACTAGATCATCTTAAACTGATATACAATAACAAAAAGAGATATACATATATATTTTGTGAAAATTGCTTGAGAAACCCAGGTTTGGCACCTTTTCAATTGCAATTGATTAAGCCATCCTTATTATTTTTATGTGAATACCGCACTAGACCTGACCTTATGTTCACAAAATATATTGGAATATAAGATTTTTATGACAGTGTATAGCTCTTATTTGTTATTGTACATCTAGAACAAGTACTAAAAGTATATATTTTTTTGTAAACACAGCTAATGTCCATTTAACAATGTTAAAGTTAAATGGTGGCGGCCAGCTTTCATGTTGGAGGAGAGAACCCGGTTACAATGTAAAATGGGAGAGACCACCGACCTTCTGCAAGTAAACTGGCAAACTTTCTCACAAAATCAGCTTAGGTTCCTGCGGGGCTTACACCTGCGCCAACTAGAAATGAGAGACTTCATGTTTTAAAAGCGCAATGTTCTAACCATTCCGCCACAGAGGCCCCGCTTATAACCGACAGTTAACGTCAGTATAGGCAGTACTATAGTGGATGAAACATCGACGTCATCGACGCCCGTCACTAAGATATGGAATGCCGTCCAATACTGATAAATTATTAACGTCACTGAGTGTTTTGGCTTTCTGGATGATATTCGCGGTTATATTTCAGATTATGTAGTTATTTAAGGCTTCGATAATGATTACCAGTTTGTATCGGGAGCACGAACCAACAGACTTAAAGAAGTTTGTTTGGACATAACATAAACACGAGTCTGACGGCAAAGATAATATACAATGTATATATAAATATCTAGTGGTGTAGCTATGATGTATGTTCTGGAAGTATACACGTTCCCCCTAAATATTGTACTAATTCGAAATAGAAAGAAAAGGAGTAATTTCACCATAGCGAACTCTCTAATAATGGTCAAAGCAGTCTCTTTAATGTATAATTCCGCGGAGCTTTAGGTGGTTTCATTATGACCCGGAAACCCTGCAGTAATTAAAGCATCCACATATACAGATAAAGAAGACACAGGATAGCAATGCCACTTCTAGTATAAGTTTTTGTCATACAATTATTACTAAGGTATTGTAAAGAGAAATGATGAACCCCACTGAAATACAAATTCATAAACCAATTACTGAAATTCCATTGTCTAATATTATATACATAATATAATTGTTATAAATTTGCAAAGGCGGTCAAAGTTAATATTCAATACTATCATGACTGTTAACTATACTTTATCGGGTGAACTCGACTTTGAAGTAGATGCAAAATAGTGAAAGGGAAACGGGTACAATGCAAGGCCATATACTAAACCTAAATGAATAGCACAATCCATGAGTAACCACTGAGAAACAATTACCATCTTGGCATTGGAGAGGATAGAAACTTGAACAACTGCGTTATCTTTACGAAATAAAAGATGATAAGTTGATACCGAAATATAAAAACCACTGATACCAAAGAATAAACCTTCAGTATGTCTAGGATACAGTATATGAATCTGGTGAATATTGGACAAACATAGACCTCGAGAAATCCAGAGGTGGGATTAGGTATCATAGAGGACTAAGCATCCCTCGTTGACCGATCACAGCTGCCACGAGTCCACAGTCAAATCCAAATAAAATATGTGAGGAACAAATCTTTTCCACAGCCGGTACAGTCGACTCAACATTTTTAGAGGTAAAATGTTTTTAATTGATTTATATTTGCTAATATACCGTAACGACTTTTTCAATTATTTGGATATTTTATCAGCTATATGTAAATTTCCACATACTGTTACAGATGCATTGGAATGATATAAAGTCAGTAAGAGGTTTCTACCATGTTAACGAAACTCGAAGTTTAAACCAAAAGACCAGTTACTTTCACATTATACAAAAAGCGCATGGCGTAGAAACTGCCAACAGAGTATACCAGGAAAATTTCGCCATTTTTGCTTCAGAAAACATATTTCTCTTAAATCAATTAAGTGTGTAAGTGTAGGAGAAGAGCTGTATATGTAAAAGTCACAGATACCAAAGTATTGATCGGAGAAAAGATCATGGAAACATTTACAAATCCGGTGAAAATTGGACACAAACTGAGCTCTGAAAATACAGATTTTGGATCACTGAAGCATCCTCTATAGACAGGTCACAACCGCCGTGAGTCCACAGTTAAATTAAAATGAAAAACTTGAAGTATGAATCCTTGTCATAATTGGTAGAGACCATTCAAGAACCACCATCGAACAGGTAAATCAACACAGTGATTTCACACAGTGATTCACTGTAATTGCAAACTAGGCCATCGTTATACAGACTGTAAATTTGGGAAATTAATAAGCGATATGAGATATCCTTGTGACGACAACTTATCGTTAAGCAGTTTGCATCTGCATATGATATGTTCTTATGCTGAAGAGGCTCTGCCATATCATATCATCTGCGATATATAAACAGGCAAATTGGATATTACTACTATACTGTGGAAAGTTGACAACAGGAAAGCCAAGATAATCACGTCTGTCGTATAGCTTGGTTGTTAGTTTCACGTCTTTGTCTGTGCTAAATATAATTTCAAGTAGAAAACGTATATACTGGATTCCGTGGCGTCTTTAATTTCTTGTCCTAGGAATATCTGTCATGTTGTAAATTTTGAATTTACTTGGTCGGTGTAATTTATATATTGTGTTTTATTTACAATTAATTTGACTTTTGTAATTACTAAAAAAAAGAGATTCGTTTTATTACAAAAATAGAAAAATACTATACATTTTATAAGTATATAAATTTATTATTATCATAGTAATAGATTTAAGCTATCGTAATTAACGACTTATTGCAATAGAACATGAATTGAAAATAAAAATGGTCAAAATGGTTTGAATTTTCTGGGTGGGTGTTAATCGAAAATTTACAACATGACATATCCATGTCTCAATTAAATACCATCAATTTATCGCCTTGATTCCAAATTTGCAATGTCATCTAAGACCGAAAATTAAAGCGAGTCAATAATTTCCAGGTATAGTATATCTGTTGTGACATGTTTTTGGTACAAAACTCCGAATTAATTTGACCCAATAGTCTTGTGGTTTTCCCATTTTATACAGAGTACCTGACAAGGAACATTTACGACCTGTTTTAAATGTAATTATGCCTCGATGTTATTGAAGCTGGGACCATCCGCTTGTGAAACGGGCGCTATAACCAGTAAGAATCAAGTGAGGTAAAATAGTGTGACTCGGTTTTTTATTCAATTGTTAAAAAAATAACAAAATAACATATACACATATTTATCATTTATTTCAAATACATGCAGTATTGAATTGTAATTAACAGAGAAAATGATCATTTTTCTTCTGAAAATCAGACTTCTTGTACTTCTTGTTATCACTGTGTCCCCAAAATTTACATACCTTATACAGGTATCATAAAAACACACACCTTGTGCAGGTATATTAACACAGACCTTATGCAGGTATCATATTAACACATACCTTATGCAGGTATCATATTAACACACACCTTGAGCAGGTATCATATTAACACATACTTTGTGCATGTATCATATTAACATATACCTTGTGCATGTATCATATTAACACACAAATATTTTATTTGCAACTCAGTTGTGTTAAGCCTAAAATTCTCATTTCCGGGTTGTAAATCTTAAATTACAGAGGTCTCTATCCGTGAATTCACATAGTGCAAAGTCAGTCAGAGTCTCTCTCTCTCTCTCTCTCATCTCTCTCTCTATCTCTCTCTCTCTCTCTCTCTCTCTCTCTCTCTCTCTCTCTCTCTCTCTCTCTCTCTCTCTCTCTCTCTCTCTCTCTCTCTCTCTCTCTCTCTCTCTCTCTCTCTCTCTCTCTCTCTCTCTCTCTCTCTCTCTCTCTCTCTCTCTCTCTCTCTCTCTCTCTCTCTCTCTGAGGGTGTCAGTCCAGACAGCTCAGTTGGTAAACGCGTACTGTTAGTATTACGAAGACCCTGCGTTCTATTCCTGGTCTGGTCGCACACACCTCTCTCAAAATAGTTTGCATTACTTTTATAACTAACATTTATAAAATATACTCCGGTAACATGTATTACTATTAATATTTTGAAAGACAAATTCTTACAATCTGCAACAAATCATCACAAAAAGATAAACATTATGCGTGTTGGATGATAACAGAATAAATATCACGTTATACATAATACTGTTTATAAACTTTTAACTGTTTTATGTAAACATCTTTATAGACTATGATTCTGCTCAGCGCTGTACTTCTCAAGATTCTACCATAACCGTCTTAGCAGAATGTGGTTCTTTATTTGACACATATATTTTAGAATCACTTTTAGACCTGGCTTTCTTTAGATTATTAGCTATTTTCTTGTTAACATCCACTAGTGCATGCTTCATTGCTTCCTGTGCTCGCTCATCTCCTGTAAACAACAACAACAGCAGATATTTTAAATTTATTCAATATGGCGTCTTTTTTCGCCATAGTCTTTTAATAAGTGCGCGTGTGTGTAATTGAGGGAAAATGACCTTTTTGAATTTTTCAAAGGTGTAGGTATATATACAACCCTCGTATGAAATATAATTAACAATAGTCAAAATTATAAACATAATATCAAAGTTGTAATGCCAAAGACGATTGTTCCTGTCAATCAGTTGAGCAGATGATAATGATGAGGAAGAGGAGGAGGAGGAGGAGGAGGAGGTGACGACATATTACCTAAAACTTTCGCAAGATCCATGGCAGCTTCAAATGCATTATGAGCTTCTTTGTAGTTTTTCAAATTAACTGAAAGAAAAACAAAAATTTAACTTTATTTTACTCCGAATCAAAAATATATTAGCATATATCAACACTAACCAATCAGCGATGCGTTACCATGGTAGTTAGGACTAAAATTTAGGACTAAGGACCTCTTGTAAAACGGACTCCTGTCCTGTGATTGAATTGAAACACTACGTTGCTTATTTCCCTTTCGCCACCATAACCGGCCATGTCTGTCTGTCTGTCTGTCTGTCTGTCTGTCTGTCTGTCTGTCTGTCTCTCTCTCTCTCTCTCTCTCTCTCTCTCTCTCTCTCTCTCTCTCTCTCTCTCTCTCTCTCTCTCTCTCTCTCTCTCTCTCTGGTGGATGCAGGAGTAAGCTTCAAGGTCGACCGGTCACACCCACCACGAGTCCAAAGTCGAATTCAAATGAAATATGTGGAATATGAACAAATCCTCATCACAACTGGTTATGACGATTCAACAATCACTATCGAACCAGTAACCCAACATTTCATTCAGTGAAACACTAACTACAGACAAGGTCATTATACCGACCGTAAGATTTGTCAAATGTTGACATTAAACGCGATTCCTGATAATCTTGTGACAATCAGTATGTAGTTTGCCTCTGTACACTATATGTTCACACGTTGAACATGCGCTGGCATTACTAATATTTGATATATCTAAAAACTGTTGAAAAATCGTCATAACTAAAACTAAGTGTTAAAGAATATCCATTTTTCATGTCACAAAATATTTTTCTTTGTATATCAAAATGCATCCAATATTCACCTTCTGCTAAGCCAACCAAAACACAAGCTTGGAGTTGTAACCGTCTGTCATTTGCTTCCACGGCTGTTTGTAACGACTTTTTCCCGGAGTCGCGTGCACTTGTAAAGTTGTTAAGCATTAAGAAGCAGTTTCCTATCTCGTGGAATAACATAGAGGAATTCTTTGGGGTTTTACACATTGGCGCCTTCATAGTGAACCTGCAAGATGATTTATTATTTTGGGATGTATATGCGCATAAATGAGACAAAAACAGTACAAAGGCTCACGTGATAATTATCAAAAATAATAGTTGTTAAACAATAAGTTAATGAATGAATGAATTACAGAAAAAGAATAATGACTCTAATAACAAAAACAAATAGTTTGCAAGGTACCCAGGATTTTCAGAAAAACAAAGTGCCATGTAATGTTGAGCCGTTACAAGCAGTTAAAATGTTTAAAATCATCGATACTGCTGTATATTTGTAGTAATTTTACAAAAGGGAAATTTACTTGAGACGATAATTATCAATAGTTATATGACGGCATCATTATCCAGCGAAATGTGCCTTATCTACTTTCAGGTTAATTAAACATTTATTAATTTATTTTAGTTGACATACAGTGATGAAATGTTTTATGTGGTCAATATGAGCCTCGCCACTCGAAAAGGTAAAACATTGAAGGTAAAATACAAATAGATGAACTTTAATCATTAAGTGATTGATCTGACTACAAGATAAGGTTCAACAAAACATCATTGTATATTAGCTTTAAATGGCTGTAGCTGTTTTTACCAAACAAAATTATATAGATTTGTTCTAATTTTAGTAGTTGTACTTGATGTTCAATAACAAATAAGAGTTATACACTGCCATAAACAATCTCATTTTCCTATATATGTTGTGAAAAAAGGTCATGTCAAGTATGGTATTCATAATTATATAAATAATGAGGTTGAGTTAATCAATTGAAATTACAAGGGTGCCAAACCTGGGTTTCTCAAGCCATTTTCACAAATATATAGGAATTTAAAATTTTTTTTACGCCTGTGTATATCTCTATTTTGTTATTGTATATCAATCTAAGTAGTAAAAAATGAAATAGAAGTTTTTAAAACAACACAGAGCTAATGTCCCTTTGATGTCCTTGTCATGAGCACACGCAAAATAATCAGAGACGAAAAATTACATTGTTATAACATGAAAACTATCTCACTTTGTAAATGGTAGATCCCTTCGGTGTGCAGACAGAAATAACATTATTCTGATAATTCTGAGATGATCGTATTCGCATGGTCCGTCTTATACTTATGGGATAATTCAATATGTATTGTCTATATCTTTGACGGCAAAGGAAATGATGATTTCATTTAGCGATTAGACTGGTATGATACATGTATTAGCTACCTCTCAATATATGTAATTTATACTTACATTTCCAGAGCTTTGTTGTATTTCTCCATTATCATGTATAAGCGACCAAGGTTCCCTAGAGCTCTGTATCTCACAATGTCGAGTTCCCTAGAAAACAAAACCAGTAAAAACAAACGTTGAGTTTTAATGTAACTGGAACGACGTCACGTGTTTTATACATAAAAACACATAAAAACTAATGTAATGTAATGTACTGTTTCATTATAGCAATATTTTGGATTACCTCAGAACCACGTGTTACAGCAGTTATACTTGTAGGAGTCCAAAGTGTAAGTTACAATTTCAATTAAAATGAATTAAAATGAAGTATCATGGGTATTCTAATATCTCTCTCTCTCTCTCTCTCTCTCTCTCTCTCTCTCTCTCTCTCTCTCTCTCTCTCTCTCTCTCTCTCTCTCTCTCTCTCTCTCTCTCTCACTTTGTGTGAATGAGAAAAGATAAAAACTGAATTATCATCTGCGCTCTAGGGGATCACCAAATGATTATGAAAGAATGATGTATACAAGGTAAAAAGAAAGTGAAAAGTTCGTTACTTGCTCAAAATATCAGTAGATTATGTAAACGTGAGCACATAATTCGACAACATTATTTCATTTAACAATAAATCTTAAGAAAAGTGAAAAAGATCACGAGAACAGAGCAGTTCGATAAGATGTATTACAAAGATACAATGATACATCTAATATAGCAAGTGAATATAATACCCCGGTCCGATAACGAGTATCATTAAGTCAATATATAATGATATGGCTTTCATGTCTGTAGATATTAAAACTTCAATTAAAATTTCACTGCCAAGGTCTAAGGTTTAGTTATAATATAAGATATGAGGAATTGATCGCTGGAAGATTTAGAAGATAAAATTGTAATTATATTACATTCGATCACAATAATATGTTGAGCATTTGCACTAAATGCAAAGATTTTCAAAAGTGCAACACAGAACAATTTACGTTTTCGCCGATTAGTTTTATCGCCTTGTGAGTAAACAATATGTTTGACAGCTATCAAATTAAAGTTGACATTCTAGAAAAAATTAATAAAATCATCTAGGGGTATATATATATATATGCATATCTTTGGTATTAATCGGATTTCGTATTTGTTTGCACTTGAATTTTTATACTGTTAATTGAAATACAATACATCCTTTTAATATACATGTATCACCGGGTCATATATCACACAGAACACATATCGGAGTTCAATACTAGTAATTTATTTCTTTATACAATGTCTGTATGAAATTCGTTAAGTAGTGTTGAATCACACTTAAATTCGTGTCTTGCATGACTATAAAAATATCTGTTAGCTGTGAGAACTGGCAAGTAGATGCCTTTAGTGTGAAACTATCATAATCTAAATTTTGCACTGGTTAAGACGATTATATATATATATATATATATATATATATATATATATATATATATATATATATATATATATATATATATATATATATATAGTTGAAAATAATAAAGATTTAAATGTATGGAATGAATATCACATCTGTGACACATATATAAGATTTATATAAACATTCATTTAACCGTGGTTCTGTAATTTGGGATGGCAAGATGAACACAAAATAATGAAATAGACAACACTATCATTGTGACTGACTGTAAATTGACGTATAATGGAGTTATATATACAAAACTGATCTTTTGTTTCGGACACTGTTGCCACAAAATGCTTTTATCCTATTTCATCGTATGCAAATTTATCTATATACATATAAAATCACAGGTACCAAAGTATTAAACTTCAGGATATCCACGATACAATAAACAAATCTGGAGAACATTGGACAAACACCGACCTCTGGAAATCTTGAGGTGGGTTCAGGTTCAATGGAAGAGTAAGTATACCTGTTATGGTTAACTATACCATTTTCATTACAGTACATATGTTCACTGATTGAGGTTTAGTAAAACTTACAATTCATTCCCTATCATCAAGTCTGTTTCATGATGTCTCTTAGCTAACTCCAATTTTCCGGTCTGCATTGCAGCATTCCCAAGATAACTGTATAAGTTAGCTGTGAATTCATATTTCTGGGGCACCTGTTCCTCGGAATATCGGTTTAAAAGTTTTAAACACGATTCACATTTTTCAGTGACATTTCTATACTTGGCTCTTGTAAAATCTAGAAAAATATGAATAATTATAATTCTTTACTGAATATATAGTTAATATAGTTTACAGTCAACATTACACAAAGCAACTGAGAGAGAGAGAGAGAGAGAGAGAGAGAGAGAGAGAGAGAGAGAGAGAGAGAGAGAGAGAGAGAGGTTTAAATCATGAAGTCTCTCAGGTTTAATTAGGCCATTCCAATTTTCTTATAGACACGTTTTGAGATTATAATATAAAAAACCTCAAACATAGCCTTAAAATATACAGTTAAACATGAACATTTGTTTTATCAATATGAAAACTAACATTTCATAGGCTTCTTATTAGTATGTAAGACATTATTTTGTAAGTTTAGTTTTGTTTTGTCTTTTGTTAACACATTAGGAAAATAAGTTCAATGTGCATATAATTGCACTTATTCTCATTAAAAAGTCTTCTGTATTTTCTGTCATTTTGTGGTTTTTCTGATAGAAAGATAGGTTTTTGATTTTAGGGTGGACGCTAAACATAAAAAAAATGAAATTGCATTAGCTCAGGTACAAGCATCGCTGTAATCTTAGTTGATTTTGTGAGAAAGTTTACCAGTTTATTTGTGGAAGGCCGGTGGTCTCTTTCTAAAAGTTTCGTAGTAGAACACCTTACCTTGGTAAATATCGTCCAATTCCCTTTGTAAATACAACGTAACTGATTCTCCTGCTGTGTCTTCTGGTTTGTCCACATCTTCTGGTGTCGTATTATCTACTGTTTCATTTAAAAACGAGCGTTCCTCTTCTTCCAATATTTCCGTCATCATCCTGTTACCTAGTTCGTGTCCAAGGGAACGGAATTTAAAATCAATTTTACTTGGATCAACCTTAGTTTTTTTCTCCTGCTTTTTCTTTCCAAAGGCATATCGTGATTTGGTCTTGTTTCGTTTTGATGTTATTACTGAATCACTGGATTTCACTGTGGTTTTTGAATCAAATGTACGATAACTCCCGACAGAATCCAGAGACATTGTACTTCCACCGTATCTACTAGCTCGAGATTTCCGAACAGGATGAGGTGGCGGAAGTGGACCAAGTCTGTCCCAGAACGAGGCTCTGTCATACAAAAATGAAAGTCCATTTGCGGCAACATTGTGGACTGGACTTTCGGTCTCTGCTGTTGTTTCTGAAGAAATGGAAAGAGAGTCACACTTATTCTTATTAACGATAATATTATTCTACACATGAACAAATATGATAAACTAACCGTATGCACTACTAGTAATCGTTCAGATTATAATTGATGTATGTTATCCAGGACATCTGGGGTCACCGTGTCCTTGAGGTTAGAGTATCGCGCTTTAAATCATTAAGTCTCTCACTTCTGGTCAGTGCAGGTTCGAGCCCCGCTGGAACCTAGGCTGATTTTTGTGAGAAAGTTTGCCAGTTTACCCCCGGAAGGTCGGTGGTATCTCCTCGGGTAGATTGTCATCCAAAAATAAAAACAGAACGCCACCATATAATTGAAAAACTGTTGAGTGTGGCGTAAAACACCATTCAAATTTAAAAACTCCAGGACACGTTTTGTTGCGTTTTCCATCATATAAACTAATAATGGCTGAAACAGATATCGCTTCCGGTGCAAAATTAACTTGCTATAAACTATACATCGTCACGGGAATTTTATTGGTCAAATACCTTAACCACAATACCAGTAGCGTTAAAATGTTGCAAAATAAAGTCAAAACGAAAGTTAAGACGGTCGTTTCTGTCAATAAGAATTCATCAGTTGAGCTCGAATCTAAAATAGATGTAAAATGTGGTATCATACAATGCAAAAACAATAAGCAAATGTATTCCAAAACCCGACTAAGTTAACCACTGTAAAATATGACGATCTTAGCTTTGTATTATTTTAACCACGTTGATTATCTAGCTACATAAATGTGTGGGTTAGGGTTAGGGTTAGGGTTAGGGGTTAGGGTCGGCTATTATTTTAACCACGTTGATTATCTAGCAACATAAATGTGCATACAACTAGAATATTACGATTGAAGATTGAAATAGCGCTGTAAAACGATGATGGAATTTAAAATCATATAAGTATACCAATGTCACATGTTAATACAAAATGTGAAACACTTACAATATTTGCTCCCCGTCAGTACAATAACGTATAGTAGAAGAACTTTTATTTTATTCTATATATGATGTGATATACTGATTTTAAGAGTCATAAATTAGGTGAATACGTATGCCCTTATGTTGAGCTAAAGACGAGATGCAGATTTGGTGACAACATTATTACCAATGACTAATTATTTTACTGAATACATGTATATATCTGCAATGGAACTTCTCTATTAAGACCACCTGGCTGACTCAAAGTGGTCTGTTTAGTGAGGTGGGCTCTTGAATAAAGTTCTGTACTTATTAATATACAGTAAAACCTGCTATAGCGGTCACCTCTATATAAGGATTACCTGTTTATAAGGGCCAGTTTTTCAAGCCCCTTGACTGCATACTTCAACTAAATTGCACCTGTGTATAAAGGTCACCTGCACATAAAGGTCAATATTTTCTGGTCCCTTGGGTGGCGCCTATATACAGGTTTCACTGTATTTATCAAGAGACTGAAAACTTATGATCTGAAATGCGAGGTGGTCTCCTTTGTTTATATACGAGTTCTCATTATGTATCAAGATATAAACAAACCAATATGCTTTACCTGATATTGGTTTATCGTCTAGTAATTCCTCTAGGTATTTTTTATCACTATATAAGTGTCCTAATGTTTCTTTAAACTGGCTACTCTCGGGTCTCTTATCGTCAAAATCAAGCTGTGACTCCTCAGACCCATCCATCGACAACGGGGGAAGTAGCGGCCCTCCTCTAGTTAATGTCACTGATGGCATTTTATGAATTCGAATGAGTTGGCAGAGAGGTCTGGAGCTGAACGTAGCGCTCGGTGCTTTATAAGACGTTCTAGATTTTGGTTTCTCGTAAGTAAATGGTTTAGCACGTGGCTGTAAAAGATAAAAAATAAATACATTGGATTCCTGATGACACATTAATTTCTTGTCTGTGTAAATGTGCAAGGTGTATCAGTGATTTAATTTTCATTATGCTTTTGGCAATTAGGTTTTACTATTCAACAGCGAACAGTTAAATAGAATAATATTTCTTAGCTATTCCACTGCTCAACTGTAAAGTGAACAAAAATAAGAAAACAAAATGATTTCAACATTCAAAACATATTTCTTATCTTCCGTTTCTGAGTTTGTTAAATCCATGTTGAAATTCAGGCACATTATCATCATATTATCACTTATACCATCGAATCACATTCTTCCTTTGTCCGTTTCATCAATATCCAGTCCATCATTAATAACAGTATCTGTATCTGGTCCAGATGAGACATCTTTAAACTTATTCTTCGGTCCTCGAGTGGGTGTATGTTCTCTGTACTATTCAACACTACTGACTAATTTATCCATTACAGAATAATAGAATCTAGTCTTCTTGTCTATGTATATGTGACGTGTGGGTAAACATTTAAAGAACAGGAATTCTTCTGAATTATTATGCGTCGTCCAACATTTGTGAGATTAGATGCTCTAGGGAAATTTAAAAAAAAATCTAGTATTGACACTTATCAAATTAAATTACTATAGCAAAATTTCCGCTGCTGACCTTTGTCAAACTCTCCTGATATCTCAACATTTTAAAATATATCAATTTTCAAAATATTGACGAATGTCAAACTCCCCTGATATATCATCCAAAATAACAATTTACAAAATGTTGTTGAATTCCATTGGAAACTTATGTAACGAAAACGCCAGAACTTGGTATTTTGAATTTTTTTACACAAATCCGGTCAAATTCTAGTAAATATTGACCATTATTATTCCTAAGTGTCTTATCACTGATAAGTGTGCACTGATAAGTAGTTTTATAACACATCGTTGTTGTCGTCGTCTGCCAAGTTTCGTAAAATTAAAGATAGCAACAAAACACATTCAATCAATGTTTTAAAGCTTACATCCCCATCTAAGACTCAGTGGTTGAATACGGAGTGTAGAGTGTACGAGGCTTTGTGAGCTTTGGTTGAATACGGACTGTAGAGTGTAAGAGGCTTTGTTAACTTTGGTTGAATACGGACTGTAGAGTGTAAGAGGCTTTGTTAACTTTGGTTGAATACGGACTGTAGAGTGTAAGAGGCTTTGTTAGCTTTGGTTGAATACGGACTGTAGAGTATACGAGACTTTGTGAGGTTTGGTTGAATACGGACTGTAGAGTATACGAGGCTTTGTGAGCTTTGGTTGAATACAGCAATAATATATATAATTTTCTACGTAAAAAGTATACCATATAGATTGATAATTTTATACATCAAGATATAACATAGATTTATGATTTTCTATGTAAAACTATAATGTACAGATTTATAATTTTCTATACAAACTATAACGTACAGATTTATAATTTTCTATGTAAAACTATAACGTTCAGATTTATGATTTTCATGTAAAATCTCTATTGTGCAGCCTATCCATTATTTTCTATATTTCTTTTTTTACCTGTGTAGCTTCATATACCAGCACCATATATAAACAAAACTATTCTGTCATTTCCCAGTTGTGTTTTCGTATTTGTTTCATTTTTTAATTATTTTGTATGTATTGCTTTCATGGCTGTTTTATATATGTGTCATACTCTGCCTTACTTCAATTTATTTTGTATATAGGTAAACATTGCTTGCTCATGTTGTTCTCCATGGCTCTACTTCAATGTGTTGTTCATATGCACTGCATTTGTAAAATATTGATTTATCGTTAATCAATAATTGTACACAACATTCGTGATATATATTCATGTTAAACCTTTTATAAAATAATACTTACTATTTTATGAACAAAGAGTGTCAGATCACCAGCCTCTGTTAACTTCATTTGCCGTCCTGTATAAATATGAAACCTTAAATTTACTATTGAATATCGGAGAAATAAACAGAAGGCTATTTTTTAACTTAAGTTGTAATTTTTTAAACTATGAATAAAAAATTTCAAATAAATCATACTAACTACAAAGTTATTTCAAGATTATAAACGTAATTTTAATTTTGAATTTGAAAACCCAGATGATTTAAATTTTGTTTGTTATTTTACATCCCGTCCAGAATTTTTCACCTATATTGAAATGTCACCGGTCATAGGTTTTAAGTGTGACAAATTTTGACTTGTGCTACGGACTGATGTCAATGCAGTGAAGGTTATTTTACAACACCCAAATTATATCAATAGATTCGAAAATTCTGTATAAAAAATTGTTTAATTCGAAATAAAACAGTTTTATACATATTCTTGCCTCTGCTTTTCCTGCCTCTGTTTATCGCTTTTTCTGCTTTTTCGACGCCTTCTTGGAATTCCTTACTTCTGGGATAATTTTTATGCCCTCGGCTATAGTAGACCTGGGCCATTTCATAGTTATCCCTCTTAAATAATATATTAGCCTTTTGGAGGAGAGCCTGCAAGGGATGAAAAAAGTAATTATACATGCGTAATAATCACACACACACACGCATACACACGCATTAACACATAGATATGAATCACTTAAGAACTTCGCATTATACTTGTAAAGTTTTAATGTACAAAATGATATTGATTATTTTTCTGCCGCGAGCTTTTGGAGAAGGAACTGCCTCAACCATTTTTAAAGTCTTTGAAATGATTGTGTCCGGGAATCGAGCCGGGACCAACCGCTTGTGAGTATAATGCTCTACTATTACGCCACCGCCAGCAGTTGTCCAGCATTTAAAAATGATTTTGATTCAGTTTTTTGTACTTACCTCCTCTTTATTTTGATGAAAACTATGAATATAATTTTCCTTTACCAAAACGGATATCATGTTGCTATGGTGATTCTGTTAAAATCCACGGTAATTTTAATTACCAGATGAAACATAAGATAAAAACGTCACTATTATGGTCCAGATTATACACAGATTAAGATGCCAAAATAAGAAGTAGGATGGACATTTGTGATCCAATAATCTGCACACAGCATTTTACGGTAATCAGTTATTCTCTTAACATAATCACAACACATTTTTTGTCATGGAAACTTTTATTAAAATCCGGACTGTTATTGAATTGTTACTCGTGTATATATTATTCTGATCCAGGAAAACTATACATATATTCACTGAATGTATATTCTGTGATAAGGACTACCATGCGGTTATCACTTTGTTAACTTTAAATCAAACGGTATTTCCTGTTCACGGCTGACACAAATTTCTATAGCTGTGTATTATTTTTCGTAAAGAGTAACCCAGCTCACAGTTTGTTAGTAAACCAGCGAGCGATGAAATCGTACTCCAAACACTTTCATGTCCACCCGGGGTAAACATACTAATAAGCATATAATGTACGTGCAGTAAAATCAATCTATTATGCCTGAAATGTAAATTGATTTCAACGACAATCATGTAATTATTTTGCAAATAAAAAATTATTGTGCGGTCTTTGATCGCCTGTAAGCGAGTCAATACTTCTTTCTAAATATACATACACTGAATCAATGTATTATGAGTAGGGAAAAGGAGACGATTTTTATGTATTTATTTTCACATACGGAATGGACCAAATGACAAACAAGAAATGAAATAATACAAATACGTTTATAATGTTTAATGATATGTAAATTCATTGCATTTCAATGTAAATATACTGTAATAATGAAAGTTTACAGGTGTCGTAAATTATTTCACTAGATAAAAAGCAAACATTATTTAGTATGCTAACAGTTGTATGGCAAACCAATTATTGGAAAGTTCTAAAGATGATGATGCATACACTGACGTTCACACCCTAATATCTGTCTTGCTTGTCGTCATACATACATTACATTATTCTCCGTAATTATGAAAAAGCGTTTTTTCCATAGTATTTATTGCGGATTTCATATTAATAATTTATCCTTGAATTAGTTTATTTGTCCTCCTCTAGTTTAATTATATATATTTAAGGTCGGTATGATAGTTTTGTTTGAGACTACTCTATTTCACTAAGTGACATTTTGAGTTACCTGTTCGATGGCGGTTGTTGAGACATCTGTTCCAATTGAGACTAGGATTCGTTTCTCATGTATTTCATTTGGATTTGACTTTGGACTTCCGGCGGGTGTGACCAGTCAACAAAGATTGCTTACTCCTCCAAGGCACATGATCCCAGATTTTGATTTCCAGAGGTCCGTGTTTCTCCAATTTTTACCAGATTCGTAACTATACCCTGGACATCCTAAAGGTTTATACTGTGGTATCTGAGATTTTTATACGTGTTTTACATACTAGGGTATACACCATGACCGATCAGTGTGAGCATTGTGCTTTAAATAATTAAATATCTCTAGTCAGCATGGGTCCAATTCCCGCTCAGAGCTAAGTTGATTATGTGATATAAAAATCTCAGATACCAAAGTATCAATCTTTAGGATGTTCAGGAGATAAATATAGAAATCTGATGAACAATGAACAATCACGGACTTCTGGTAATTTGGAGGTGGAATCAAGTGATCAGTAAGCATTCTTGTTGACCGGTCACACTCGCTGTGGGCCCACAGTAAAATTCAAATGAAATAAGAGAGGAATAAGTACGGAAGCCGGATAGTGCTATGTTAAAAATTAAAACTTTCTAAAACATTCTCGTAATTACGAGAAACTTTTTCGTAATTATGAAAAACGTATATGGAGCATAGAAATTTGTTTCGCTTTTATTTGCCTGCCATTTGACGGGGCTAACGGTGATTTCCGTCCGTCCGTCCGTCAGCAACATGTTTATGCTTTTGGGAAAAAATTATGTTAAACAACATTTTTAAAAGCATCCTGCACTTGGGATACAAATGAAATAAAGATAGGAGATAAACTTTTTTTCACACATTCTTACCCTGACCTTATGAGACTTTGCTGCCGTTCGGGGGCATCAGTTTTTCACAAACACATTTTGTTGACATATACATATATTAATTTTTCTGGACCCCTCATAATGTTCATGCATTCGTATTTGTGTTTGCTGAAGCTCGGTTTATTTTGGGTAAATGATAAGTCTGTTAAGTGTCTTCAGATTTATGTTACATCTCGTTATTACGAGAAAGTTTTAGAAAGTTTTAATTTTTGACATGGCAAAATCCGGCTTCCGTTATATACATCTACGTTTTTCGTAATTACGAAAAAAGTTTCTCATCATTACGAGAAAGTTTTTCGTTATTATGAGAAAGTTTCTCGTAATTACGAGAAACGAGAAACTTTCTCGTAATTACGAGATAGTTTCTCGTAAATACGAGATAGTTTCTCGTAATTACGAGAAAGTTTCTCGTTTCTCGTAATAACGAGATAATTTTAGAAAATTTTAGAAAATTTTGAGCATGGCACTATCCGGCTTCTGTAAATAAGTCGTGAAGTTTTGCCAGTTTACTTGGAGGGGATGGTATTTTCCCTGTGTACATTGAAACTTCCATCATCAAATCTGGATGAAACCGAATGACTGATTTATAAAGTGAAATGTTAAACCTCATTGAAATAGTAAAACGATTTCATATATATTTCATGACAAACGGAATCATTTTTATAGATTTAAACCATTGCACTTCTAAGTACAAAAGTGTCAAAATATAACTAAAACTAGTTCAGTATACTTTACACCTGATTAGTTTCAACTTTTTGCGACAGGGAATATATCCAATCCGTCTAAAATTCGCCCTAAATCACTAATCTCATGGATAGCATGTATGCCCAATTATTTAGCTTGAAATTTTCGCTTCCATTTTAATTAATCCCGTATAACTTAATATTGTTAATGTTTTGCATAAATGAAATATGTATAATCATTATAAACAAAATACAAAACCTTTTTTTAAAAGGCCAAAACAAATGCCCAAGACGAACGTTTCTGTCAATAAGAAATTTAAAATTGATGTGTAGTTCCAAAAGTGATAGGGGTATCATACAAGGCAAAATGATTCATCTTAATGTATTATCAAATATTGGAGTTACTACTGTAAAATATGACTTCCTTAGCGTTTGAGGAGTTCAGAATTTAAACGACAGTGTTATCCATATAAACATTTTGTTAAATTATAACTTGGCAATCTTATAAAAAAACGCCTTGTCGCACACACAAATTCACCAAATATTATAATATACTATATAGTAATGACATGAAAAGTCCATAATATCGACATTGAAGTGAAAACATGTTCTTTTCAGAATTCGAGGTCAAGTGCGTAATGTTTCTTTGTATCAAGTGCTTCATCATATTTACAAGTCACTCGTATCATAGGTACAGGGAAACTTTATTCCACGTGTCAAAAAGTCGACTGATAAATGTTTTTGTCCTGGCATAGTTTTCATGTCGCACTGCCTTTAAGAATAAAACTTTTAATTATAGATCAATCTAATTCAACAATACGATAAAATTACGAATACACAAATATACTCATATTACTGGAAGCCTGGGGTTTATTTAATAAAGTACAATGTTATTCAACACCTGTAGATAAAAAGGAATTGAAGGTTTGTTTACTTTATAAATGGAAATTATCCAGTATTTCATACTATTAATATTACATTCTATTTAATATATCCCCTACACCTTCTACATGACTGTATTTCAATAGAAGTACATTTGATACGATTATACGGCTATTGCCGCGGAACAATGGGATTTGAATATATATATTTGACGACGGCAGTCATTTTAGTAGAAGAAAATCTGTTGTTATTGAAAGTTATTCCAGCTTATTACGCTGCGTTAAATCTTGGTAACGATACAGTCAATTTGGAGATCAAATTATTTTTATATATTAAATAATGCTATCAACCCTTATCATTTCCAATAAAAGAAAATCCGTGAGAGTAATGGTATCATCATTAAAATGCCAATACTAAGAGCTCACACAGGAGAGAAACTGATTAAGTTCTTTGGCATTATCGATCATCTTTATAACCACTGGGTCGTTGCCACTGCTGGTGAACCATCTAAATCCCTAAGGATATGCATAGATGTTATAGATGTCAATTAGACTTCATCAGTTGAGCTCCAATTTTTAATTGATTTTCTTAAAGGGAAAGTGGCTAAACAATAAATCTAAATGCATAGCAAATCCGTCTAAGAGTAACCACTGTAAAAAATATATGACTATCTTAGCTTTTGAATAATTTAGAATTTAAATTGTGATATCAGTGCCAAATATTACTTTAGCATAAGATTATCAGCTGGTACCGAAATACCAGGTACTAGGTTTCTGTATACCCTCGGAGACTCAAACGGTCCACCAGCAGTGACAACAACCTAGTAGTTATAACCCCAGTATCTGGTATTTCAGTACCAGCCGATTATTTTAGATATTTGTACTAAAGTATTATTTGGCTCAGATACCACCTTCTAAATTCTAAACTTCTCAAAAGCCAAGATATTCATTTTACAATGGTTACACTAATATGGATTTTGCAACACATTAAGATTTATTACTTGGCCTCGTATGATACATCATTTTCGGAAATATACATTTACGTTATATTAAATCCGAGTTTAGCGGATGGTGTCTTGCCAGACACGATCGTCTAACGCGTTTTATTTGACCTCTTTTGAAAAGTATAAATTTGGTATTATGTTAATAATATTCTTGATATCGGCATGTTAACATTTATTTAGTCGGATACAGTTTCTTTAGGCCGCTTCACATTTGCTTATTAGTCACACAAACACACACAGACACACACACACACACACACACACACACACACACAGAGACACACGCACGCACACACGCACAAACACACACATATTATACATATTATAGATATTATATCTTTTGAATGAAGGCGCTAACGGTTGTAACTAGTTTTGTCTTTTTTATTTTGTGATATTTTGTGATATGTATAAACCGGACACCTATTATATATATATATATATATATATATATATATATATATATATATATATATATATATATATATATATATATATATATATATATATATATTTATTTATTTATTTATTTCGGTTAAGTGTAAAAATATTTCTTATCAATAGATGTCAATTTGCTATTCTATACATTGGATAAAACGTTGATTTCGCATTTATCAAAACTACAATTATTGAATTGAAAACGGACTCGTATTACTATTCACCGATATTTTTTTCCTTTTCATTGAAAGACCACGGTGAATTCCTTTTAGTTTTTAAGGTTTTAAAAGCCTATTAAACGTTTTATTGACTAGGTCATTGATGAAATTTGAATAAAGATATAAATTTAGAAGATTAAAATATCAAGTTATACATTTCAGAATTTGACAATTATTCAAGAGTTTCTACTCACACCTTCAGTTTAATGCTTTTAAAGTACATGACGCTTATATATATGACGCAATATTATCAATGATAGAGCGTATCTGATTTGTCAATAATAGTGCATAGGTAATAATAATGGTGCTTATCTAATAAGTTGATGATGGTAATTATCGAATTTGTCGATGATAAGAGCTTACCTGATTTGTCGATGGTTATTTTATTGAATTAGGCAATGATTGTGTTTATCTAACATGTCGATAAAGGTGCTAATATTATCAACAATACCAAAGTTATAGTTTTACGAAAAAGACGAAAGCAAACGGTTAAAATCATTGAAATCATCAGTTGAGCTAGATTTGAATATAAATATATATTTAAAAAAGAAAAAGTGGTTTCAAACAAGGCAATATAGTAAATCTAGATATATTCCAAAATCCAAAGAGTACCCACTGTAAACATAATAATCTTAGAATTTTTAGAATTTAAACGGTGCTGTCTGAGCGAAATAATGCGATGTGTCCATGGTGGCAGTTATCCGATTTTACAATGATAGCACTGATATAATTTGTCGATGATAGGGCTTACCTAACTTTTTGATGATGGTTTTTATCTACTTTGTCGATGATAGATGTAGTTCTTATCGAATATCTCAATACAAGTGCTACTGTAATATGTCAATGTTGGTGCTTATCCAATGTGTCAGTTTATAGTGCTTAAGTAATTTGTCGATATGCTTATCTAATGTGTCAGTTTAAAGTGCTTAAGTAATTTGTCGATATGCTTATCTAATGCGTCAGTTTATAGTGCTTATCTAATTTGTCGATATGCTTATCTAATGTGTCAGTTTATAGTGCTTAAGTAATTTGTCGATATGCTTATTTAATGTGTCAGTTTATAGTGCTTAAGTAATTTGTCGATATGCTTATCTAATGTGTCAGTTTATAGCGCTTATCTAATTTGTCGATATGCTTATCTAATGTGTCAGTTTATAGTACTTATCTAATTTGTCGAGGCTACTAGTAGTGCTGATCTAATTTCTTGATAGTGGTGCTTCTCTAATACGTCGATAAAGTTGCTTACAGTGGTGCTAATCTAATTTGTTAATGATAGTACTAATCTAACATCTCGATAATAGTACTAATCTAACTTCTCGATGATAGTGATAATCTAACTTCTCGATGATAGTGTTTATCTAACTTCTCGATGATATTTTTTATCTAATTTATCTATGGCAGTGATTATCTAATATGTCAATAGTGGTGCTTATCTATTTTTTCGATAATGGTTCTTATCTAATTTGTCGAATTTAGAATTTGTAAAATGAGCCAGTGTCGTCAATTTTGTCGTGTCAGTGACGTCAAAAGTTTTGTCTATTTTGTTGTCAAAAGATTTTTAGTAGTGCAGACTCTAGCTTATCTACTTATCGCTATAAGGATGTCACAAAGTTATTCCTTAAAATTACATAAACGAAGACCCCTGACCCATTGTCAAGCAGAATATAGATTAGGTCTGTAGTTTTATTTAAGTGTCAATATCCCTTCCGTATCTGTTCCTTTATGTACATGTAAGTGTCAATATCCCTTCCGTATCTGTTGCTTTATGTACATATAAGTGCCAATATCCCTTCCGTATCTGTATTACACATGGAAAACATTATCATTTCTGTTGCTTTGTATACATGTGTCAATATCCCTTCCGTATCTGTGTTACACATGAAAAACCTTATCATTTCTGTTGCTTTGTATACATGTGTCAATATCCCTTCCGTATCTGTATTACACACGCAAAACCATGACACATTTCGGACTTCGTTACGTTTTTGTCTTTTCCTATACAATATCATAGATGTATGGTGGTTTGTCCCTATAATAACCAATCTTAATGGCATATAACATAGTAATATGTTTTGATGCAATGCATGATAAAGTATATATATCATAATATCAGTATTTTTAAAAATAAAACCAGTTCAATGTTGTTGTTAAAATGATTAAGTTTTGAATTCTTATCGGAGTAAAGCTAAATCTTTAAGAACGTTTTCAAAATCTCAACAATAAAGGTTTACTTTCCTGTCTTAAGGTATTACAATGACTGTGTATTCTGTGAAAATTAAAGGGGTATTTCCCTCCAAACTTTTTTTTTCATTTTAACTTCTTAGATTGATGCACAATTACAATACGAACATCAAAGGCATAATGTTTTTTGATTCCCATATATTTTATGAAAATTGCTTGAAAAAAAACAGCTAGGCAATTATTCGTTTGCAAGTGGTTAATTTGAACTTACTTTTTGTTTATGAATACTGGCCCTATTTTCACAAAATATATAGGAATATAAGGATTCTTATGCCTGTGTATAGTACTTATTTGTTATTGTACATCAATCTTCGTAATAAAAACGAAATAATTTTTTTAAAACACAGTTAATGCCCCTTTAATGTATTTGTTCTATATGAGCGAAAGAGGACAAACGATGCTCAAATGCTTCTGACAAAATGTCGATATGAAAGATGTAACTGCCATTTCCATTTAAGCGCGAATAATTATTAAATTTGATGACGTCACAATACTTGGCACCTCGGTCATACCTCGGACAAACATTGAAAATGCACTGTGACGTCAAGAAATTCGACTAACATTTGCAAAATGCGAAGTGTTAATCACTTACCTCTTTATTTAAATTATCCAAATGTAGAGCGATTTCAACATCCGCTAGAGCCTTTCTAATATTTTTTAACTTTATGTGGCACTTTGAACGCGCAACCAGGGCTTTTATATCGATCGGAAATTGTTTTAAAGCCTGAAAATAGAAAAATGAAAATCACAATTACTAGAACAAAATATATTACCCTCTCTCTTTCCTTTTTTCTCTCTTTAGTGATGAAAATCAAAATTACTAGAAGAACAAAAACTCTTCCCATCTCTCTTTCTTTCTCTCTTTAGTAATGAAAATCACAATTACTGGTAGAACGAAATCTCCCACAAAATATGTTGGTGTAAATCCAAGATAACAGGTACATATCGAAAACATTTTTGAAATCAGAAAAACATAATATATTCAAAGTCCAATCTGAAAGCTTTATCAAAATGTTTTTCAATTTAATCTTGCTGTCCGTCTACACACAATAATTTTTATTATCTCATAAATTATCTTTGATAATAAGACAACTACTGCTTATTCAAGGATTGTTATTATACCAAAGACAAATGTTCAATACCAATCTAAAATTCTATTTTTCTGAAATGAATAAACTAATAAACTAAACAAATATATGTACATGTAAATGTGTTCAAAATATTACAAAAACCACGTCCTACATTTTGCATTTGATCATATTTAACAAATTTAAATAAAAAAAATCCCGGCTAGTTTTACTTATGTCATAAGATTTAGTCATTTACTATACTAACTTTATACATACCTTCTACTTAGAAAACAAAAAAAACCATTCTCAACTGCACAAATTTATGGACTTTTCACCATATTATTCTAATATGTATTACTCCACAAACGATAAGTTCTATTGGTGACAACAACACTTAGCCACAAACTGAATCAAACAAACTGTTTTGTAACGATCTTATCACGGACTATTTAGTCCACATAAACTTCTGTGTTTAGATCTTGTCATTTCCTCAGATATAATAGTTTAAGAAAACAAGAGTCGAAATACTTTCCCACCTTATACCAACGGAACTCGTAGACGCACTTGATAAAGTTATCTACAAAAATGTCCAATATAAAAGATCGGCAAATACAATGCAGAAACTATTAGCAAAGCGACATACGTTACTTGCATTGTTCAATTGCTCACATTTTACCTCAAACAAACCGATAACATAGAAAGTTACTTGAAAAGACTGGAACTAAATGGTTTGAAAAGGTATGTATTCAAATAAACAAACCAAAATCAACACACACTGCGTCTTGATTGACATATTTAAAGACATGCTCATGGCGATAATCCCTTTACTATAGATAATATAATAGCATTAGGCGAAAACACTCCAAACTTATTATACACAGATCAGTAAGTGCATCATATACTTTTATTGCAGTAACCGATATTAAAGACGTACATATAGTATCTATATTGGATCGGGGTTATAGAGGTACAATTACAGTTAATTAGAGGTAGTAAGGGCATTATTGTTCTCTCTGAAGCTAATAGAGGTATAATAATAGCATCAATCTTGGAGGTAGTAGAGGTATCATTGTTAACTTTGAAAGTAATCATGTTAATAAAGTTATCACTGTTGTATCTGGTGTTACTAGACCTATCACTGTTGTACCTGGAGGTACTACTGTTGTATCTGGAGTTAATTGAGGTATTATTGTTGTATCTGAGGTTAATAGATGTATCATTGTTGTATGTAGAGGTAATAGATGTATCATTGTTGTATCTGGAGATAATGGAGGTAGCATTGCAATCTCTAGGGGTGTTGTATCTGGGGTTAATAAATGTATCACTGTTGTATCTGGAGGTTATAGATGCATCATTAATGTATCTGGAGGTAATGGAGGTATTAATGCAATATCTAGGGGTGTTGTATCTGTTTTAATAGAGGTATCACTGTTGTATCTGGAGGTAATAGAGGTATCACTGTTGTATCTGGGGGTAATGGGCGTATCATTGCAATCTCTAGGGGTGTTGTATCTGGGGTTAATAGAGGTATCACTGTTGTATCTGGGTTAATAGATGTATCATTATTGTATTTATGAAAAATCTCGGATACCAAAGTATAAATCTTTAGGATATCAAGGATATAGATACAAATCTGGTAAAAATGGACACACACGGACCTCTGGAAACCAAGAGGTGGGATCAGGTGACATGGAGGAGTAAGCTGTCGATCGCTCACACCCGCCGTGAATCCGCAGTCAAATCCAAATAAGGTAATAGAGGTATCATTGTTATATCTGGAGGTAATAGAGGTATACTGATAGGCTTAGGGTAAAAATGTATACATTTATAGTATCTGAGATAATAGCGGTACAGTTGTAGTCTCTGGGAGTAAGTAAGATACAATTATAATAAGGTACAGATGTAGATTATCGGCGTAAGTTAGATACAGGTATAGTCTCTGAGGAAATACAGGTACAGATGTAGTCTATCGGCGTAAGTTAGATACAGGTATAGTCTCTGAGAAAATACAGGTACAGATGTAGTTAGCTACAGGTATAGTCTCTGAGGGAATAAAGGGAAAGATGTCAGCGGAATATCGGCGTAATTAGGATAAAACTATAGTCTCTGAGGAGATAAAGGTAAGGATTTAGTATATCGGCGTAATTAGGATTTAATTATAGACTCTATTGCCGTATAAAAGGTACAATTTATAGTGTACTGGTGTAATAGGGGTGCAATTATAGTCTATTGTCGTATTAGAGGTACAATTATAGTCTACTGGCGTAATAGAGGTACGATTATAGTCTCTTGTCGTGATAGAGGTACGATTATAGTCTATTGTCGTAATAGAGGTACAATTATAGTCTATTGTCGTATTAGAGGTACGATTATAGTCTACTGGCGTCATAGAGGTACAATTATAGTCTATTGTCGTATTAGAGGTACGATTATAGTCTACTGGCGTCATAGAGGTACAATTATAGTCTCTTGTCGTATTAGAGGTACAATCATAGTCTATTGTCGTATTAGAGGTACAATTATAGTCTACCGGCGTAATAGAGGTGTAATTATAGTCTATTGTCGTATTAGAGGTACAATTATAGTCTAATGGCGTAATAGAGGTGTACGATTATAGTCTCTTGTCGTATTAGAGGTACAATTATAGTCTAATGGCGTAATAGAGGTACGATTATAGTCTCTCGTCGTATTAGAGGTACGATTATAGTCTACTGGCGTCATAGAGGTACAATTATAATCTCTTCTCGTATTAGAGGTACAATCATAGTCTATTGTCGTATAAGAGGTACGATTATAGTCCACCGGCGTAATAGAGGTACAATTATAGTCTATTGTCGTATTAGAGATACAATTATAGTCTACTCGCGTAATAGAGGTGTAATTATAGTCTATTGTCGTATTAGAGGTACAAGTATAGTCTACTGGCGTAATAGAGGTACAATTATAGTCTCTCGTCGTATTAGAGGTACAATTATAATCTACTGGCGTAATAGAGGTACGATTATAGTCTCTCGTCGTATTAGAGGTACGATTATAGTCTACTGGCGTAATAGAGGTACAATTATAGTCTCTCGTCGTATTAGAGGTACAATTATAGTCTACTGGCGTCATAGAGGTACAATTATAGTCTCTTGTCGTATTAGAGGTACAATCATAGTCTATTGTCGTATTAGAGGTACGATTATAGTCCACCGGCGTAATAGAGGTACAATTTTTGTTTACAGGTGTACAATTATGTATAATGCCGTAATAGGTGTACAGTTGCAATCTATTTGCGTAATAGAGGTACAATTATAGTCTCTGGATGTCACAGAAGTACAGATATAGTCTATGGATGTAATGGTAATAAAGATACAATTATAGCCTCTTGGTGTATTTGTATCTGGATGTAATAGAAACACAGATATAGTCTATGGACGTAATCGAGGTATTGTACGGTCACTATAACTTATCGGGGCGGAGTAACATTTTGATTATCAAAGGGTGATTCTATCCACTTTTCTGTTATGTCAAGTTACACGGGTAAAACGTTTTATACTAGTTTGAATTGTGGCAAGTAGTGTAATTTTAATGTCGTTATGCTTTATTACCTTCACGAGTCTACACCTTGTCGGGTTTATATGAATTGTACTATACTTGTAGTTTCTGAGTGTAATTAGGATACCATTACAACCTCTGAGGTAATGCAGTTACAGATGTAGTCTCTGGCGGTACTAGAAGTATACTTAACTTAGCGGTATAAAAGGTATAGCCTACATTTTGGTTTCTTGTAGTATAACATGTTTAATTGTATTGTCTGGAAATTATAGAGGTATAGTAATGGTTTTGAGGTATAGAATGTATCATTTTTTTTCTCTGGGATAGTAGCAGTATAAATGAGCCAGCGGCTGAGAAAATGGTCCTTACCGCATAACTAATGAGATTAAGAAATGTAAAAAATTTCAGATACCAAAGTATAAATCAATAGAATGTCCAGGACATAGATACAAATCCGGTAAAAATTGACAAACACGGACCTCTGGAAACCAAGAGGTGGGATCAGGTGCCATGGAGGAGTAAGCATCCCCTGTCGACCGGTCACACCCGCCGTGAGTCCACAATCAAGTCCAATGAAATACGTGAGGAGTGTATCCTCGTCACAATTGGTACAGACGTTTCAACAACCGCCAACGAAAAGGCAACTCAACATTTCACTTAGTGAAACAGAGTAGTCGCAAACAAGACTATTATACCGACCGTAAAATTTGCGGAACGTTGACATTAAACGCGGTTTTCGATATCCCTGTGTCAATAATTTGTCAGTGAGTAGTTTACCTCTGTATATGAAATCTGCATATATTGTACACGCCCTGGTATATCGGATCATTTGTGAAATATAAACTCCATATCCGGGTGACTGAGGGATATTACTACTTAAATGTGGAAAATTTACGGTGGGAAAGCCGAAATCGTCGCGTTTGTCGTATAGCTTAGTTGCTAATTTCTCGTCTGTGTTTATATTAAGTAAAATGTCTAAATATGAAGCGTGTGTGCTTGATTCTGTTGTATCTTTAATTTCTAGTTCGCTGGGATATATCGCATTGACATATGTATGAAAATTGTCATTATTAATTGACAAAACGTCGTCGATATATCTAAATGTCAAATTAAAGGACACCGCTAACTTTTTCTTCTTTAGATTCAGCAGTTTCTGTATGAAGTCTGCTTCGTATGAATAAAGGAACATGTCGGCCAATAAAGGAGCACAATAGGTTCCCATAGGAATGCCGACAGTTTGTTGAAAGACCACGTCTCCGAACATTACAAATATATTGTCTATTAGAAATTCCAGCATGTTTTCATATCAATTTCAGTGTATTTATGTGTAGAATCAGAGTGGTGTTTGACGAAATAAGTATTCTGATAGCCAATCACTAGATATTTAAATTTTTGGGTACCACCTTTAGTGAAAAAACAGTTGTCTATGATGCTGAAAAGTCTTTCTTTTAATTTTTTATGTGGAATAGTTGTGTTAAGAGCAGAAAAGTAATAAGTTTTGATACTGTGAATTTGAGAAAAATTGTGTGCCTTGAAATTTTCTAAAAGCTGTTTAGAATTTTTAAGTATCCATATCTGATTTACACCGCTTCTGGAATAAGCAAAAAATTGTTGAAGTTTCTCCATAACGGGTGTCAATATCTTGGTAAGGAGTAAAGATAAAGGTTTGGTAGAGCATTTGCTGGATCTTGCTATGTATCTTTGCTTATATGGGGTTTTATGATGTTTAGGTATCCAATATAAATATGGTAGCTCGAAATCGGTATCCGTTGTAGGTATATCAAATGAGCGTAATACGGACACGTGATTTTGAAGGATCTCGTCCTTTGAAAGTGAGCTACGTGTGTATGTAGGATTTCCAGAATTCGTATTAAACCCAAGTTCTTCTAATAAACAATTATAGTAATGTGCCCTACAAATAAAAACTATATTATTTGAGGCTTTGTCTGCTGGTACCAGTACATATTGGTCATGTAATCTATCCAGTTCAGTTACTACTTCTGGATCATTAAATACAGAGGGATAACGTGTTTTCATAGTCCCTTTAAGTTTTCGAATACGAGATTGTATCAACCTTCGTACGGCTTTTAGCCATTCAGACAAAGTGTCTGGTTCTACGTCTTCATGTTTGGCCCATCGTCTGGCATAATCTTCGACAGAATCCATAACTAAACTGAAATTCTGACGCCAATTAAAGGAACGGGCTTCCCGGTATTTAGGGCCCCTTAAAATAAGATTTCTGAGGCTTTCATTTTCAACAATAGAAACGTCGCCGGTAATGACATGCCCGATAGGATTTGTATTTGAAAGGAGATGAAGCACATGAACATGTGACAGGAGAAGATGGTTGATGTCTAGGCACTGCAAAACCTGTTTGTAATTGAATAGCTTGGATGCGATGCTAGGTGTATAGCTATATGAAATGCAAGGCGTGATCTTCAGTTTAAAATATGGTGGATTACAGGTCTGAACTTTTTTTTTATTTAGAACATTGCCAATGTTTAGAGCGTCTATGCCTTTATTTTAGATTTAAGTTTAAGGAAAAGACGTTTCTGTTCAGAACAGTCATCGTTTGTAACGCGTGCAGGCTTAAGCGAATTCCGTTTAAGTTTCTGAAAACATCAAAATAACAATATCTCACAAAACCGTCCTAACGACCCTTTTCTCAGCCGTAATTTAATAGTATCTGGGTGTATAATAGATGTAATTATGGTCGCTGGCTTACAAGAGGTATAATTATAGATTTTGGAGGTTTGACTGGATATATTATATTCTCTTGGGGAATATAGGTAGTAATTATAATGACTGGGGTACACGATATATAATTATTATCTGTTGGAATAAAAGTGATGCAATGATTATTTGTGGGTAATAGATAATACATGAAACACAATATCTTACATTAAATTAAAATTCAGACTGAAGGAAAGTTTGTCTTTTGTCCTTTATTATTGTTACATTACTAATGGAGATTATCAAAAACAGCACACTAACAGTTAATCAAAGACAAACTAAGGAGGTTCGTGTCAATATCAATATCAATCACCTCCTATGTTCCCAGAGATTTCTTTTACTCCCAAACATGTTGATATCAAATCAAATATATAAGGAACGTGCACTATACGTGCAAGTCATAATGTCCTGACTAAGTTTCGCAATGTTAAAACTAGTTTGAGAGAGAGAGAGAGAGAGAGAGAGAGAGAGAGAGAGAGAGAGAGAGAGAGAGAGAGAGAGAGAGAGAGAGAGAGATTTCAATTTTATTGTTTGGGGGTTTTTGGTGCAAGTTTACCTGTCAAAAACCTGTATGGGGAATTTACCTGAATATCTATATTGTATCATACACAATGGTTAGATTTTCTACATAAAGATTGACAAAAGTGTTCACCGTTAATCATAATACAACATTGCTGGTTATTAGGTGAATAAGGAACCATCTTTACAAATTGAATTAATTCATTCGTATATTCTAAGACATAACAGTTTAATAATAATTTCATGTGAGTGATAGTTAATTTTAAAGATATAACACAGGGCTCATTTTATTTTACGTGAAACACGGGTGACAATCTTTGGAATTTAAGGGTCTCCAAGGGACCTTTTTCGAGTTGTTTCGCTTCGTCTTGATTCGTTATAATAGTATGCACATTCACAGAAAAAGTAGGGCAGCATCACTTCCGGTCACGGGGTTTATTGTATATACGACCTGGTATATGGATATTTTGCAGTGATGGGAGCCAGGAAGCAGAAAAACCAGAAAAGTGACATCACTTGTCATCTTTACAAGACAGAACATTAATTTTATCTAAACCTTTAGATTTGTAGATGTAGTAAAACAAGGTATTACAGAATGTCGTATATTACATATACATGTATATATACGAATATTACAAAACTGGACAACTTGAAACAAATGAATGGTCTATTAAGCTCACCGCCATGTGCACAAATAGGTTATTTTGTCGAAGTTTATCGTGTGTCTGTGCTTGTGATAAAATCTACATTAGAGATATTGGATTGTTTTGCTTCCGGACGAGACCACAAGTTATTCCGGAAGGCCGGTGGTCTCTTCCCGGGTACATTGTAACCGGGTTCTATCTTCCACCACTGAAAATGACTGAAATATTGTTGAGTGTGGCGTATAATAATGGTCAAATTAAAGAAAAAGAAAATCAATATTGTGTATTACTCAACATTCTTCCCGTAAAATGGAGGCTGTCTGGTTTTTATGTTGAAAAGACAACTTGCCGTTACCATGCACGTACACAGGGAAAGGCTATCGGCTTTCCACGAAGTAAACTGGCAAACTCCCAACCACATTGAGTTCAGGTTCCAGCGATACTTGAACTCACGCTGACTTGAGGTCGGAGGCATCGTGAGTTAAATGTGATGAACAGAACTTCAGTCAAAGAGGCACAAAATAGATAACAGAACGATCAAGAAGGGCAGACAAAGAGGCACAAAATGCGTAACCGGACGTTATGTTGCCCTACCTTTTGCTGTGACTCAGCATAGTACACTATTTATTTAATACACTTTATTTTTATCTTTATGATTAATTTCAGTCAAAGACAAAGAGCGGACAAAGAGGCACAAAATGCGTAACCGGGGGTTATGTTGCCCTACTTTTTGCTGTGACATTGGATAGTACACTATTTATTTAGTACACTTTATTTTTATCTTTATGAGTAATTTCGGTGCGATAATTCGCTTCTAAATTTTTCAAGCTAGTGAAGGTGCATTCCTGAGTATTTTTCCCTTAAAATCTTATTCTCAAGTATAAGACATTATAGGAATTACATCAGACCTAACAACTGAATGTATCTTGTGTCAGGCTGTAGGAAGTTTTATCACACAAATCCGTTGACCTGACATTTTTCCTGGATACGTTAGATTCCTATTGGTGTATGTATATGGTTGTACATGTGAGCAAGTTCAGTAAAATATGGATAAAATTCCCAAGAGGCATTGAATTGTACAAACAAATTTGGACAATCAATTTCGACATATATAAGTCAATTGTAGTTGTGGGTAGAACCCATCTTAGTGCCCCATGCCTATGACCCCCCCCCCCCCCCCCCCCCACCCCGACCCCCCCCCCCCCCCCCCCCCGTGCCATGTTTTACGAGTCTGGATTTTTTATTTGTTTCTTCAAAACATGATAATTTTGAGATATATTAGGAAATGTTGACTGTAAACAAAAGACTCATACACTGATTCTGTTGTTTGACTATGTTACCTAATACATGTAGGCCTATATAAAAATTGTGACGTTTCGATGAAAATAATAAACAACCCAAAACTACGATGCGGGGTGTCATGGGCAAGGGTCACTAACAGGGATCCTGTCCACAAGTACCTGCCATCAAATTATACATCTGCATAGGCATAAGTACCGTTTTGGGTGGGATGGGGGCACTGTTTCATATAGGCCTACAAGCAAAATACGAATATCACCAACAGGTAAGAAAACTGTTTCAAATGTAATTGTATATAGATAATGCCCCCACCCACTTTTGATTTGCTTCTTACGCCACTGATCGATATCGAACTTCTATCATGATCTGGATTCGTTACTAACCTCGCTGTAATGTGTTATGGCTTCCTTGTATTTCCCCTTCTTGAAGAGGGCATCCCCGTCTTTTCTGTAAGATCCGTTTAAGATCTCAGCCTTTCGTTTCTTCAAATCTCCGTTCTGATTATACATATTCAAAACAAAAACATATCAACTGTCCAATTTAGAAATAAATGATAATGTATGTACATCCAATGTAAATAACGGCCTGAACTCTATCTAACACATTTAAAATCATGTCCACATTGCTATAAGCTGTTTGTACAATAACAAATCTTTTTATATTAGATATTTTAGGTACCTGTATTAATTCGACATTCTTTAAACAAATGAGTTTATAAATCCGCTATTTTGAAAAGAAGGTATATTCAAAACTGGATTTAAAAATATATATGTACATGAACATGTTGAAATTTGCAGCCTCGACCAAATGAAAAAAAAATCAAATGAAGGATTAAGGATAGACTTACAGCATTAAAAAGTAAATCTGGATCCAAGACGATTGCATGTCCTTAAGAAAATTCTCCTACTCCTGTGTAATAATGAACTGAATAAATCGGATAACCAGGGTATTAGCCGTTTATGTGGGGGTCGATACAGGAACAAACTAACGTCGTAGTACAGATTTAGAGAACTGATTATATTAACATAATATTGAGCTTCCAGAGATATCTAAGTACTGTGTTATATTAAGATATAAATCAACAGTGACGAATCTTCCAGGTTAGCGATTGTTATAATTTTTAGCGTGATTAGATTGCAGTTAATGATGTTTTATGTTGATTCTGACTGATAACATTTAAAGCTCGTGTACAGACTATAAACTACGTTAAACACGCGTCAATTGTTCGTGTGAAATTCTTGTAGAGCATTTTAAGTATCACACTTGTATAACAATGTAGTTAATGAATTGTTAAACAATAAACTATAACGCTTATCAGTGTTGCTTGATAAAGGTCTGTATGAAGTACTACGTTACACATGAAATAACCCCTCGCTGTTGAGACAATTCAACTTCGGAAACAGATACCAAATTCAGACCGGTGAATTTGAAGTCGAATTTTAAATCCTGCTTTACGCCACATTCAACAGTTTTTCAGTATGTATATGGTGGCCGCCAGTTTTTGTTGGTGGAGGAGAGAACTCGGTTACAATGTATCCGAGACCGTCGGCCTCCCGCAGGTAAACTGGCCGAAAATTGTCTCACAAAATCAGCTTTAAAAAGGGGCATTAGCTGTATTTTTATCAAAAATTTGTTTTTCCTTTTTTACTTCTTAGATTGATATAGGCCTACTATAACAAAATAAAAGATATACACAGGCATAAACATTCTTAAATTCTTATAGACTTACCGAGTAACACGGTTAAGCTTGAATAAGAACGTGGTCTTTTATCAGATACAGGACGAAAGCAAATGAATCCAATTGCGCCTCCAATTTTATCTTTACATTTTAATATTTAAAACATATCGCTATTTGATGCGATCTTTAAACAATGCACGTGCCGGCATTGGGCACGTCCTAATAATTTCAAATCAATAAATAGTAACAGCAGGCCTCGGCTGAGACATGTGGCGTATATTTAATCATTATCAAATTGTGATTAGAATACTTTTCAACTCAGGGAATATCTCTTCTTGGTATCATCATCATCATCATCATCTTCTTCTTCTTCTTCTTCTTCTTCTTCTTCTTCTTCTTTTGGTCTACCGTAGTTATTTAAAATTTGAGAATAGATTTTATTTCACTGATTTTGCGGATACACGCACATTTGATTTTAGAATCAATTTTATCAATGAAATACCGGTAGCTATTTGATAAATATTTATGTAAACCCTAGAAACATATCAAAGTTTTGAATAAATAATGTGTGTATCAAACTCTAATATGCAGATCTGTGAAATTAAAATTACATTCAATGTGTTCTTATTTTGATTCATTCTTTGCAAAATGATTATCAAAAAAGATTGCGGGACCACTCGTGGTCGTAAAGTGGTTTTGTGTTCGGCTCCTAGGCGGAAGGTCCCGAGTTTGATTCCCAGTACTAAGTCATACCCAATGCCTTAACTTATCTACCCCTAAAAACAATGGACTTCTGTAAATCAATGACTTACGCCAGTTCAAATGTGTCTTTAAGTATGAATGAGTTCAAATGGTGGTGGCTGCTCTTTCACGAAGACCTTAGCAGAGGAAGTGAAAATCTATGGTTGTTGGTCTGAAGCTTAAATCCGTGGTCCCGTGTGATGGCGGTTTATAGCACAGGTCAAAATTTGTTGCACTTCACCTAATGGCTATTATAGTCGGTCAGTGACATCTCTATAATATAAACAACAAAGAAAAGGCATTAAAAATGAATTGTGAGTTGGTCCCTCGAATTTTTTTTAATTCTGGCGTCGGAATATTTTCAGTGGAAGATCTAGGATTTTTTTTTTTTTTTTTGGGGGGGGGGGGCGATGATACCGTACGTGTGAAAATGGTGCGATCATTCTAAGGAAAGAATTAAACATCATCAACCATAAAATTTTGCGATCTTTAACCGACAATACCACATGGAAAATTCAAATACCCAATGCTAATTTTGTTTATAGATAAATTTTCATGAGCCGGCCTGGCTCAGTTGGTAGCGCGCTCGACTCTGGATCGTGAGGTCGTGAGTTCGAGTCCCGCCGGCGGCAGGTTGGTTTTCTGTCTTTCGGATGAGACAGTAAAAACTGGAGGTCCCGTGTCACAGTAGGAGGTGTCGGCACGATAAAGAACCCTCACTGTTCAATGGCCGTAAGTGCCCAGCATAGGCCAAAATTTGAAGCCCTTCACCGGCATTTGGTGACGTCTCCATATGAGTGAAATATTCTTGAGTGGGACGTTAAACAACAATAAACATAAACATAAATTTTCATATTCACATGCATAAATGCTGAGAAAACACAATCGAAATTTTCTTTAAAGATATTTAAGACAGACACTTTAGCGTGAAACTCAAATATAACAAAGCGTTGTCAAAAGCCCTAAAATCCTAAACATACAGACAAAGCCAGGGTGGATCCATGATTTCAAGTTAGAAGGAAGGAAGAGTATATCACTATCTTTGCCAAACCTAGCGAGGCGCAAATATTTTGGTAATTTATTTTTATTAATTTTCTCACTTTTATTAAAATATAAATATTTCATAGATTTTAAACATTTTATGCCAACTTCACGGTGCTTACCACTGTCTGAATACTGAAACATATGGTGCAGTTCGTATGGAGTTGATTTTTACTGTACATGCATCCGCTATACTTTGGCGTACGCACTATACGCCCCCTTGAACCCGCCATTGACTGTATAATATATATCTTGACCATGAAATTTTTTTTTTATTATTGTATGAATTAAACATTTAATATTTATTTAATAAGAAGTATCTGATCAAACTTTTTATTAAGTATAGATTTCTGGTCGATCCGGATGTAGTTTTGAACTTTTTGAAAATAAATAATTATTTGTAATATAAATTTAACATGACCAAAAGTCACCAGTAGTAGTTCACCTCAACTTTTATTTTCACCATTTTGACTTTATCATTGTTTTGTTAAACTTGTAGATCCGTTTTTTTCTGAATAGGAACACGAGCACAAGCTTTTCTTCCATTCACATAAACACATCCAGTGTCAAATTTAGTGATTTTGCCTGTGAAAATAAAAAATGACAAAAACAAGTGAACAATAGTTTTCACTTTACACAAATCTTCAGCTGCAGCATAAATTATGTGTTTTATCTTAAAATCATAAAAAGTTAGTTGAGTATTGAATTGGGGCTTCCGAGCATCCGGGTATCTCTCGAAGCGTCACTAGTAACGGGCACTTCTGGGGTGAAATGTCTCTTGAGAACAAGCTTACCGAATGGGAAATCGACATAATGTAAACGAGATTATCGGACAGAAACGATTTTTTTTATATATTTGACTTAGTTGGATCGCTTTTTCATGATTTGTATTTCAACATATCTTTATTGAATAATTTATAAAAAATGCAAATTAAATTTATGCACAGTGTAAAAATAGTAACTGTTGTGGTAGATCTACACGATTTTTCAGTCAAGACATTTTTTCACTAAATTATTTAAGTTACCTTGTAGGCCTATAAATAAGAAATTATTAAAACAAAAATTAATATGATTAATTTCAGCGATATTTTTTTAAAGAAAAAATCATATATCGTTAAAAGTTTAACTGATTAGAAAGTATTTTCAAAATCAATCAGACATGCGCTCAGATATGAAATTTAGGAAATTATCAAGTTTTAATTTCGTAATTTTCCGTTTTAGTATTCTGCAAATTACACGTTATTTCGAGTTATGATTATCATAATTCGCCTAGGTCATCATCAATACCTGTAACAAATAAATAAAAATAAATACTTCAGCGATATAAAATGCCTGTGGGACTGTAAATATCGTTGATTTAATAAATTATCAACAATATGTCTAAACATATGGGACCATAAATTGTCAACTTTCAACTTATAAACTTTTCTTTTTCATAAAAGTCGGTAGGATTTATTTTAGTCTATTTTATTTTAGCATCTACAGGTGATAACAATGAAATATCAACTGGGCATTGTTTTATTTATTTAAACTGTTTTTCAAAATCATCTTTAAATACTTTATTAGGAAATAAACAACAGTCTTTTTCATGTAGGTCAACAATAAAGACAACTCAGTGTTCACGCTGTGACGATTTTCACACCTCCGTCCAGTGCAGGTAAAGGGTCGGGAGATAAAAGATGCCGACAGGCTTCGGCTTACATAATTTTATGATGTTGTACACAGTCCCATAATTAAAACACTACGTACTTATTCCTACCAATGCAAATTGAAGTAGAATATTATAATCGTTGTTGATAAAAATTGGTGTTTTCTGACATCGCATTCCTTTGGAAATTACAACTAAGGCGACTCATAAAACACTTAAATTTTATTGTAAAATTAAAACAAGTTTTATATTCGAAATATATAATTATACATTTCAAATAATCCAATAATAGATGTTTTACATTTCGTTTTTTACTGATATAATGGTGACTGCAGTAGCAGTAGTCGTATGTAAACAATATGTACAATGGATAGTTTCACCCCAGTAGTAATGTGTGACGTCACGGCGAATCCCCCCTATAAATTCAGCGACTTCGGGTTCAGCTTATGTTCGTCGTCATATTATTGATGTGTCGATATTCGCCTGGCCTTCCGCGCCACATATTTCGATTCCGATCTCGCCTTTAGCTTTTAGAGTGCACCACATTTATTTATGATTCATTCGCCGGAGCGAATCCGCTTTCGTGCTCCTACTTTACATTAAAAAATCAATTTCCTGTCCTGAATCTGGACAGCTGTATCCCAGATGACACTTGGGTCCGATGATTGATTAATTATTCTTTCAGGTAAGATGATGGGCGCACCTGTTGATAAATATCAGCAACAATACAATCCAAAATATATAAACCATACAATTACGGTCCCGTCATATGACATTTTAAAGGAAGTAGAGGAGTTAGAGACGGAGTCAGAATGAAAAATTATTTTGTAAACTTGTGACCAGTCACATGATCTTTCGGTCCACTACGGATTAGTTCATGTTCTGCACCCTCTCTAGGACCGTACAATATTTATAGACATGTTTTACATTGTAATAATACCTTGTATTATGACAGTATTATAAATGTTGATTTGTACGGTACAAAGTTTACATACTTGAAAGTTTATCATCTATATCAGTGTGTGAATTATCATACTTGCTCACTCAATCGTTGAAAAAAAGATGCAGCATGTTTTCATTAAATATGAAGTGTGCAAGTCCTAAATGTGATGATAAGATGGAAAATTTGGTTTGAAACTTAGGTAAAACTGAAATATAAATATTTTGAAAGCTTACTTTTCATTCAAGATATGAGTAATTGAGAATACATCTTAATTCTTTTTATTTAAATATCTGGGCTTACCATTATGTCATATTCTTTCAAGTGCCTGGGACTGAAGGTATCAATAGAATCTAACTCCATTTTGAGTTCCAGATAGAAAAATATCAGTCGATGGTGGGATGAATCAACAAGTCCCAACTGAGGCCGATATTCCTCAATCTGGAACTCGGATATGGTGCTTGATTATTTTCTCGCACTTGGAAAGTTTGAAATCCTGTTTGTTTAGATATAAATTAGTTTTACTTATTCTAGTAGTCCCATCACTCACCATTTGTCCATCCACCACAAATAATATTTATTTCTTTTCCAAAAAAGATGGATAGATTTATGTGCAACTGACAACAAATATAAACATCATTTTATCAATGTAAATTATCTTTTCTGTAGTATCCATGTGGTTGAAATTGGGCCCCATTCCCAATGTAAAATGTGTGTATTTTTTCACAATTTGATGAACAAATTCCCAATTTGATGTTGAGCTCATGACCGTACTGAAAAAAAAAAAAAATAATGTAAGGGAAATGCATTTCAAAGATGCATAAATTTAGATTTCGATGTGTGCACACAATTTTTTCCAATATGACACAAATTCACATTAAAACTCCCAATTGTAACAATTTGTATTGCCAATGGCATTTTCCCAAAATTGACAGAAAAAGGCCTAAAGCAATATACATGTATTAATGTAGACAACATGTAAAGGTATTCAAATTCTGGGATATTCCTAGGCCATTTTGGTGTCAGGCTACAGGACCCATTCCCAATACTTGTATTTTCCAAAAACATATGCTAAAATTCCCCATTTGAAATATTGAAATAAAGAATAAAGTATTTTCAAACAAATGTTTAAAAATAACTTTTTCAGTTCTAGCATCTAATTAAAATATTGTATATTTTCCAATTGGAGAAATTTGGTACCATTTCCCTGATTAACATATCTGTCATATTGAATACAGTATAGGAACCACTGACTGTATAGCTTTAACCCTCTTAGTGCCAAAGTGACACATGTGTCATTACTGGGTTCAGTGCCAAAGTGACACATGTGTCATTATCAGGTTCAGTCCCAAAGCGACATATGTGTCATTTACTGGTACAATGCCAAAGCGACATATGTGTCGTTTACTGGTACAATGCCAAAGCGACATATGTGTCGTTTTATTCATAGCATTTTTGTACCATATTAAAACACTTTTTACGGTGTAAGAATCACAAAAATATTTAAAAAAAAAAAAACCTTCCTTTTTGACTTAAAAATCCTTTTCACACAATTACTCAATTAACACTTAAGGGAAAATTGATGATAGACATATTTTGCATAACTCTTCAGTTACATTTCTAGTTTACATGTATATCATTTACTGGGAGATATTACTTTTCATAAAAATGTGAAAATGAATTTCTGGCACCATAACCCTTTATTAGGAAACCATGGATCCCCAAAGTACCTCAGACTTGTGTCATGTGGGGAATGTAGTAATAAATATGCATAATATTGGAATGATGTAATTAAAAGCTCATGAATAAAATGGTACCATATTTCTCCATATGCCAAATTTTTTGGACCCTGGATTTTAGTGGCAGGAAAATCCCTGAAAGTGTTCTGGAACAGCAGTTTTGGATAGAATTTTGCATTAATGGTAAAAATAGGATCAGTCTATCCCAGATGCAAGAAAACTTCTCATGAGTCCTGCATGTAAGTTAAATTTTAGAGTCACTCTGAGTTAAGGGAATTCATTTATTCCAAGAAAAATATACATTTTTCAAGTCAAATGCAACAACTAGTAATTACAGTATCTAGACACATTTTGCCAAATTGTCACATGACAGTACAGCCAAATTGTCACATGACAGTGTAGCCAAGTTGTCACATGACAGTACAGCCAAACTGTCACATAACAGTGCAGCCAAACTGTCACATGACAGTGCAGCCAAACTGTCACATGACAGTGCAGCCAAATTGTCACATGGCAGTGCAGCGCAGCCAAATTGTCACATGACAGTGCAGCCAAATTGTCAAATGACAGTACAGCCAAACTGTCACATAACAGTGCAGCCAAACTGTCACATGACAGTGCAGCCAAACTGTGCAGCCAACTTGTCACATGGCAGTGCAGCCAAATTGTCACATGGCAGTGCAGCCAACTTGTCACATGGCAGTGCAGCCAAATTGTCACATGCAGTGTAGCCAAATTGTAACATGACAGTATAGCCAAATTGTCTCATGACAGTGCAGCCAAATTGTCAAATGACAGGACAGCAGAATTGTCATATGGCAGGACAGCAGAATTGTCATATGGCAGTGCAACTAAATTGTCACACAACAGGACAGCACAGTTCTCACATGACAGTTCAGCTTAATTGTCACATTGCAGTAGAGCTAAAATGTCACATGATAGTACAGCTAAATTGTCACATGACAGTGGAGCAGAAACATCACATGACAGTACAGCTAAATTGTCACATAGCAATGCAGTCAAATTATCACATGAGTTGACAATACTGCGAAATTGTCACATGACAGTGCAGCCAAATGCTGCACTATAGGACAGCCAAATAGTCACATGATAGTGCAGCCAAATAGTCACATGATAGTGCAGCCAAATAGACCATTTTCGAGTTGTCTTGTTACGTCACGATTTGTCATAATAGAGTGCGGTTTCAAAGAGCAAAGTAGGACATCATTATATTTCGGATAAGCAGTTTATCGCCTCTATGACCAGGGATGTCAATATCATGAAGTAATAGGTGCCAGATTTGAAAATTAGATTACAGGAAAGTGACATCATTTTCCATATTTACAAGAGAGATAATTTTACTAAAATTAATTCCTTGAGGATGACATGAAATAAGATATCGCCGAATATTGTCAAAGAAAATATTACATAACCTGAATCGACCTTGCCCAAATTTTATATGACGTCTCGTAGTCTAAGTATAAACTATTGTTATGAAACTGAACGGAATCAGACAACTAAAAAATGATCTATTATCACATGTCAGTGCAGCCAAATTGTTGCAAGATTGGAGAGCCAAATAGTCACATGACAATGCAGCCACATTGTTGTACAATTGGAGAGCCAAATAGTCACATGACAATGCAGCCACATTGTTGCACAATTGGAGAGCCAAATAGTCACATGACAATGCAGCCACATTGTTGCACAGCCAGTTTGTCACTTGACAGAACAAGTTAACTTTATTACATTACAGCACAGCTAAATCATCAGACAATAAATAATAATAGGGTCATGACCTTAAAAATCAGCAACATTATGATAAGATGTATTAAAGATATACATGTAGTGGGGATGGTGTTATGTATGGTAAGCTGTAGTAGAGCTACATCATTGTTATAGCTACATGTAGTTTATTTACCATAATGACTTTGCTTTTATAGTCAAACTTATCTATAAAGGCAACTCAACATGCTCAAGGCAAAAATAGAAGTTTTTATATGTAGGTGCCCTTTATACAGAGTGGCCTTTAATGCAAGTTTGACTCTAAAGGGATTGTGGAGCTATTAAAGGGGAATTATCTAATGGGTCAGTCATACTTAGCTCCATGACCTTTCTACTTATCAATGTATATATATGACCAATATAGTCAATATGACCAAAATGTTATGAATTAAAGGATGTATAATTTGTTCTTGTTTTTACTAGCATACAACCGGGAAAATGTAAAAAGAAAGTAAAATGGTAAAAATCATAAGCAAGACATGATTTACATGTATAAACAAGTAAACATGACTGAAAGCTGCATGACACTTTTCTTCCTCAACTACATGTATGAATTAATTTCCCCTTCACTTATAACGAAAAGGAAGGGGGAAAGATTTATATCTCGTTATAGTTGGATTTCCTTATAAGGAATGAGGTCAGAATACAGGTTATATTGATTGATAACCAGTTGTACAAGGCAACTTATTATACAACGTTGAATCATGTATCACAGGATGATATCAAAGCCAAGAGTTTACAATACAGTCAAAAAGTCTTAATAAAAGTTAAGTTTATTTGAAAAAAAAAGCATACAGTTTGAAAAAAAAACCAATAGATAGATATCGTAAGTCTTGTTTGTAAAACATCCCTTTATACAGCACTAAAACTACATGATGAAATCGTCATCGGAACAAATTTTTAAGCTCGTTACATGCGATATCTCATTATATTTATCTGGTTATAGGCGTCCAGATTTATACAGAATTGCAGAGTAAATGCAAGGGTAATAGAGATATTCTCGTTATAAACGGAATATCGTTATACGCGATCTCATTAAAAGTGGAGTTGATTGTGTATGTGTTATCTTGATAACAATCAGAGAGACAGTAGGGGAAATTACATGTATATACATTTGTAAAATAGACATGACAGAAATGATAAACAAATCAAGATCTAAATATACAATGTATCTTCTACTGGTAATAAAAAAAGAGTGTGTTTTAGTGTACAGGTACACTACACAATGAAAAATGAATTATTGCAGCAGGAAATGCATTTTAAAAAGAGATTATGTATGTAACATTCTGATTCAGATTTACATGTGTGCAAATTATTTTTCCCAATTTGACAATCATTCCCATTAAAATTCCCAATAATGTTGCCAATGGCATTTTGCTAGATCTATAAACATAATTTTATATGGAAATAAATTATGACTTTTAAAAGAATTTAGTGTTTTAAAATTCATTAATTACAGTTTTTAGCTATAACCTTGAAAAGTAATTTTTGATGGTTACTGTGAAATGGACCTATCCTCTGAATTACTAGAATACAGTATATCCTCGCTATTAAGACCACTTAGGTAACTGACTGACTCAAAGTGATCTGATTAGTTAGGTGTTACAGTGGAACTTTGATATGAAGACAACCTGACTGACTGACTCAAAGTGATTTGATTAGTGAGGTGTTACAGTGGAACCTTGCTATTAAGACCACCTTACTGACTGACTCAAAGTGGTCTAATCAGTGAGGTGTTACAGTGAAACCTGGCTATTAAGACCACCTAACTTACTGACTCAAAGTCATCTGATTAGTGAGATGTTACAGTGGAACCTCACTATTAAGACCACCTAACTGACTGAGTGATCTGATTAGCAAAGTGTTACAGTGGAACATGGCTATTAAGACCACCTAACTTACTGACTCAAAGCAGTCTGTTTAGCAAGATGTTACAGTGGAGCCTGACTATTGAGACCACCTTACTGACTGACTCACAGTGGTCTGATTAGTGAGATGTTACAGTGGAACCTGGCTATTGAGACCACCTTACTGACTGACTCACAGTGGTCTGATTAGTGAGATGTTACAGTGACCTTACTGACTGACTCACAGTGGTCTGATTAGTGAGATGTTACAGTGGAACATGGCTATTAAGACCACCTAACTTACTGACTCAAAGCAGTCTGTTTAGCAAGATGTTACAGTGGAGCCTGACTATTGAGACCACCTTACTGACTGACTCACAGTGGTCTGATTAGTGAGATGTTACAGTGGAGCCTGACTATTGAGACCACCTTACTGGACTCACTCTTTAGTGAGATGTTACAGTGGAACCTGGCTATTGTATTTGACTGACTCACAATGGTCTGATAAGTATATTGTGAGATGTTATAGTGGAAGACTGGATATTTCTGATCATAAAGTGAGGTGGTCTCTTTAGTGAGGTTCTGTATTTGTCAAATATTGATAAGTATATTGTCTAGAGACTGGATATTTCTGATCATAAATGTAAGGTTGTACTGTATATGTACTACATGTACGTCCATAAACCACTTGGTAGCACAAATTGAGGATAAATTAATGACTTTGGAAATCTCTAGTTTTTATAATATAATTTCTTTATATGTCAGAGTTTCTCCCCTTTATTATATTACTTCTGACTCACAGAAGATTTAACTTTACTGAGTGTCATATATATATGTATGTATGGTCATGTGAAAGGATTGAACAAATGTACAGGATGTAAATTTAAATGTATTCATCATGATCATGTCAGTCTTTGTGTGTGTGTGTTTGTGTTGTGTTTGTATGTGTATGTTGTAGTGTGTGTATTATAGTGTGTGTATGTGTTGTGTTATAGTGTGTATATATGTTATAGTGTGTGTATGTGTTATGCTATAGTGTGTATGTGTTGTAATGTGTATTGTGTTGTACTGTATGTGTTATAGTGTATGTAGGTGTTGTAGTGTATATATATTATAGTGTGTATGTGTGTTAAAGTGTGTATGTGTTGTGTGTTGTAGTGTGTGTGTTGTAATGTGTATATGCATTGTAGTTTGTGTATGTGTTATAGTGTGTGTATGTGTTATGTGTTATAGTGTGTATATGTGTTATAGTGTGTGTATGTGTTATAGTGTGTATGTGTTATGTGTTGTAGTGTGTGTATATGTTATAGTGTGTGTATGTTTTTAGTGTGTGTATGTGTTGTAGTGTCTGTATATGTTATAGTGTGTGCATGTGTTATAGTGTGTTTATATGTTATAGTGTGTGTATCTGTTGTAGTATTTGTATGTGTTATAGAGTTTGTGTTATAGTGTGTGTATATGTTATAGTGTGTGTATGTGTTGTAGTGTGTGTTTGTGTTATAGTGTGTGTATATGTTGTAGTGTGTGTTTGTGTTATAGTGTGTGTATATGTTAGTGTGTATGTGTTATAGTATGTGTTGTGTTATAGTGTGTTTGTGTTGTAGTGTGTTTGTGTATTGTAATTGTGTGTATGTGTTATAGTGTGTTTGTGGGTTAAAGTGTGTATGTGTTGTGTTGTAGTGTGTGTGTTATGTGATATAGTGTGTGTATGTGTTGTAGTTTGTGTGAGTGTTTTAGTATGTGTATGTGTTGTGTGTTGTATATGTTGTAATGTGTATATGTGTTATAGTGTATTGTGTGTTATAATGTGTATATGTGTTGTAGTGTGTGTGCAGTTTAGTGTGTGTTATAGTGTGTGTTATGTGTTGTAGTGTGTTTGTGTGTTGTAAAGCTAAACAGGTTCAAGGATGACCTATAACACATGTGTTTTTTATCATGGTATAGAATTTGTAATCATGTAAATGATATACAGCAAATGTGTACATTTTGTTAAAAAACAATGCCTTTTGTACTAGTTGAACACAACATGTATTTTAGACAAAAATGATCGTAATGTTGGTCATTGGGGAGAACAAAGGCTCAGTTATGAATCATTTCCCATTGCTTACAATTGGCTATATTGATCATCTGTTGTGGAATATTAATAAATTTCTGTGCTGTGTGGCGTGTGTTTATAAGATGATGCATAAGGGAAAATACAGAGATAAATCAGGTCTGCTTCATCACTTTACATATACAGGCAGTATTTATAGTTTGTATAATGTCAAAATAGGAATTTGTTACAGGAAACACAGGGTATTGGATGACAGGTAAACTTTTACTATTTAGAATTGTCAGTGACAGATCAATAGATAGTTGGAGATACGTTGTTATTTTGATATTACCTCGCAAGGAAACGTGAATCTTTTAACTAAATTACCAGATTTTATTCTATTGAAATAATGATGCACAATTGGTTCTGTATTTAGAAGGGGATTTGTTAGTTATGTTGTGCATTTGTTTGTCTCTGTCTGTCTGTCTGTTTGTTTGCCTGTCCATCAATCTGACTTTCACTAAAGAAAGGTCCCATTTGATCTTCATTGTGACTGTGACCTTAAAATGATACAAAGGTCAAGGTCATTACATGTTCTGTTATCCAGTGTATTCTCCCTTATCCTTTAGGTCTCAAGTGCAATGTATTATGTGAAGTGTATGTGCTTAGAAATGTAGTCAGTTGTGGTTTTCAGTGTGTTGTATGGAAAGTATGTCATATGGATTGGTATGGTGTGAAATGTGCTTAGGAAGTAATTTATGATTGTTTGTTTAAGTCAAGTTTTACGCCACACTGAATAATTTTCAGATATATGGTGGTGGCCAGTATTTAGCTTTGGCTCAGGATGACCTATTGCTATCGTCTTTTGACTGTTGTAGTGTGACATGCTTGGTCTGTTGTGGTTTGTTAATTTTTACACTTTTTCAACTTATTCTCAAGAACCAATGGGCCAATTCCTGCCAAACTTTGCAGGAATTATCCCCATGTCAATCTCCATAAAGTTTGTGAATGAAAAAGGGGTTACATGTAGGACCAATAGGGGCTCCAAAAAGGACCAAAACTTGGTACATCTTCCAAAACTTTCTTTTGAAATGATAAACCAATGGTCAGATGACTTTCAGATTTTGTATACATCATTTTCATGTTAATATCAAAAGTGTTAGCTAATAGAAATGAAATCTGTCCATAAACGAGTCATTAAAGGATGCTTCATTAACATAGGGTACAGTTTTATATAAATGACTGAACAACTCAAAACCTATTGATATTTTGTATACAAAGATACACACAGGAAAGTTGTTCTACTGGGTATTTAAAGATCATGATGACAAAATGTCAAGGTCATGGAGTCAAAGGTCAAAATCATAGGCACATAAGTTAGTAAGTAAACAGAAAATATCAGATTTTGATAAAATGTTAGACAATTTTTACTTCTCAAGAACCAATGGGCTAATTTTGACTAAACTTGACAGGAAGTATCATAAAGTTTGCGAATGATGAGAGGCAAGACCCCTTATATAAGAACTCTAATAGTGTCATTTTCACATTTGCAAGTCTTAATTTGATTTACAATTTTTAAAGCAAAGTAATGAATGTTTTCTTTTCAATTAACAAAAACAGATTATGATTAAAAAAATCAAAAATCAAACTTACGGAATATCAGTTAAAGATCACCTGTATATCATACTTTCAGGTCAAGGTTATTGCAAATTGTTTTATTTAAGGCACTCATTGACATTTATTGATCATAGTCCATTGCTTTGGGTTGTGTGGGTGCATATGCATATTGGTCTATCATGCACAGTGACACATTCTCAGTTTCTCCTAAAATTGCCACATATTGGGCTTAATCTCTTAAAACCAGTTTATGTGGCATTTGTAAGGCAACTAACAAACACTTGAATTTTGACTTTGGAATTTAGGACTTGATTGAGATGTGTTCTTTGTTTATTTCCCACTCCAAAAACTTGAAAGGACAGTGACAGTATCCATTGCTGCAAAAACCTACTGTATTTTTCATAATGCATCTGTTGATATGTGTTTTACCAACAAGTATATTTAAACATTAACCATGACAACTCTCTTTTTTTCAGGTATGATGTTTATATGACAGACAAAACATGTCCAGCAAAGGAAGGCCATCCAACAAGCCACCTCCTTCAAAAGAAGACATCTTAAAAACCTTGGATAACTTCGGTTTTGAGGAAGGTCAGTTGTGGTGGGGGACTCATTGAAATTATTTAATGATCTGTGTAATGATAAACATAATGAATGCCCATCCCACTCTCCCACTCTCCCATCCCCAGTACTAGCCTTATCTGGTGAGTGATGTCTGAGATGTGAGTGATGTCTGAGATGTGAGTGATGTGATATGTGACTGTGAGTGATGTCAGAGATGTGAGTGATGTCTGAGATGTGAGTGATGTCTGTGATGTGAGTGATGTCTGAGGTGTGAGTGATGTCAGAGATGTGAGTGATGTCAGAGATGTGAGTGATGTCTGAGATGCAAGGTTTCCCCAATATTTCCAAAGACTTTGATAGTGCAATCACTCTTGAAATTCCTGGCAGATTCTTTGATAATGCAACTGGAGTAACCCCAAGCAGAGGCCTTGGTAGTGGTGCTAGAGTATACCCAGAGTAGAACAAACCTGTAATACGACATATCATTTGTGTGTTTATACACATCATCATGTGTGTTTCTCCTTGTAGAGAATGCTGAGGGTCCAGTTACTAATGGGGAGAATAACAACAACAAGCATGACAAATTACGAGGCAGCATAGACAGTGTTAACTCAGAGGACTGGGAAAAACCAGAATTGGACGTAGAATCAGAACCTGTTAGTGCTAGCTGTTCCAATTCTTACAGGTAAATGGATATACATTCCTGACATTCATGTGGCCTTATCTAAAGATTGGGAAAAACCCTGAATTGGCTGTTTATGTGGAATCAGAGCCATTTAGTGCTAGCTCTTCAAATCACTCAGTTATGGAGGACCCTTCAAATACAAATTTAAACATGATGAAAATCATCAGTGAACTGTATAGTTACACTATATAAAAACTTGTCAACTTTTTATCTATACAACTGTCCACAGACAGTAATTTTACAGATTATTTTCTATGCTGTTGAGCATTTAGATGGTCAGTGTTTGTATAGCATTCTGACTCCTCACCGTTTTTCTGCAGTTTGAAACAATATACATTGGAATTTGGAAGAGTCGAACTTCAATAAGTCAAATTTCTCTATGTTTCAAACAATTGACAAAGTCTGGAATAATTTTGTTATTTAACGCTACGTATAAACATTTTATTATTCGAATTTTTATGAGTCTAATTTATCGATGTTTCGAATAAAGTTTTGAGCGAACTTCTATAACACAATGAAAATTTCTACAAATAAGTATAAATACAAATTGACATGTATACAAAATTGCCTCATATAAATTCTTTTTATTCTCATAAACACTTACTGTTTTAATTTCATGAAAATTAGGTTAATTTTAGCACTAATTATTAATTATATCATTGTATATTGACTGTATATATCTTAAACAGTTTTGAAGCAGTCACTCATTTGAAATTAAAAAAAAACTATGATTCTCAGTTAGCATCCATGAGTCAAACTTTTCTAGGTGGTCAGCTTCGATTCATTAAACAATGTTGAAGTTTTACTGTTGTACACTTAAACTGCGGCCATATTCAAGGAGATTCAGTGTGTATTGTGATTTTAAATTTTATAGTTATCATGTTATAACAGAAGGTCATAGACCAGATCAATAATTGTAATAATCAAAGACATCTAATCTTTATATACACTCCAATGCTTTTTTGTACATGAGCAATTCCATTAGGAACTACTTACAACACTCGCAGGGGTTTAATGTCACGGGTTGTAATTTTCACCTTTTACTCTCCTCTGAAACGATCACATTCTTTTTTAAATTCGCTGATCAGGAATCACTTACACTAACATCAGCTGTGATCAGGTCCATTTACATACATATATATATATATATATATATATATATATATATATATATATATATATATATATATATATATATATATATATATATATATATATATATATATATAGTTTCATTAAAATGTTATTCACTGTTTCTTAAATTCATAGATTTGTCGACGCTGCAAATACAGCAATTATTGTCACCATGAGTTATTTTCTTCCTGTACAGTAATCACATGTCAGTCATAATTTAAGAACACCTAGGCCCAGCACCATAAAACTTTAGAATTAGCTTAAGTCAGAGAATATTCTCAACTTGGCCTGCTTAGACAATCATTAGGATTTGCCAAATTTGAGTAGAATATTTGGACTTACTTGTAAGTAATTCTTACGTTTGATGGTGCCACACCCAGGTTTATATTCTATCAGGACCACATGGTTGTAATTATGCTGTTGAACAATAACAATATATCTCCTCATACACAAAAGCTACTTTTTTTTACAAGATTATGGAATCATAGTTAAGATTGCTAATATTGTAATTACATGTACTGGTAATTTAACATGTTTAATAAAATCATAATTAGTAAATCAATTATTATAAAAAATAAAAAAAGTGATCACTTATTTCAGTAGTGACAACTTTGACAGTATTCACAACACAATCCCTGGTCCTGAACATCACAGCACAGTGCTTTGATAAGTGAATGTTTCAAAATTTTCACTGATTCTGTTTACATTGTAATTTTTGCTGACATAATATATACTGTAATATACATGTATATACATTGTATGTAATAGAATGTTTGAATTTTTTTCCATCCATCTGTCTGTCTTTCTATATATCTGTCTTTTTATTCATCTATCTGTCTTTCTATTCATCTGTCTGTCTTTCTATCCATCTGTCTGTCTTTCTATCCATCTCTGTCTTTCTATCCATCTGTCTGTCTTTCTATCCATCTCTCTGTCTTTCTATCCATCTCTCTGTCTGTCTGTTCAATGTTTTGGTTTAAGTTTTGTAATTGCTTAGTATCCACGTATTAATGAATCCACAGGTATATCTCATATGAATTAATCTCAAAATTTTTGTTCGTAATGACAAATTCCATTTTAACTCATCAACCCCTAAAATACAATGAACTCTTTTGTTCATCAATGAGTTGGACCAGTCCAAATGTTTCTTTAGGGGTTAATTGGTTAAGTTACCTAAAAGACTCTTTAAGTCCTGCAATATTGATGCCCATTATTGTGGGTGTGTTTCATGCACTAGCTTGCATTGCTACCCCTGAAGATCCACTGGGCTGTTCAAATTTGGAATGTCCTATCTCTAAGGTAACAAAATCGATAAATTACTTGACACAGGGCCAGGGCTTTTGCCCATAGGTATGGAATTTGGGTAACCAGTAGGGTTCTTTTTTCTACTTGGTGCAAGAAAATATTTGAGAGCCAATGTCATACCCCTACCGTCAGTGAAGTCTGCAGACAAAAAAATATTAACCTTGGCTTTAATTTTTAAAATGTAAGTACACGTAGTAGAACTTTAATATTTGACATGTGCAGTCCTTATGATTGGCCCTTTCAGATGGTACCATGACCTGTGACCTAGATAACACCATACATGCCATATGACCTGTACTTCTCAGTCAAAATGTCAGTAATTGAGATGTTGACACCAGTGAGCAAGGTTGTCTTCTGACAACTCTCGTAAGTGTTTTATATATGTCTTGTTTTAATGTGGATACAAGATGTACATTTCACTTTTAATGTTATTTTACAGCTCAGAATGGGAGAAGTTGTTCCTGAAAAAGAACTACTGTAAGACTCTACGCAACTATGCTATAAGTGGTCATCTACGTAGCAGTAGATTCAGAAGTGTTTGCTGGAAGGTAATGTGATAATCATGGTTATATAATAAATGGTGGTTCAACTTGTGGTGTGACTACTAAAAGCCTTTGCCACATGCCGGTGGTACCACTGAAGCTGTGGAGTGGCTCCGTTTATTTAATGTGCATCCACCATGGAGTTACATGTTTTGTTATGTCAGGGCTCAACATTAACTTTAAAAAGAACTAGACCAGTCAGACCAGTACTAGAAAATTTTACTAGACCTGACCTCAACATCACTAGACCTGACATCGGTTACATCATATCTATCGAAATCTCTCTTCCAGAGTTTCATATCCTACTTAATTAGGGTACGCTACGTCTAGAGATTTTAAGGGTATAATGAAAACACTATATTTTAATTTTTAATAGTGGTAAAATATAGCTCACATGTTAATTTTTATAGATTGCCCGACAAACTCGATGACAGGCAGAGGACTTGTGCATATCTATGTATCATTTTAGCTCACATGTTAATTTCATACATTGCCCGACAAACTCGATGACGGGCAGAGGACTTGTGCATATCTATGTATCATTTTTAGCTATTGCTGCACCATTAAATGCTATTTACTGCTTTAACTGATTTTTTAAATAACATAAAAAAACAAATAAGTACAGAAAGAAATTAATGAATGATTTCATGATTGAAATAATTCCATATAATCTCTAGAGTACTCCAGCCTAACTCTGATAAGTAGGACTGGAATACAAGTATATTTTGTTACAGTATAAAACATACATGATTTATAAGTTTATCAAGAACAAAATAAAACCTGAATAGACAGTTATCTTGAATGCTTTGACAATTTATTTATAGAAGTCAAGAAACAAGTATGTATATATAAGTTTGAAATTTTCTTTTAGGCCTAATTATTGTAAAATAAATTCTGATTTCTGTTCTGCCCTTTGATTTCTTTGATACACCCTCATCTCTAGTTATGCCTCCACTACTATAAAGAAGCCGTCGTCAGTCACTCAGTGTAAACAGATATCGATAGTTATCGTAAGTTGATCTGCTTTATTAGAGATATCATGACTCAATTCAAGCAAAACTATCAAAAAAGAAACGTACCATTCTATATGCCTGGTTAAATTAAAATATGCCTAGGCTAGGCTAGTGAAGTTGCGTGCACTTGTGATTTTATGACCAATGCTTTCAGTTTCACTTTCCATCTGAATTTTTGCTGGTCCATAGAATTACCGAAATGACGCCAATTACCGGAATGACGGGACATGTAACTGGATTGAAGCTCCTTTCCGTCGTAATGATAATTTTTTGTGGAATAATTTACTTTTAAATGTTAATAATATAGGTATTACATTAAATGAAAAGATATTTTGTCGGTATTGTCCTCGTATTTACCGATCAAGCTTTTCATATTTAAGCTATATCAGCACTAGTGTGATATTGAACCCGACGTAATTACTCACAATTTGTAGCAAAATTCCTAGAACATTGTTTCCCTTCTCACATTGAAATAGTTTGTTCTTCTTAGCTGTATATAAATAATCTAAAAATGACAAAAACGTAATCTGATGTGTCATTCCAGTGGCTTTATGCATCATCCTGGTAATATTTCTATTATTCCGGTTATTTTATATACCAATCTCTCACCAGAGGGCGTATTACATTATATAGTGACAGAATTAGCGAAATGAAAGTAAGTCTATACGGCACGTAATATCAGCGACATATCTATTATCACAATCACCGGTAATGTAAATAAATGTTCCACTATCGGTAAATAAATTACAAAAAGAACAAAATGGTTTTCCACAACAATTTTTAATAATAGATCTTCAGTCTATTTGAAGTGATATTTTTAACCCGACCAGTCGGGCTACTTTGACACAAATTAACTAGACCGGACCAATCTTTTACTAGTCAGGGTCGGTCGGACGTGCCTTAGTGTTGAGCCCTGTATGTGTAAAGATGTATCTTCAAAACTGCTCCTTGACTTATCCAAACCTCTTTGTCTAAATAGATTCTTCCCCAGTGTAATGATATAGACTGGTCCAGTTTGTCTTTTTATTGGTGAATGAGTTTAATATTGCATATTTATCATGTCATTTGACATTATAAAAAGATTGAACACCATCTTGACCATGGGTCCCTGAAAGGTCATAAGTTTAACACTTTGTTTTATGATCACACTTACGATTTGCAACAATTTTTCTGGGCTCATGCAGATTTAAGAATATTAAGCATCTGTTTTCTCACCAAGTGCTGGTCATACGAAGTGACTATAGAAGATTATTCAGATGATGCCATGAGTTTGATTCCAAGACAAACCTCCCACGCCATATGATTACTCAACTTTGGTTAATCGTGAAATCTGTGCCCGGCACCATAAAACTTGAGAATTTACTCCAGTCTGAGAATATTGTCATTTTGGCCTTCTCAGCCAATCAGATTACAGGATTGCCCAAATTTGGGTAAAATTTTTAGACTTACTAGTAAGTAATTATTAAAGGGGCATTAGCTGTGCTTACCACAAAAATTTCTAAATTTTTTTCCACTTTTACTTGATGTACAATTACAAATGAGAGCTATACATAGGCATATAGAAATCATATTTTCATATGTTTTGTGAAAATTAGGCCGGGTCTAGTGTGGTATTCATATACAAATAGTAAGGTTGATTTAATCAACTGCAAGTGAAAAAGTGCCAAACCTAGGTTTCTTAAGCAATTTTCACCAAATATTTAGGGATTTAAGCCTGTGTATCTCTTTTTTATTATTGTATATCAACCTACGTAGTAAAACAGGAAAACAGATTTTTTGAAAAAAAAAATCACAGCTAATGCCCCTTTAACATGTTTAAGTTTTATTGTGACAGGCCCTGAGTGACTTAACAGGGCGTTTATCTTCTTAAAATGAGGTACCAGTTATGATTGTATCTTTCTGAAGAACTGGATATTACAAGTGAACAGCACAGGTCTTTTATTTGATTTTATCTTATTTTGAATGGTGATTTACGCTACACTCAATAATTTTTCAGTCATATGGTGGTGACCACTTTTTAATTGTAGAGAAGAGAGTTTGAATACAGTGTACCCGGGGACAGACCAGCGGCCTTCCCCAAGTAAACTGGCAAACTTTCTCTCAAAAATCAGCTGAAGTTCCTGCGGGTCTCAGACCTGTGCTGACTAGAAATGCGAGACTTTGTGATTCTAAGTGCAATGCTCTAATCACTCAGCCATGGATGATCTTTCTTTTATATGAGGTCACAGGTTTCATTCCCAGACCAGATCATAGGCCTGCCTGAGACTTCTGTAGAATTTGTAGTGAGTGTTTCTTTACTAAGAACTTGACATAAATCAGTGTTTTTCCTCCTTATGTATTTAGGACATATCAGAAAATGGGAGTGGTGAGAGATAAGTTTTTTAATTAGATTAATGGCAGGTTGAACTTATGCTCTAAAAATTAACACATATATTGTGATAGTACATGTAGTATACATGTATATATTACTTTAAGATAAAAGTTTATACATTTGTTTTGACTTTCAGATCTTTTTACACATGTTACCAGACAATGTTGAAGAGTGGTTGACCAAAACCAGAAAATGGAGGAACATGTATGAGGAATTGAAGGACATTGTAAGTATGAGGAGGTGAAGGATGTTGTAAGATATTTTTAAGGTTTGTAATTGACTGAGTTTGTAGTTAAAGTACAGTCAAACTTTCATTTAAGGTCACCTCCATGTAAAGGGCACCTGCCTATAAAGGCCATTCAAACATAAACTTTGTCAACATTTTTAAAATTAATAAATACTCGCCTATAAGTTGGATTTTCTGGAGTAAATTTTTGATCTTAAAAAGGGGTACCAACTTATAGGCCAGTCCTAGTCAGTAGGCAAAAACTCAGAGCTCATATTCCTACAGATATCTTGATTCTTGTGAAAATTCAAGTAAGAGACCGGGATCAATCAATGTTATCTCCAAGTTTGGGGTCTATTTTAGTTTTATTCTAATTGAAGGTAATTTCAATCTAAAGAAATAAAATAATATCACAGGTACCTTGTTGCTTTTTTATTACAAATGTATACGTAGTTGTTCGAGTTCTTTGACAATAATATTCATCTCAGCTGTGCAGTACATGTGCCGTCAAACTTATATGTAAAAAATATATGTACTAAAATATATGTAATGCTAAACCTAGCCAGTTTCTGGTAGAAAAACTTGTGTCTTTTACTTTGCTATCAAAGGTGTGTTGAAACATGATACTGTCAAGATATGAATCCTTACTTAAAACAGTTGTTTATTAAAAATGCTTTTTCTAGAACTTTTAAGATTTATTTTTTCAAATTTGTAACTTAATGAAGCTGAGCAAATCTTAGGCTATAGATTTGGCATCGTGTTAAGAAAATTGCTTGAGGAAAGGTTATGTACAATATCTTATGTTTTCAGTTGATTGTGAACCCTAGGAAAGCTGTAGACCGCTCAACAGATCTAAATGTAAACAATCCTCTATCACAGGCAGATGAGGTAAGATGTCTGAACAAAGTATTGATAGTCATACAGTTCGTGTAGCCCTCTAGTGACTTTGTATGGTATAGTCATGTTTTTTTTCTGATAACACATTCATCAACATGATTAAGTACTTTATCCCATTTTAAAAAGAAGATAATCATGTTACCATAGTAACATAAAATGAAATTCCTGTTTTGATTACATGTTTCAATACATTATATTATTATACCTTCTGTTAAATTCTCGTAATCTGATTGACTGAGGGAAATGTGAAAATTTTCAATGTCACCCGCTCATTTAACAAAGATAAAGAAGTCAGGGTGACATTCAAAAAAATATCACATGCCCCAATGTTATGCACTTATGGTTTGTCCCAGTGAGCCAGGGTGACATTCCAAAAATTGTCGCCCTGGGCCAACGTTATGCGCGTACAGTTTGTCCCAGTGAGAGCTTTTCGTCGTAGCCAAAGCGTTTGTAGGCTATTTGTTTTGTATTTTGTAGCTTGCTGGTTAATAGTTGAGATGTAAAATATCTATGGCAATATGTTACAGCAAACAAATATGACACTTGGTATAATAAAATAAATATTACATTCTTGAGAGGGTGATATTGCATATTTTCACCCCTTGGAAAGCATTGTTGACCGAGGTGAAGCCTGTCTGTCTTTCTCTCTATTCATCTGTCTGTCTATCTCTCCATCAATCCATCTGTCTGCCTGTCTTTCTGTGTCAACAATTTGTTAAAGCTCTTCTGTTTTAGCTTTATTGTGAAATTTGAAATACAACATGTACTACAATGTTTCAAAACTCTGCCATACCAACCTTTTCTTGTATCATTTATGTTGGTATGGTTACCTATATAATTTCATTTACTATTTTCAGAGTCCTTGGAACCAGTTCTTTCTAGATAATGAGCTACGGCTAACAATCAAACAAGACGTCATCAGAACGTGAGTCAATAATCTTGATTTATGTTACTGTAAGCAAAAGCAATGAAACGCATTGCATATATAGTAAAAATGTTTTGATGGACAGAATAATTTTGGATTGTTTTAAAAATAAATACAAGTAAATAGGGTGTGTTAATTGTACAAATTTATGCTCATGTGTCATGGCAGCTCAGTTATTAAGGTGTGTAAATTCTTGACTGGACTTGCAGAACATTGAAACAGACTTCTTGTATAATTTATTTTTTACATGTAAATTCCAAATTATATCACCCATTTTATATACTGATAATCTTTCAATGTAATGTGTAAGTCATTTTGTAAATTTAACACATCGATTTTCATTTTAGCTACCCTAGGATTGCTTTTTTCCAGTCTAACTCCGTCAGAAACATTATGGTGGACATCCTTTTCATCTATGCAAAGCTTTACACAGATATCTCTTATAAACAGGTTGGATTTGGCACACAGTCGTCTCATCAGATTTACTTATTTCGCATGTTTCAGATTCTCTGCTGTTTCATATTCTGTCTCTGTTGTTATGTTGCCATGGTGATATGTTGAAGTTCCTGACATCAATATTAGTTTCTACACATCTTGCCTCTCTGTCTGGTTTCACATGCATTTTCTGGGTTTTTTTCCTGTGGTCACGCACAGATTTTGAAATGAAAGCATGATTCATAAGTGATATGTATTTGTTGTATCTCTTTAGATGTACCGGGTTTAGATTCGTCTCATAATGGTGGCAGCTTTTTTATCTGTCTCTATGCCTATCAATCCCTTGTCTATCTGTATGCCTATTGATCTGTTATCTGTCTGTATGCCTATCTATCTGTTATCTGTCTCTATGCCTATCAATATGTTATCTGTCTGTATGCCTATCAATCTCTTGTCTAGCTGTATGCCTATCTATCTGTTATCTGTCTATATGCCTATCAATCTGCTATCTGTCTCTATGCATATCTATCTCTTGTCTATCTGTATGCCTGTTGATCTGTTATCTGTCTGTATGCCTATCAATCTGTTATCTGTCTCTATGCCTATCAATCTGTTATCTGTCTCTATGCCTATTGATCTGTTATCAGTCTGTAGGCCTATCAATCTGTTATCTGTCTGTATGTCTATTGATCTGTTATCTGTCTCTATGCCTATTAATCTGTTATCAGTCTGTATGCCTATCAATCTGTTATCAGTCTGTAGGCCTATCAATCTGTTATCTGTCTGTATGTCTATTGATCTGTTATCTGTCTGTAGGCCTATCTATCTCTTGTCTATCTCTATGCCCATCACTCTGTTATCTGTCTCTATGCCTTTAATCTGTAGGCCTATGTCTATCTATCTATTCCCTATCTGTCTTTTATTCAGTGCTAATATATGGTATAGAGACAAATGCAAGGCAGTTACTAGCTACCAAATGCTTTATGATGTATTTATGCTGAGCTCTGCATTGTAGTGGTGATAGCTTTCCATCATTCTATCTATTTCAAAATGTCTGTCAATTTTTTAAATCAGCATGTTGACTTTTTATACTACAGATAAATACAGGGCATGCTATAGATATAAGAGTGTAGTGTTTTCTGTGTAGTGTAAAGGTTCTCAATTTAGTACCTTCATGTTGATTAACTGCACTAAGCATGATATGTGTTCCAATAGGTCAGAGGTCACTGTACTTACTGCTCAGTCACCCACGTGAAATCCTCTGATCAGACTGGGAAGTATGTGGGACATGTGGGTTTCCATCAGCTACAATCCCCTACCCCTCATGCCAACATCGGAGTCAGTGATATTTAAATGAATTGTTGAACATTTGTTAATCGCTTTAAAATAAATATTAAGTTTATAGTCATACTAGTCAAGATAACTGACCTCAACACTTATCTGAGAATTTAATCATTAACTAAACAGTGACTGGTTAACTAAACAGTCATTGTTAACTAAACAGTCATTGATTGGGGAATTAAACATGTAAACAGAGAGTGGTGAACTAAATAGTGACTAGGGAACATAATCAGTGGCTGGGGAACATAATCAGTGAGTATGGAACATAATCAGTGACTGGGGGAAAATCATAACTGGGGAAGATCAGTGACTGGGGAACATAATAATCAGTGACTGGGGGGAACATAATCAGTGACTAGGGGGGAACATAATAATCAGTGACTGGGGAAAAACATAATCAGTGACTGGGGAACAGTGACTGGGGAAAATAATCAGTGACTGGGGAATATAATCAGTGACTGGGGAACATAATCAGTGACTGGGGAACATATTCAGTGACTGGGGAACATAATCAGTGACTGGGGAAGATAATCAGTGATTGGAGAACATAATCAGTGAGTAGGGAACATAATCAGTGAGTAGGGAACATAATCAGTGACATAATCAGTGAGTAGGGAACATAATCAGTGACTGGGGAACATAATCAGTGACTGGGGAACATAATCAGTGACTGGGGAACATAATCAGTGACTGGGGAACATAATCAGTGACTGGGGAACATAATCAGTGACTGGGGAACATAATCAGTGACTAGGGAACATAATCAGTGACTGGGGAACATAATCAGTGACTAGGGAACATAATCAGTGACTAGGGAACATAATTAGTGATTGGGGAACTTAATCAATGACTGGGGGACATGATCAGTGGTTGGGAACCTATCAGGAAGTAAATGTTGCCCCAAACATATCATGACATGATTTCCACCAACTGTTCATACAAATACTGTATATCTATCCATATTTTCTCTATAATCCCATACATTGGCTTCTATATATACTTTGTATATTTGGTTTTGTTCCAAACACCTTGTTCATTATCCTGCCTGCTTATCAAGACTGTTCCGAATATCACAAACAAGTGATTTATTGTTTATCCTGTAAAACCACAAAATGTCAGGTTAATGGGGGTTTAACTAACTTTTGGACTGACTAACACTTAACACTTGTATAGCTGGTTTTTGTTTTATTTTTTGTTTCAATTTAGTTATACATGTATAAATTAAACTACTAATAAATCAACCCAGGTATATGTTATCTTAATATACTTATATCAAATCCTGTTTTGTCATCTCATCTTTTGTTTCATTGTTTGAGGCTCATAGAGATGGTACAATTTCTGTAATTGGCCAGATTGGAAAATAAATACTGCATGTACCGATTTATGATTTGGTTATGTTTGTTTGTCTGTCTGTATCAACAATTTGATTAAGCTGTTGTTTTTAGCTCTTGTGAGTTAACCATTCCATCAACAATTTGGTTAAGCAATTTGGTTAAGCTGTTGTTTTTTACTCTTGTGAGTTAACCACTCCATCAACAATTTGGTTAAGCTGTTGTTTTTTACTCTTGTGAGTTAACCACTCCATCAACAATTTGGTTAAGCTGTTGTTTTTTAGCTCTTGTGAGTTAACCACTCTATCAACAATTTGGTTAGTTAAGCTTTGGGTTTAGGTTCTTCTTGTGAGTTAACCACTCTATCAACAATTTGGTTAGGCTGTTGTTTTTTAGCTCTTGTGAGTTAACCACTCTATCAACAATTTGGTTAGGCTGTTGTTTTTTAGCTCTTGTGAGTTAACTACTCTATCAACAATTTGGTTAGGCTGTTGTTTTTAGTTCTTGTGAGTCAACCACTCTATCAACAGTTTGGTTAAGCTGTTGGTTTTAGTTCTTGTAAGTTAACAACTTAGAGTAGAATTTTGTAACTTCACATTGAATATGATCTTCATTTAAAAAACAGTGCTTCACAATTGAACTTTTTTGAGTTGTTCCATTCCGTTCAGTTTTGGTTGAATAGTTTGTACTCAGATCATTTGACTTCAACAGGTCAGGCAAGGTAGCTTCCTGTTTCATTATTCATCGACAATTAACATTCCTTTGTGATTCGATGAACTGGTCACTACCACATAAATGAAAACTTGTTGAATGTGATGTAAAACATCATTTATACAAATAAAAATTTGATTGTACATTGTGATTGCGCATTTTTGCCCTCTCATATAGAGTTTTTATTGGGTTTTTTTTTTGCCCTCATACAGGGTTTTTATTGTTGGAGCAATTTTGCCCTCTTATTCAGAAATTTTATTGTGGGACAATTTTTACCTTCTCATACAGTTTTTATTGTGGGGCCATTTTAGCCCTCTCAGAGTTTTTATTATTGCATCATTTTTGCCCTCTCATTTTGAAATTTCATTTGAGTTCTTTACATTTTGTTTTGACTTGTAGAACATTATCTTCCGTAAGTCAAGATCTTGTTTCAGTGTTTTTCTTTCATTTCCTATTTGAATCATGTGACATCTTGTATGTGTGATACAAACAGGAATGAATTGCATGTTGAAAAAATAATTCAGATGAGATTTTGCAAAACACATGGAAAAGAGGACAAAATTGATATTTTGGGAGTCATTCTGTGATATCTTTACTGTGTTCACTTGAATGCTTTGGGGAGAAGGAGGAGTCTTTACATGTAACTGACAGAAGCTTTGGAGAAGGAGGAGCCTCTACATATAACAGACAGGTGCTTTAGAGAAACAGGAGTCTCTACATGTAACTGACAGGTGCTTTGGAGAAATGGAAGTCTCTACATGTAACAGACAGGTGCTTCAGAGAAATGGGAGTCTCTAGATGTAACTGACAGGTGCTTTAGGGAAATGGGAGTCTCTAGATGTAACTGACAGGTGCTTTGGAGATGGAGGAGTCTCTAGATGTAACTGACAGGTGTTTTGGAGATGGAGGAGTCTCTAGATGTAACTGACAGGTGCTTTGGAGATGGAGGAGTCTCTAGATGTAACAGACAGGTGCTTTAGAGAAATGGGAGTCTCTAGATGTAACTGACAGGTGCTTTAGAGAAACAGGAGTCTCTAGATGTAACTGACAGGTGCTTCAGAGAAACAGGAGTCTCTAGATGTAACAGACAGGTGCTTCAGAGAAACAGGAGTCTCTAAATATAACTGACAGGTGCTGCAGAGAAACAGGAGTCTCTAGATGTAACTGACAGGTGCTTTAGAGAAATGGGAGTCTCTAGATGTAACTGACAGGTGCTTCAGAGAAACAGGAGTCTCTAGATGTAACTGACAGGTGCTATAGAGAAATGGGAGTCTCTAGATGTAACTGACAGGTGCTTTAGAGAAATGGGAGTCTCTAGATGTAACTGACAGGTGCTTTAGAGAAACAGGAGTCTCTAGATGTAACTGACAGGTGCTTTAGAGAAATGGAAGTCACTAGATGTAACTGACAGGTGCTTCAGAGAAACAGGAGTCTCTAGATGTAACTGACAGGTGTTTTGGAGATGGAGGAGTCTCTAGATGTAACTGACAGGTGCTTTGGAGATGGAGGAGTCTCTAGATGTAACTGACAGGTGCTTTAGAGAAATGGGAGTCTCTACATGTAACAGACAGGTGCTTTAGAGAAATGGGAGTCTCTAGATGTAACTGACAGGTGCTTCAGAGAAATGGAAGTCTCTAGATGTAACAGACAAGTGCTTTGGAGAAGAAGGAGTCTCTACATATAACTAACTGGCAGGTGCTTGGAAATGTCCACATTTCTGATTGATCAAGTCACTTCTTCTTTTTCAGTTTTTACTCTGTCAATTTTTTTAAGTTTGAAGTTTTTATTTACGGTATGTTTTTTTTCTCTGTATATTTTAGTTTTCCTGAGGTGGAGTTCTTCCACACAGATGAGTTACAGGAAAAGATGATCGACCTTCTTTTTTGTTATTCAAAATCAAACCAGATTCTCTCTTACAAGCAGGTACTTGATTAACTGTCAATCAAATTTTCTTCTTGCCTACACAAGTGTTATTTTTTCAGTCTAATTGAAGATGAACTTTGGACCTTCATGACTAAATGATTAAAGACACTAAAAGTCATGATGTGTCCTAGCTCTTTTCAGCATGGCTAAAATTGTATTAAAAGTGTACTGTGAGTAAACAAACAGAACAAAATAACAAAAACAAAAAAGTAAAAAGCCAGGCTGACCACTTTCCACTTTAAAGTCCATTGAACTATTCAAGTAATAACTTTGGAACTTTATGTAGAAATTGTGTATTGAGATAGAGGGCGGGGGTAGGTCACCTACGGAATACTTCAGCTGAATTAAAGCAGTTATCTTTGTCAGCAGTGTAGTGGGTCGAAGTCTGTATATCTTTATGCTTCTTAAGTTCTAGCCTTATAAACTATAGCAATGTATTGTGTAGTGTTTATGTTTGTCAAAGTTTGAACTTACAGTGAAAAAGAACTTGATTAAGAAGGATTATACACCAGCTGCTCAGAATCGTACCGATTGATTGACTGAAAATTATATCGGTAGTACATTTTCATGATAAGTGATATTAGAACATGACTTGTATTCTAGCATATATTTTAATTATACAAAATCATAAAATTATATAGTACATGTATATTGATTCTTGTTTGATATTTGTATGCACTTAATCAAATACTTCTAAGGCATCCAGTATATTTTTACACAAATTGCATTTGCATAATGCCCATCCAACATGATAATATTTCCATCAGGTAGTATATCACTTTACTTCAATCTCATTGGTCAATTGAGCACATGTGACTGCTAATGTCATCATTGACATTTGGCAGCTGATATACACAGGGTACACCAAAGGGTAATGGCATTTGGCAATTGATATACACAAGGCACACCTAGGGTTAATTCATTTTTTAGAACACATGTAAATTCATTGATATGCACAAGGCACACCAAAGGGTAATTTCATCTGTTATTAGAACACATATAACTCCATTGATATGCACAAGATATACAAAAGTGTTATTTTTTTTTCTTAGGACACATGTAGATCCACTCCCCCAAATATTCTGGGTTTTGATATACAGGTATCCCAAATTGTGATTGCTTTATATTGTACGTGTCTGACTCTAGTTACTTGATTTAGAGTGTAGATTGTGTAAAATACTTAAAAACTTGAAATAAAGTAGAAAAATCAAACAATCACACTGAAAGGAACCTCTATCATGTCAATATAACAAGTCTTTATTGTATAATATATATATGTTTTAACTCATTCATCCTTAAAAACATATTTGAACTTGTTCAAGTAATTGATTTACAGAAGAGTCCATTGTTTTTCAGGGGTTGATGAGTTAACAAGGTACAGATAAAGACTGATCTATATTTAGAAATATCATTCTAATGTGGTTTTTCTATCCTAATCTTCTAAAGAAATGATAAATTTTAACTTTCATTTGATTTTTTCAAGTTTATTTTTGAATAGATTAATTTGTTGTGATTTTTCAAATACTATTACTTGTTGATTTTTATAGAAAGATTTTAATGTATGTATTGGAATGGTTGCTTCATGGCTGGTTCACATTTATGAAATTTTGTTCAGTGGAAGAATCCCAGGCAGGTAGTACATATGTGTACACATTTTTCTAATAAACCTGGTTTAGATATAGTGACAGAATGATCTGGCAACGACAACACCCTGGACACATACAGCTATATAACATGTATGTATCACACAAGTTAATCTTCTTTATAGACGGAATTGTCTATCTTTGTGAGAATTTTAATCCTGAGTTATTCATAAGTATAAGATGATTTTGTTTCAAGTTATTATCAGTATATGACAGATTATTCCTAAGTTATTTATCAGTATATGACAGTTTACTCCTAAGTTATTTATTAGTATATGGCAGTTTATTCCTAAGTTATTTATCAGTGTGACAGTTTATTCCTAAGTTATTCATCAGTATATGACAGTTTATTCCTAAGTTATTTATCAGTATATGGCAGTTTATTCCTAAGTTATTTATCATTATATGGCATATTATTCCTAAGTTATTTATCAGTATATGACAGTTTATTCCTAAGTTATTTATCAGTATATGGCAGTTTATTCCTATGTTATTTATCAGTATATGACAGTTTATTCCTAAGTTGTTTATCAGTGTGACAGATTATTCCTAAGTTATTTATCAGTATATGACAGTTTATTCCTAAGTTATTTATCAGTATATTGCAGTTTATTCCTAAGTTATTTATCAGTATATGACAGTTTATTCCTAAGTTGTTTATCAGTGTGACAGATTATTCCTAAGTTATTTATCAGTGTATGACAGTTTATTCCTAAGTTATTTATCAGTATATGGCAGTTTATTCCTATGTTATTTATCAGTATATGACAGTTTATTCCTATGTTATTTATCAGTATATGACAGTTTATTCCTAAGTTTTTTTTCAGTATATGACAGTTTGTTCCTTAGTTATTTATTTAGAAACGTACACAATATACTAATTACTTATAAATCAGACTTGCCTGGTTCCCTGTAATGAAATTTGATGAACGAGAACCAATCTATGACAGCCCATTCCATGGTGGATGTAAATGATTTTTGAGGGATTATTTTTTATTAATAAGAATTATACTTATCTCTGTTTGACAGGGCATGCACGAGTTGTTAGCTCCCCTTATTTTTGTTCTCCACTGTGATCACCAAGCATTCCAGCATGCCTCTGAAGTCGAGCTACTCAAGTAAGTTTCTATCACTTCATTATCATTGCTGATGTTGTTCCTATCTGGTTTTTATTTACTAATTTAAAGTCTAACAAGTGATTTGTTATTGTAATACTTTAGTAGGCTTAAGTCCATACAAGTATTGTTAATACAAAGTGTTACTCTATAGTTGTTTAATTTTACAGGGAGAAAATTTCACGTTTTCCTGAAAGGAACTTATTCAAGGGTATTAAATTTCATGCAAGACTGGTTACAAATTGTCTTTCTGATACCTCGTTAGTGTAAGGTATTACATTCAAGGGTATTTAATTTAGCAGTATTTTCTTTGACTGTGAATATAATGAAATTAAGTTGCTGACAAATAAAAGCAACTATAAGCCTATAGTATGTATATGCTTCATGTTAGCCATAGGTGTCTCACTGGGTGAGTGGTTACAGCATTACACTTTTGAAATGATGACAAACTCTAATTATATGAATATATTTACACCCCATTGGATCCTCGCCTGATGTTGTGGCAAGGTTTGTCCCTTGTTTAATGCTTGCTGTCTTTTTTTGAGTACATTGTATCCCAGTTTTCTTTCACAAGATTAAGACCTGACTGTCACCTGTAACTGAAAAACAAATTGTTGAGTGATATGCCAATAAAAAAAACCCACAATGTCTGTTTGTGGTTATACTGGAGACACAGGTAATTACTGTTCCTCTTGAAATTACCAGAGACACAGGTAATTACTATTCCTCTTGAATGTACCGGAGACAGGTAATTACTGCTCTTCTTGGATGTACCAGAGACACAGGTAGTTACTGGTCCTCTGGGATGTAACAGAGACACAGGTAATTACTATTCCTCTTGACTGTACCAGAGACAGGTAATTACTGCTCCTCTTGGATGTACCAGAGACACAGATTGTTACTGGTCCTCTGGGATGTAACAGAGACACAGGTAATTACTGTTCCTCTCGGATGTACCTGAGACACAATTTATTACTACTCCTCTTGTATGTACCTAAGACATAGGTAATTACTTCTCTTGAATGTACCTGAGACACATGAAATTACTGTTCCTCTTGGATGTACCAGAGACATAGGTAATTATTGCTCTTTTTGGATGTACCAGAGAGACAGGTAATTACTGCTCTTTTTGGATGTATCAGAGACACAGGTAGTGACAGCTAACTGAAAGCGTATGTATTTTGTTTCATCAGAAGACAAGCAAGTTATATTTATAGTGTATGAATGTTGTATACAAACTACATGTCTCAGTACATACTACAGACGATATGTTATCATAGATAAAAATGCACTAGCTTTCAATATATTACACATGTTTATATATATGTTAGATGCATTAATATTATGGGGAAAGAAATAGTTTTTCATCCATTAACTGTTTGTTGTTCTGACAGCAACTACCAAGCTCAGCATTTGCTTTTGAACAAACAGATGATTTAACATGTATAACATAATAGTTAATTGAACTCATGAACTTGCTTACGATCTTCATTCTAAAAATAACTATTAATTCTGGTCATTACTTTTGACTGCGATAACACAGGAGTTGATGTGTTTGATGTGATTTCAAAATCTATATCAATGTATCATATCTCTTTTTTCATCTAGAAAAATGTTGGAATTCTTATGACACCAACTATGCTCCACTATTTGCCCCTGTTCTTTTATTCATCATGTTCATATCAAATATACTTAACCCATCAATCCCTGAAAAACAATGGACTCGTCTGTAAATCAATGACTTAGACCAGTCCAAATGTGTCTTTAGGGTTGAATGTATTAATTACAAATGCTTAATGAGTTAGACGAAGAAAGTCATTATTACAATCCTCAGACAAATTACTGGGCCAAAATGGAAATGTCAATTCATTAAGACTCTGGTAATGTTTTAAATGTCATGACTTTGCCCATTTTGTTCAAGAAATATTAAAAGAAGGAAAACAGAAGAAAAAATAAATATGTTCTTTGATCTTTGATCTCAGGAATTGAAAATTTGGGTCCATTCATATGTAACTTTCCCCACTTATTCATATTGTTCAAATGAAGGTGAACATTTTAACATGTTTAATGAAACTGGCCAATATAGTCTCTTTGCTGTTTTTTTTCATTCATACAAATTTAAAGATGCGGATACAAAATAAAATGTTCATTGATAATAATATTTGTCATTGGATGATTTTTACAGTGGGATACTAGATCATCACAGGTCAGCTGGTCTGCTTTTTTGTTTATTGACCTTTGATTGACCTTTCTTGACCTATATTTAATGGTTACGGGCATCATTTTGCAGTAATATATATCCTGCACTTCTCTGCTTCCATTTGCTCCCTTCACATGAAACCCCTAAAGCAAGCTTGTTAGCATAAAAGATGCTAAATGTAGTTTTACCTAAAAGTATACAAATGACTTTAGCAGCTTGTATCATTTCAGCCTAAATTTATGTTAATTATGACCGGACGTCAGAAAAAGTCATAATATGTAAATTGATGATCATTCTATTACCTTGAACTTTCAAGGACTATTTACCAACATGATTTGAAAGTGGAAGTGATTAACTTAATTGTCTGTCAGGGATAATGAACACTTTCTTCAGAGTTATCTTGCCTTAACATTTTATACATTTAACCAAGTTGTCTTTCCAGCAGCATGTTAAATATCTGTAGCAAGTTATCTCCCTTGATTGTATATTGGCTTTTAGCAGAGTTGTTTGTCTTAGATTTTGAATAATGTCATAAGAGTTATCTCTCTTAGATTTTAAGCTGACAATGTCCAATTTCACATAACATGGTGGGTGGAGTAACCTTTTAATTATCATACGTTCAATTCTGTTCACTTTTCGGAGGCTTCATGGGACTTTTATTTCCAGCTGGATATTTGTAGGTATTATTACAAGTATCATAGGTTCAATCTATTCACTTTTCGGAGGCTTCATGGGACTTTTATTTCCAGCTGGATATTTGTAGGTATTATTATCATAGGTTCAATCTATTCACTTTTCGGAGGCTTCATGGGACTTTTATTCCCAGCTGGATATTTGTAGGTATTATTACAAGTAGAAATGATTACTCTTGCCAGTCTTGTTCTAAAGTATTACCTATAATATCCAGGAAAAGGGTGCATTACATTACTGTGACATTTCCAAAAAACACATTACCAGGGCATAATCATTCCCCGCCAGGTTATATGGACTCTGCAGTGCCAGGTTATATGGACTCTGCAGTGCCAGGTTATATGGACTCTGCAGTGCCAGGTTATATGGACTCTGCAGTGCCAGGTTATATGGACTCTGCAGTGCCAGGTTATATGGACTCTGCCCCGCCAGGTTATATGGACTCTGCAGTGCCAGGTTATATGGACTCTGCAGTGCCAGGTTATATGGACTCTGCACTGCCAGGTTATATGGACTCTGCCCCGCCAGGTTATATGGACTCTGCACTGCCAGGGTATATGGATTTTTCAATATCTGTATATCCAGTATTTAAACATGTCATCATACGTTATTTAATCAGCGTATAACTATCTGTAGATAACATACAGTCATGGGACTTATATAAGCTCATGAATCCATTAACCATCGTGTCTTTATATGGAATTGTATTTAACACAGTAGTTAACTGGTCTCATGAACCAGTTAAATCTCAAATTTATCATATTTTATGTTGTTTTTTCTCAGTATACATTTTCTGTTTACTCCAGTTTTGTATTAATGTCAGCATTATATGATAGTGGGTTTTATTTAATACAATTTTTAATTTGTTTTTATGGAATATTTGATTTAAATTTTTTTATTGTTTTATGAAAAATTTATCTCTCCTTGTAATAGTAATATATTATTTTACAATTTCTTTTTATTTCCCATACTGACAACACTTACTTGCTGTAGAGTTTCATTATGTTTACTGATAATTTTAACATCATAATAATTTTCACACAATCACCACTGTATTATTTTCAAACACATCAATTTTTCTCCTTTGAAATACAATGGCTAAATACTGACAATTCTCATATGCTGATATTACACATGTTTCACAAAAAAAAACAATAAAAACAAAAATAGAATGATAATAAAGAGAGAAGGAGAGTAAAAATATAACAAAGGCACAAATATAAAATGTATAACAGAACAAACACAAACCATGAGAAAAAGGAACAAATTAAACCAATCAAACAGACAATAAGCATGGGAAAAGTTGTCTGATAACATTTTTGTTTATTCTGAAAACTATTGCTTATGTAGAGTTCCTGTGGAAGTAGGGGGAGATAACTGTTGTGAGCAGGCACATTTTATTGTACATGCTGTATATAGCCTAACTTGTATATTATATTTATTATGCATGTACATGCTGTAGATATAGATATATATATATATATATATAAAGGCCCAATGTTAAACAATTTTTTTCATACTCAGATCTAAGCTGACCTTATATACTGCCAATCAAATACTTGGTCACAATTGTAACACCATTTCTTATTGGAACAGATAATCTTGGGCACTGTTTATTTATTTTTATTAAATATCTAAATAAGGTGTGATAATGTGTGGTGAATTTGGTGGTGGTTTGATCTACACATTTTGATTTAATTTTAGTTTTTGAATTTTTTATACAAGCTTATCATGCTCCCTAAGTGAATACAGTAAAACCTGCTATAGCGGTCACCTCTATATAAGGATTATCTGTTTATAAAGGCCAGTTTTTTCAAGTCCCTTGACTGCATACTTCAACTAAATTGAACCTGTGTATAAGGGTCACCTGCACATAAAGGTCAATATTTTTAAGTTTTAATTTGACATTTACTTACAGGAGACACATAATGTTGCTCATCCTTCTGACAAAATTTTACTTTATTTACACTAGCTTGAGATTTCTTTGTCTTGCCCTAGGTCAAGACAGCTCATGTATTGATATTGTGTAAACAAACTGCATTATGCTGTTCTGGTAGAAAAACTTAAATACTTTAGAATTATATAATATAATGCCAGTTATATATAAGAATGAGAAAATTAATCAGTTAATAATTATGGTGTGGGATGAAGAAAATGGCAATCACTCCAGTCTAAATTTTTAGACCAGATATCAGCAAGTCTCACCCTTTAACTAAAAATCCAAACATTCTGGGTTTGGATTTTTTATACCCCACCTATAACACTTATACCCTATAACAAACAGTAGGTTTTATTAGTACAGTGAAATACAATACACCATTTTGGAGTTCTTACACAGTCAGTTTTTGGATCCAGATTTTTCATGTCAGATTCAACTTTGATAGCCATAGAGATTTCTGTCATCAAGATATAAAATGCAGTTATATTTGAAGGGCAAATTAATGTCACTAGTCCACTTATATCCAAAACAAATTGACCTTAACATCTGAACACTATACAAGACATGGAATATTGGGACATTTTGATTTATTGTATGAAATTGAGCTTTCAGTTTCTTGATAGACGCAAAGACACACACCAGAAATCACTAGGGCTAACAAAATTGAAGCAGTGCAAGAAAAATCAGGATCCAACACAGGGTTAAGTAAGAACTTGAAAATGGTCTATTGGTTGAAAATACCTGAAAAATGTAGGAAATATAATGAAAAGTAGTGTTTTCATCAGTATTTTTACCTCTGATTTTTATTTTAAAAATTCATATTTTTATATCCGATATACACAATAACAACAATTTGATTGGCATGACCATATCAATACCCTCCTAAAGCACGTTATATTCCCCCTAAGTACTTATTTTTTTACTTTTATTTAAGCTCATGACATGGTTAATGCTTTTTGAAATTTTATTGTAGTAAAATAATGAAAAGTTGAATATTCATCAAATTTTATAAAATCTGATAAGGTATTTAAAAAAAAATTGTTGGAATAAGACTTTAACAGTAACGTGAGATTCATTTAAAAAATAGTTAATATTTTTTTTAAATCATTTATATTTTTACCCATACTGTCATGTTACTTATTTAGTATAACATCTTCAAGATTAGCTTTCATATTAAGTAATAAGTGTAGTGCATGAAATAAATAAACAAACATTGAAAAAAATTGTTTGAATTTTTATAAGTAATTTAGAGTAGTTAAGAAATCAAAAATGTGTATAGATTGTCTTAAAATACACTTAGGGACTGTTTCAAAATGATTAGAGTTACTACAACACAAAATCTTCTAATTCTGCGTCCCACTGGTGTTATCCTTCTCATCTCAATCTCAATATACCGTTAATCATTCCGTTAACACTGTTGTATAGCTCCACCCTGTAAACACTGCATGAGACACGTATTCATATACCATTGTATCATGTGTATAACATCATAACAAGTATTGAAAGTTATAACGTGTAAATCCTTTATACACATTTTCCCATTATAAACACTGAATATATCTTGCTGTAAAAACATATATACATGTACGTATTATTTCTAGATATATTGCATATTATTTGTTGATTAATGCATTGGAACCTCGCCTAAAAACCACCTCACTTAGGAGACCACCTTGCATTTCAGCCAGTAAATTTCCATTCTCTTGATATCTAATAAGTACAGAATCTCACTTGAGAGACCACCTAACTAATCAGACCACTTTGAGTCGGTCAGTTAGGTGGTCTTGATATCCAGGTTCCACTATAACACCTCTGTAATCAGACCGCTGGTCTTGATAGCCAGGTTCCACTGTAACACCTCTTTAATCAGACTACTTTAAGTCAGTCAGTTGGGTGATCTTGATAGCCAGGTCCACTATATTACCTCTCTAATCAGACCACTTTAAGTCAGTCAGTTGGGTGGTCTTGATAGCCAGGTTCCACTGTAACACCTCTCTAATCAGACCACTTTAAGCAAGTCAGTTGTGTGGTCTTAATGTCTAGGTTCCTCTGTACATAAAATGCTTTTCTGGTGTATATATTGTGTATATGTTGTTCTTAAACATATTGTAATTTGTATATATCGCTTATAAATATAAATCCTATATGTATCTTAGTCTTAGATAAATTGAAATATGTAGTTCATAGATACATCGTGTATATATCTTTTTGACACATCTGCTGTATATAGTACATTTTTGTACATGTAGGCCTATCTGCATGTATCATGTTTGTAAATTCATTGTATATACATTTATATTATATGTATTTTGTTGACAGCTATATTGCTTGTGTATTGTATATATGTCATTGTACATGTTGAAGTAACTTTGACAGGACAGCAGTGGTTTCTATTGAAACAGCTGTTATCACAATATGTCATTTTCAAGATTATGATAATAACCTTGACAGGAGAATAGTGGTTTCTATGGAAACAACTCATCACAGTATGTCATTATCAAGATTATGATAATAGCTTTGATAAGACAGTGGTGGTTTCTATGGAAACGAATGTTATCAAAATATGTTATTACCAAAATTATGAAAATGACCTTGATAGGACAGTGGTAGCTTCTATAGAAACTGTTGTCAACACAACATGTAGTTTTCAAAATTGTCATAATAGCTTTGGCAAGACAGTAGTGGTTTCTAAGGAAACGTCACATTTCATGATTTTAAAAATTAGTCCTGACGTCTAAATCTGAAGTACAACTGTATTATTTTATCATTGAGTTATTATCTAAGGTATTTTCATTTAAGTAAATTCATTCAAATATATATAATTTTATTATGTTTTTTGCAGGGATATAATTAAAGAAATTATGGACCCAAAATACTTGGAGCATGATGCCTAGTAAGTACATCAAAATATCTGTCGCCATCGGGGAGAGGAAGGCTTGCGATGTTCTAGTTGTAGAGAATAGGCTCACAAGTGGAAGGATCTGAGTTCGATTCACGGACCGGGTCATACCAAAGACTTTCTTAAATATTGCAGTGACTGTTCCTTCACCACACACTCGACATACGAAGTGAATGTCACTGGTCTTCAGGATGAGACTTGAAACCAAGGTCTTGGAAGTTGTGGCACACTCAAGAACTCTCACTGCATTGGCATCAGTCCATAACACAGGCCAAAATTTGTTACACTTCATCTAAAGCTGGTGACACCTCCATATAACTGAAAAATTCTTGACTAAATGTAAAAAGACATACAAACAAACAAATAGAAAAGCCTGGGAGGGACATTTGTATGTCTTATTTACTAGTATACAGGGATGTGTTGAATATAACCAGGTCAACTAAAATCAATATAAATATAGATTGACAGACACCTGATTCTCTAACCAGTCCTGTCAAAGATCATTACTAATATCTGTCATCAGTCTTATAAATGGATGTTTTGAGACAATTTTGTGAAAATATCATACCCATGATTAAGGGTGACAGCTTTTCTGCACACACACCCATGTCTAAGTATGATAGCTCTGTACATCATGTAAAGACATAAACCCAGTGTTTGTTGTTTTACTTTGTTTTAAAATTGTACACACACTAACTGCTAAACAAATAGATTTATAAGTATACATCTTCCTTATTTTACAGTGGGATGCTGTGTCAAATAATGGCGACAGTTGAACCATGGTATTTATCCAAAGATGCTCCACAGCCTGTGGTATGTTCTGTTGTTGAATTTAGGAACTTGGCAAACAATTGTTACGGGTTGTAAATATTCACAATTTCATTTGTCTTCTTTCAGCTTCATTCTGTTTCTGTCTGATTTAATGGGACATTAGCAATTTTTTTAAAACGACTATTCTCTCTGTTTTTTTTCTTTTTGGCTACTTAGATTGATTTAAAATAACAAATAAGAGCTATACCCAGCTAAAAAAATTGTTGTAGTCCTAAATATTTTGTGAAAATAAGGATAAGGTCAAGTGTCTTATTCATATATACATAGTAACATGAGTAAGGTCGAATTAATCATTTGCAAATGAATAATTGCCAAAATCGGTTTCTCAAGTAATGTTTGCAAAATATATACAAATTTAAGAATTTTTGTGTCTGTGTATAAATCTTTTCAATTATTGTATATCAGTCTAGATAAAAAAAAGAAAGATAATTGTTTTGAAAAAAAGCAGCAAATGCCCTTTTAATATGTTGAAGGAGAATCGACTGTCACCTTTAGATTCATGCTCATCTTCTCCTGAAGGTCAAAGGTTATATGCAATACTGCATACTTGAATATTTTCACTCGCTTTAATTTTCACTACTTTCTCCCAAGATGAGATTGTGAAATTAAAATGAAATGGAAATTTTCATCTGACTAATTGAAGTATGAAAATACATGCCATTTATGACACAGTGTTGATTTAGGGTGAATTAAAAATGGAGTGAATTTGATTTCTGTCATAGAAGAGCAAAAATAACCAGGGGAGTAAATTACAAGTACAATTGAACCTGTCTTGAGAGACCACTGTCATGAAAGATCACCTGTCATTTACAAGTACACGTACAGTGGAACCTGTCTTGAGAGACCACTGTCATGAAAGATCACCTGTCATTTACAAGTATGTGTACAGTTGAACTGTCTTGAGAGACCACTGTCATGAAAGATCACCTGTCATTTACAAGTACATGTACAGTTGAACTGTCTTGAGAGACCACTGTCATGAAAGATCACCTGTCATTTACAAGTACATGTACAGTTGAACTGTCTTGAGAGACCACTGTCATGAAAGATCACCTGTCATTTACAAGTACATGTACAGTTGAACTGTCTTGAGAGACCACTGTCATGAAAGATTACCTGTCATTTACAAGTACATGTACAGTTGAACTGTCTTGAGAGACCACTGTCATGAAAGATTACCTGTCATTTACAAGTACATGTACAGTTGAACTGTCTTGAGAGACCACTGTCATGAAAGATCACCTGTCATTTGAGACAGCATTTCGAAATCTATGCAGTTTAATTTCTCTGTAAATAAAAACTTCTTATGAGAGAGCACCTGTCTTGAAAGACCAAATTTCAGTGGCAGAATGGGTGGTCTGTTAAGACATCTTGCTCCGTACTAAGTAGTGTTTTGGAATGAGTAGATAAAAATTCTCATTTTCATCATGTTTAACATTTCTACAGGGTAAGGAGAAAGTGAGTACAATTCCATTTTCAAAACCTCAAGACTTCCAAACATCAAATGCCATAGTAACCAAGCTAACAAGGGTCCAGAACTACATCCTCAAGAAGTTTGATCAGGAGCTGTTTGGTCATTTAGACAGACTGGATATAGCCCCACAAATATATGGAATGTAAGAATTTTTTGCAATCTGTTTTTTTTTCTTCAGAAATGAATTTTCATTGTTGTTTGTAAACATTTGTTCTGTGAATTCTAACTGCTTGGACAGGTTCAAAGGTCAAAGTGTTTACCCTCAAGATGGACCAAGACCTTAGGTTTCATTCCTAGTGCAAAACATACCATGCATACCTGCTATTTCTTTCAGTTAATGACTATTACTTTACAAGTGTACAACATTTTATTTCAAGGTCGTCAGTCTTTTGTAAGACTCGGATTTGATTGAGTTATGTAAAGTGTTTTACGGCACTCTCAGAAATTTTTCAGTTATATGGTGGCGGCGAGTTTTTAATGGTAGATGAGAGAGAACCCAGTTACAATGTCCCAAGGAAAAAATCACCATCCTTCTGCAGTTAAACTGGCGAACTTTCTCACAAAAATCAGTTTAGGTTTTAGCGGGGCTCAAACCAGCGCTGACCAGAAGTTAGAAACTTCATGGTTCAAAGCGTGATGCTCTAACCACTATTCAAAATCAATGTCAAGTTAAAAATATTTGTATGTTTTGACACAATCCCTATCGTACTTTACTGATGGCTCTTACGAATTTCACAATATATTTCCCTTTGTCATTTCTGTATCACTTTGAAAAAATCTTTTGAACCATTTTTCAGACGATGGGTTCGACTGCTGTTTGGCCGGGAGTTTCCCATGCAGGACCTTTTGGTCCTATGGGATGCAATATTTTCCGATGGGATTGGTTTTGAGTTGGTGGATTACTTATTCGTAGCAATGTTGTTATACATTAGAGATTTACGTAAGTGAGCATTATATTTTACACATGCATCATACATACAGACAGACATGGGTTAAGTCATAAGTCATGTACATACAGATGTGGGTTAAGTCATACGTCATGTACATACAGACGTGGGTTAAGTCATAAGTCATGTACATACAGATGTGGGTTAAGTCATACATCATGTACATACAGATGTGGGTTAAGTCATACGTCATGTACATACAGATGTGGGTTAAGTCGTACGTCATGTCCATACAGATGTGGGTTAAGTCATACGTCATGTACATACAGATGTGGGTTAAGTCATACGTCATGTACATACAGATGTGGGTTAAGTCATACGTCATGTACATACAGATGTGGGTTAAGTCATACGTCATGTACATACAGATGTGGGTTAAGTCATACGTCATGTACATACAGATGTGGGTTAAGTCATACGTCATGTACATACAGATGTGGGTTAAGTCATACGTCATGTACATACAGATGTGGGTTAAGTCATACGTCATGTACATACAGATGTGGGTTAAGTCATACGTCATGTACATACAGATGTGGGTTAAGTCATACGTCATGTACATACAGATGTGGGTTAAGTCATACAGATCGTGTACATACAGATGTGGGTTAAGTCATACGTCGTGTACATACAGATGTGGGTTAAGTCATACGTCATGTACATACAGATGTGGGTTAAGTCATACGTCATGTACATACAGATGTGGGTTAAGTCATACGTCATGTACATACAGATGTGGGTTAAGTCATACGTCATGTACATACAGATGTGGGTTAAGTCATACGTCATGTACATACAGATGTGGGTTAAGTCATACGTCATGTACATACAGATGTGGGTTAACTCATTCACCCCTAAAGACACATTTGGACTGGTCGAAGTCATTGATTTACAGAAGAGTCCATTGTTTTTCAGGGATTGATGAGTTAAGTGTTTCAATTTTTATTCAACTATGACAATACTGTTCATAATTTCCTACAGAATCTTAAGATTTGTATCCCAGTATATAGTTTGTTTTGTTTTCTTAAACATAGTGACAAATTCCATGTTGATTTATTTCGGATATTATGTTGTTATTATGCTTAGATACCATTTGTATATTTTAATCTTGTTTATATTAATATCTCTCTGATTATTTAATTAACTTCCAACAACATTAATAGTTTGTGAATTCTTTTACTTTATGACACTTTTTAGATGAAAGCTAATATAAAAAATGTAAAAATGTATGACAAATTCACAAGTAGTTTTTTTCAGTGCTAGCTAGTGATTACCCACAATGCCTCAACTGCTTGATGCGATATCCTCCTGTTGGTGATGTCCACTATCTCATTGAGAAAGCTCACTATCTTAGAGAACCAAATGTAAGTCATTATCGGTATCACTGAGAGAGATTGAGAAGAAAGGAAATATGAAATATTTGTAATATTTAGAACCTGACCAGTTAAACTAGAGGGAGGGGTGGATCTGTTGTCATCTGTATGTCAGTTTATCTGGTTAATGTTAGTAATTACCAGAACCCTACCAGTTAAACTTAGGGGGGGGTGGATTTATTGCCTTCTGTAAGTCATTACCGGTATCACTGAGAGAGATGGAGAAGATTGGAAATATCAAAAGTTTGTAATTACAAGAACCCTACCAGTGCAACTAGGGGTAGGGGTGGATCTATTATCTTCTGTATGTCAGTCTATCCGGTGAAGGTTAGTAATTCATGTAATTACTGGGGAGGGGTGGATCTATTGCCTTTGTCTGTGTACATCTAGCTGTATGTCATTCTGTCCAGTTAAGTTTTTGGTTAAGGTTTTGTGATTGTCAACCATTTGATAATGGTTTTATAGGTAAGAGACACGTATTGCTTCAACAATACTGTCACAATGCTTGTTTTTCTATTGGTACAAATAACATTGTACACACAACAGGTATAGGGTCAATCAAAATAAAGTGGCACATCCAGAATCTGGTAGAAACCAAAACAATACCATGAATACAGGTATAGTCTATTTTCTGAAAATAGGGGTGTACAGGTAAACAACTTACCATGCTCTGATTCAGTGCAGTACTGTAGCCCTGATATGGTTGTGCCTGTCACCCCTGTTAGGATTTAATTTAGACTTCTCGTGTTTGTAATGTGCCAATGTTGGTGTATACCTATATAAGATCTGTGGTTTTCTTTTAAGACAATCTTTAATGCAAATGTTTTTGTGTTGAAGATTTGGGTTATGTGGCATAAGTGTGTTTGAAGATGTTGGGTGGATGCATCTATTATCAAGTTGATGTGCAAATTAAAATAAAATACCCATGGGACTCTAATTCATGCAAATACAGTGGAGCCTGTCTTGAGAGACCATCCCATCTGCCACTGAAATGTGGTCTCTCAAGACAGGTGGTCTTCATAAGAGGTTTTATTTAAAGGATTATTTAACCAAGTGGTTTTTTGAGAATGTGGTTTCTCAAAACAGGTGCTCTTTCATGATAGTGGTCTCTCAAGACTGGCTTCACTGTATTTTTTAAATGTATATATACGATCTGACATAAAATGTCCTTGTCGAATTAGGATTAATCAACAAGTTCCAGAATTTGAATTGGTACAAAATTAATATTGTAAATTCAACATTATATGGATGCTGAATCATCTAAGATTTTATTAATCACATAACTCCAGAATTTGAAATATACTTCCATTAACATGATTTATTGTATAAATCAATCAGCGTATGACACAAACATTATATATTTCACAGTGCTACAATTATATAGCATTTCTGGTATTCCCCTTAACTTAAAATATTTCTAATTTTTCATTACTATTAATTCTATACTGTATATATATATATATATGTATTTCTGCTACTGTTTCATTTTCGCCCCGAGGGGAGAGGGCAAAATTAAAATGAAAGGGATATTTTCTAGTTAGATATTGAAACATGGACATACATGTCATCCATGAGAATTCGGGGATTTAGGACGACTGTTATACAGGCTAAAATGTTTTCTGCTGTAAAAGGGCAAAAATAACCAAGGGCAAAAATAACCAGGGCAAAAATAACAAGGGGCAAAAATAACCAGGGGGCAAAAATAACCAGGGGGCAAAAATAATCAAGGATGAAAATTACCAGGTATACAGTATGTATAGTCGAGATTTCTTGTTCATTTCAGCATTATCCACGCCCTCCAATATATACCTATCAGACAGTTAACTTTGTCAAAAAAGAAACCAGTAAAGCCAAGCAGAAAAAAAGTAAGAATTTTCTTCTGTTTTTACATCAATGTTTTTTTATTCAGAGAACAGCTAGCATTAAGATATTTTCAATTATAAATATACGGTGGTGGTTCTAGATTTCGATACTTGTGCAAATTTGATGAATTTAGCTTCAACAAAAACGAAGAATTATTATGTCCCCCAAACAAAGTTTGGTAGACATGTTGTGTTTGTTTTGTTTCTTCTTATTATTATTGTTATTTAGTTCATGTAGTTATTAATTACCAAATATTTCTCTTCAAAATCTTGAATCAGTATTTGGAAATATATGCAAATTAGTGGAAATATTCCTTTTATGAATTTGATGTTTGTAAAGATTAGCTCATCATCCCCTGTGGTCACATTTAGCCACACCCAAATTAATAAATACTGTTTAGGGGTTTAATTCCACAGGTTGTAAATGTCACCTTCTTCTCTGTCCTAAAATGATCAAAGTTGATTCAATTCGCAGATAGCATATAGCGTACTAACATCAAGTCTTGCAAAAACAGCCTATTATATATAACACAGATATATCATTTCATTAAAAAGTTATTCACTGTGTCTTAAATTCATGGATTTATTAACACTGTGAAAATAGGAAATATTAACACCATGAGTTATTTTTGCACTCTACAGTAGTAAGATATAAATATTATAAACATAATACCAAAGTTATATTGCTCAAGATGATCATTTCTCTCAATTAGACTTCATCAGCTCCAATTTTAAATAGATTTTCTAAAGACAAAGTGGTATCATACAAGGCCGAATAATAAATCTAAACGTATAACCAATATGTGTCTTAAGACTAATCACTGTAAAAAGATGACTATCTTAGCTTTAAAAGAATTTAAATGGTGTTATCAGTGTGAAATATTACTTAAGTATAAGATTATCAGCTGGTACCAAAATATCTCCTGTAATAAGTCATGGATAAACAAGTTAATATTGCAAGTAAAATTATTGTAAAAGATTTATACTAAATCATGCACCCCTGAATTCTGACAGTGGATTTTACTATTCTTTGAAATGATTCCAAAAAGGGGTTTGTGTCCAACACAATAAAACCTCTGTAAGGTTGTATAAATTGTATTAACGTTGAGCTTGTTGTTTACATGGAAACATGTAAACAACGTTGAGCTTGTTGTTTTAATACAATTTATTCAACCTTACAGAGTTTTTATTGTGTTGGACACAAACCCCTTTTTGGAATTCTTTGAATCTATTATTTTGTGGACTCTGTATACCTTCGGTATCCACGGTGAAGACTCCTACTGGGTTATTTATACTGTCTACCTTTAGGGACATTGTTACCTCCACACCCCTCTTTTATTCTTTGAAATGGTTTAGTCCAAATGTGGCTATAGGGATTGGTGAGTTGAAGTCTGGTGGCAATAAAAAACATGACTGTTTTGTATTTTTCTATACTTTTACCACTCTATTAACTCCCATTTTGGTAGTGAGATTATAAATGGAAATATGATTCTAGAAAAATTTAAAAAATCATATAATCCTGTTTTTTGATGGCTTTGGGGCTTTAAATTTTATACTCTTCTCAAACTCTTAATGTTCCAATACTGATTCTCTGAATTTGATTGCATGTCAAATGAGCACCTCAAACACGTGTTAACAAAGGCAATAAAATAATTGCACTGATGTAGCATAGTGTGTGTGTGTGTGTGTGTGTGTGTGTGTGTGTGTGTGTGTGTGTGTGTGTGTGTGTGTGTGTGTGTGTGTGTGAAATGTGTAGTATGTGTGTAAGAGAGAGAGAGAGAGAAAGAAAGAGAGAGAGAGATTATGCACACAGTGTAATAAGGTCATCAGTAAAAATATGATTTCTTGGTTAGCCCCAACTAACACTTTTGATAATATGTGGATCTTCTCAGTAGACATATTTCAGGTAAAAAATATTTTTATCTAAAGTATATGTATATTCTACAAAATTTGAGAATTTTGCAAGAAAAAAAATAATGAATGGGAAAACTGTTAAAATATTGGATATGGAAATCTTAACTTGGTTGGTGACGACACAGATACATATTTATTTTTAGCTTTTGACCTTATTTTGTGTGTTTTTTATCACTTCTATGGGAGAGGCTTCATTCAAATTTTCTTTATCCAATATCTTCGAATGTCTAACATTTCAATGCTATTCTTACAGTTGCTAATGCTACTAACAAAGCTAAAAATGTGATGGGAACAAGCTGGTCTGAATTCTCCAAGAAAATGAGACCTAAAACCTTGCATGTCTCTGGCGAACAGCAACCCATGTTTAAATCCTCCAGTGTCCCAATGAACCTCCAAACTGATATATCTCCAGGTAATAACCCTCCAAACTGATATATCTCCAGGTAATAACCCTCCAAACTGATATATCTCCAGGTAATGAACCTCCAAACTGATATATTTCCAGGTAATGACCCTCCAAACTGATATATCTCCAGGTAATAACCCTCCAAACTGATATATCTCCAGGTAATGAACCTCCAAACTGATATATCTCCAGGTAATGAACCTCCAAACTGATATATCTCCAGGTAATGAACTTCCAAAAACTGTTGTATATCCAAGTAATGAACCTCCAAACTGATATATCTCCAGGGAATGATCCTCCAGACTGATATATCTCAAGGTAATGACCCACCAAACTGATGTATCTCCAGGTAATGACAATCCAAACTGATATATCTCCAGATAATGAACTTCCAAACTGATATATCTCAAGGTAATGACCCTCCAAACTGATACATCTCCAGGGAATGACCCTCCAAACTGATATATCTCCAGGTAATGACTCTTTAAACTGATATATCTCCAGATAATGACCCTCCAAACTGATATATCTCCAGGTAATGACTCTCCAAACTGATATATCTCCAGATAATGAACTTCCAAACTGATATATCTCAAGGTAATGACCCTCCAAACTGATATATCTCCAGGTAATGACTCTCCAAACTGATATATCTCCAGATAATGACCCTCCAAACTGATATATCTCCAGGTAATGACTCTCCAAACTGATATATCTCCAGATAATGACCCTCCAAACTGATATATCTCCAGGTAATGACTCTCCAAACTGATATATCTCCAGATAATGGCCCTCCAAACTGATGGATCTCCAGGTAATGACCCTCCAAACTGATATATCTCCAGGTAATGAACCACTAAACTGATATATCTCCAGGTAATGACCCTCCAAACTGATGTATCTCCAGGTAATGACCCTCCAAACTGAAATATCTCCAGGTAATGACCCTCCAAACTGATATATCTCCAGGTAATGAACCTCCAAACTGATTATCTCTAGGTGATGAACCTCCAAAAACTGATAAAAGGTAATGACCCCCCAAACTGATATATCTCCAGGTAATGACCCTTCAAACTGATATATCTCCAGGGAATGACCATCCAACTGATATATCTCCAGGTAATGAACCTCTGATAAAAATGAAAAACTGATATAAGGTAATAACCCTCCAAAATGATATATCTCAGCATCAGGTAATGAACCTCCCAACTGATATATCAACAGGTAATGACCCTCCAAACTATATATCTCCAGGTAATGACCCTCCAAACTGATATATCTCCAGGTAATGAATCTCCAAACTGATATATCTCCAGGTAATGACCCTCCAAACTGATATATCTCCAGGTAATGACCCTCCAAACTGATATATCTCCAGGTAATGACCCTCCAAACTGATATATCTCCAGGTAATGACCCTCCAAACTGATATATCTCCAGTTAATGAATCTTCAAACTGATATATCTCCAGGAAATGAACCTCCAAACTGATATATCAACAGGTAATGACCCTCCAAAGTTATAAAGTATAACCTGCTTTTGAAACTCACTGTTTTTAACAACTTCCTTATGCAACCTATAGAACACCCAATCCTCCAAAACATCTCAGATAACCTTACTACCAACCTTACATAATTAATTTCTACTCCAAATTCTTTTGACATGACCTTTATTAATAGACTTTGATACTACACCTTGTTAAAATCATGATTCAGAACCTTGGCAAAAGAAATAGAGGATATCTGACAATTGAGTGAGGCAGGAGAAAACATACTTAACACGAGTCGTAGCACGAGTGTTAAATATGTATTCTCCTATCTCACAAGATGCAATAAATATGTTATTCAAAAACAATTGTCAAATATTCTATTTATTACATTTTCCTGTTAAGTTTCGTTAGGCCTAGATTTAACCGAAGTTCTGTACATGTAGGCTATGCTAGTCTACAGCTTGTGAAATGTAAGTAAACCACATTTTGACACAGTGGCTCAGAAATCTTTGTAAAGCATAATATGCTCAATGAAAACTGGAGCTTGGAGGAAAATAGTATGCTCTAAAAAAGATTTCCACACCCCTGTGTTTTGGATTGAAATACATCACTTGATGCCTCAAAGATCATGCCCAAGTTATCGATAGACCTGGACCTGTTCTGTATCTCCAGTGTCACTGAATCATTTTAAAAACTATTGAATTGTGAACTAGATAGTGGATACATTAAACATTTCCACTGCCTTTCGACCACTGAAACTCACTCCATCAAAACATAATATTGCCTGCTTTTCAGTACGTGTTCAATAGTTTTTACTAGGCATCACCATTTATTGGCATTTGTTAGCAAATGTGATCAGTTTATAATTAAACAATGAATTGAAAATTATCATTACATTATAGATGGGATTAATTAATTGGATTTTCATTAGTGGCCTGGCACTGTATTTTGATTGGCATAATGAAAAATATCATATTTTTTATTAAACCAATCAATATACAGTAAAATCAATGAAAAATAACCGTAAAAAAATAAAGCTTTTATTTAATTGATAAATTTAATAAAAAATGTAATAAAGGCATATATTCTTCAGGACTTTTCACAGAGTTAACCTTCAGTGGAAATATCCTGTGCATGTCCCCATTTATATGCTTTATATCCATGTTTATACAGCATATCATATAGGGAATATGTGTATTCTATCACAGCTGATGGTATCTTTCTAAGTACAAACACTGAAATCTAACACTGATTTGAATGACTAGAAAAATACCCATAGCACTTGCTTTTAAACTTTCATCAATGCTTTATTTACATATTTTGATGCTTCCAACACTGCCAACTATTCAACCGTTTTTTTTTTTACACATTTGAACGTTTCTGCCATATTTACCTCATCTTAGGCACTCAGGAAATCTGACAATTTATTCTCTGTCATCATCCAACATGCTGGTGTGCCTTATCAGTGAGTTTTTAGGATTCTTTAACTTCTTTCCTCTGAAACTGTTTTACTTTTTCTCCCTAACATTGGGTTATATTTATAGCCTCTCTGTATGGTAAAGGTACAGACATTGTAAATTTCATAATCACTTAAACATAACCTTTGTTAAATTTTTATAATGAATAAATCTCCTGTCTATAATGGCTACTTTAGCCTGTTCCCTTGAGTGACCTTTCTAGACAATTTTGATTGTACACGTTGTAATTATAAATTGACTCTTAATAGGGATATATAATGTGACACATTTAAACACTTTTAAAGGTACGCCCCAGTTTCAGCAACAAAAGCGAGGGTCATCTGCGAGCTTGTCTCAAGTAGAGGACACGGTATTCGGTCAAGTTCCGTCAGCGGCCAGTCTTGCTCGGCTGGAGACCACACACAGATCAATGGACAACAGTCCGGCTGGTTACATGACAGATGACAGTGTACACAGTAACAGTGTATCACACTTCGCCACATTACCAAAATCAAAATCAAAAGGCAGGAAATCATCTAAACAGGTATGTTGAATCAACATCCATGTATGTAGCCTGGGTTCCTAGCCTAATCTTACTTCGTCGATAGGACCAGGCGTAATACAATCCACGTGACCAAGTTATCAGCGCAAAACAGGACTGAAAATTATCATGTGACCAAGATACCGTATATAGAAATGCACATGCCCTTATTAATAAACAGAGAAAATAGTGGTATCCATCTCTGCATTCAAACAGGCAATCATGTCAGATTCTTGCAAGTTTAGTAAACAATCTACTTGCTTGTGTCTGTGGGATTTTTTTTTGTGTATTTCTACAACGATTGAGTGCAAATAATGCATACATCATGCGTATAATACGCTGTAAATTCCTGTATCATATTGATTGAGTATGGGGCACCATGTTTGTTATGATTTGATGCAATCCCACAATTCAGTGCGGCAGAAAAGGTAATCTTGTCCAATCAGATGATCAGAGTGATTGTATTCAACCTGGCTCTACTGACAGCATTAGCATCAGTCAGCCAGGATCCCAGGCTACCATGTATGCTGCTTATTATATTACTAATACATTTCATTCTCTCCACCAACATAAACTTTTGAACATTTTCATTTTTTTTCTATAAAAATTTGTAAGCAAGGTTAACAGAATTGAAAATTTCATAACCTTGGAGTCAAGAGTTAGGTCCCAGGAGTTACATGTTCAAGTTTCTAGATATAATAATTTTATCACACAAGCTCAGTTTCTTTTCATTGTAAATATTATTGATGCATGAAAAGGGAGGTTTATGTATCAAACATACAAGACTATAGGTCTACCAAGGTAAATTTGCACATGTTTACAAACACAACAAGTGTATATTGAATTATAACAGGGCTGACAGACTTGTTTTTGGGAAATAAAAATATTGGAGCTGCAGTAATACATGGAGTCATGTTTTACCTGCATTCCTGTTTTTGGAAAATAAACTGTATTGTTTTGGTTTTTGAGAGACCCCCGGATGTTCCACTTTACCTTGCATGTCTGAGAACACCACTTGGTAGACCTGTACATGTATCTGGATACACTGTTACAGTCAATACTCACATCACAACAGTAATTAAGATAATCTTTTCTTGTATGTTTCAGGAACAAGAATATGAACATTTGATATCAGTTCTACAGGGACAGATAAATGAGAAAGAGTCCATGTGTATGTACACGGCCAGTAAACTCGATATTCATATAAGTGAGTTGTCTACTTGTAAGGAAATAATGAGTTTTTCAGTCAGAGGTAATTTAGGGGGAAAATGATAGCAATGGCCAAGTTGTGAGAGTTTTGATTCTTTATCCCTGAGTATCTGATTAGTACTTTATATTGTTTAAGACCAGTCTATTATGGACTGTAGGATTGAAAGGGTTAAATGAGGTCTACAAAGTGGTATCTCCCAGCACTCTTTAATCAGAACTGAAATTCATAGGTCACATGTGTGATACAGATGTGACGTGTAAAAAAAATGTAATATAAATACATGTCAAAATAATATAAAGATATTTGAAATAAACCTTGGGGAGACATACATATTCCAGTTCTTGAGTTTGTATTAATGATAACATAAAAGCAAAGAAGATTGTGGTCAGTTTATAGAAAAGGCACCATATATGCGTCTGTGTAATCAAATATACAGATACAATGTACCTGAGTTTAAACGTTTAGGAGGTCCAGAAGACGATGTACAAATATGGTGAGTATTGGATTATAAAAATCACAGATACCAAAGTATTAATCTGTAGGACATCCATGAGAGAATATACAAAACTGGTGAATATTGGACAAACACGTACAGCTGGAAAAACAGAGATGGATCAAGTTCCATGGAGGAGTAAGCATCCCCTGTCGACCAGTCACACCGCCGTTGGTCTACAGTCAAATTCACATACAATAGTGAGGAATACAATGATGCCAAAGGCAAGATTAGGTGACAAGGAGGTGTTAGCATCCATTGCCAATTAATCATATCTGCAGTGAATCCACAGTCATATTAAATTCAAACAAATTATGTGTAAAATTTATGATATCTTTCTGTTATTTGTTTCAACTATTGGTGGAAGCTATACAATACATTCAATATACTTATATATATATATTTCCAGCTCGTCTTCAAACGGAACTTTTACAACAGACACTGGAGAATGAAGATGAAGTGTTGTTAGCAATAGCTGGAATCAAACAGGTAAAGGTGATACATTTGTGATATGATGGTGACTATTCATAAGTATATTTTCATGTTTTTAATGTGTTCCATTAAATTAGATGTAACTCAAGTTACGATTTTATTTACATGACTGTACCTATTTTCAGTTTCATAAAAGGTCATAAACATATGCTTACTCATTAGCCTACCCTAAGTCAGTCATATGAAATTAGTAGTAGTTTGAAGCAGATGTAGACTCAGATGTAAGTTTCTTCCTAGGAAGACAGGTACAACCTGTAGGTAAAGTCCTTTTGGACGTAAGTCTAGATTTACGCCTGCACGTAAAGTTACAACCTTTAGTAAAATTTGCCCCTGGTTTGGTTCCATGTCATACTAAAGATTTACGTAAGTGATAGTGAGTGTTCTTTTGCCAGGTGCTTAGCATATTAAGTGAGTCACGGTCTTAAAACTGAGGTCCAGTGTTACGGCAGGCTTCGCCCATAGAAATAACCCTCACTACATCATGTACATTGGCGTCAGTTCATAGCACAGGTCACATTTGTGGGGCATAAATAACGATGATAACAACCACTCAATTTTTATTTTTATGAATGAGGAAATATGGTTAATGAACTTCAAGTTCAGACTGGAATCTAAAGCTGATTATGTGAGAAAGTTGGCAGTTTACTTGCAGAAAGTTGGTGGCCTCTTTCTTGGTACATTGTAACCAGGATATGGGCTGCCACCATATAACTGGAAATGTATTGAATGTGGCATAAACAGCATTCAGATTCAAAGTAAACTTCAAGTACTATCAGACCTGTTTTAAGAGACTGTCCAAGAGAAGAGGTAAAAAACGGTCGCATATGACAGGCGGTCTCTTAATTCTGGTGATTTGAATAGGAAAAATACACTGTGGGAGTCAAACATTTAGGTCACATAAGGCAGGTACTCTTTTAAATCAGTGAGTCACTAAGGCAGGTTAGACTGTAGTTGTCTTCTTAGGAGCTATTTTGTACAGATGTATGGATATATGGCTGAATTGATTAAGGAGTTTTGTGTCAGAACTTGAGAGACACTTGCAATTAACCATGCTGGAGTATTTGCTATATATTTTATATATGTATTTAAATGCAAATCACATGTATCATTTCACTAGTGATGAATTGGAATTTACAATGTTTTCAAGTCTGTCATACTTTTGACAAAAACAGATAACAACATCATTTTCATTGTCAAAGGTTCATGCATTTATCAATCATTAATCAAGTTATTTATTTCTTGTATTCATTAATTAAGTTAGCATGTTTATTAATTTATTTGTTTATATCAAAAGTCATTACATCTTGCTTATCTGTTAATTAGTTTTAAGAGACATTAATTTTTGTCATATCTATCTCCCAGGTACGAGATGTACTAAAGGGGACACTCAAATTCTCCCAAATGGAAGATGAAGAAATAAAAATAAAGGACAATTATTACGTAGAAGAAGAATCTTCTTCTACTTCTCCAGAATCTGACCAATTAGAAGCTCAAGGGAAAGTCAAAAGTCGGTCAGCGTCTTTTCAGGAAAATCATTCCAGCAAAACAAAAGGACATTTATTCTATATGAGTAGTGAGGATAACTCAGAAAATGCTGAATCTCCTACAGATGGCGCTCAACATTCTACTTCCTCTAAAAATAGAGGTATGGAACTGAATGATTATAAAGCTGGTCGTACAGGTTCATTTATGTCATCGGGAAGTCTTAGTAAAGACAGAGAGTTTCAAAAGGGAAAAGATGCTTCAAATAAAAGTCACCCTCTAGATGCCAGTCCAAACCCGTTATATCGTAGGGATTCGTCGGAAGATGAAGCATAGCTGATCATCTAAAATATTCCATGTAGATTTCTGTATATACTTAGGTGTAGATGAATCTTTGTAAGAAATGAGTAAAAGCAACACTGTGACATTAATTTAGAAGTCGCTATTTTTAGTAACTGTTCTATGCAGAATTAATCATTCCTTGACTCTTTCCTTCGTTTTTTCTTTATCTCTGCAAGATGGTTTAGAGACTTGAATACAGGCATTTTGAGGAAATGGGGAAGACTTGTGAAACTAAAAAATAGTTTTTTCGGTTGTGACTTCTTTTCAGTTTTGTAAAAATTATGAAAAAATTCTGACACTGTATCTTGATTGCCTTTTAAAAGATAATGCTGATGTATATAATTAAGTTGCAAAAAAAAAAATTAATTTGTCTATATCTAGAACGAAATGTGTGTACCCCTGCTGCCATGTACATTATCTAATGATGAGGAGTTCCATGGCGGGATGTGAATTGTGTCCTGTAGAGAAGGGAAAACTCGGAAAAACATATCCAATGTTAATGACAGAAAATCAGTTTAGAACCCTAAAAAAATTGGGAAACAAAATTCTTTTGAAAAAAAGTGTGGTAGTCCTGTATATATTTAAGAATAGTCGTAAATGTGTATGTCTTTTGTTTTTACATTCCTTGTGCAATATAGTTTGTGTGTAGATACAATTTTTCAAAAGTAGAATACAGATAATCAAAAGTGCATAGCTGATATTTGGAATATTAATGTGTCAATGTTAGTATAAATGACCTACGTGAATGCAGACACTTTTGGATTTTGAGAACACATTTTTTCCTTATACACACACACCCTTGTGTTATATATGGTATGTTTGTTTTGTTAAAGAGCAGTTTCCTGATATAAGGTCTGTATGTTTTACAAGCACATGCATATAGTATTTATTATACAATGATAGGTCTGTGTGTTTTACAAGTACATGCATATAGTACTTATTATACAATGATAGGACCACATGTTTTACAGATACACAGAACATATAATACTAATCGTACCATGACGTTATGTAGCATTCACTTTGCCCAGATAGTAGATAGGGATGACAACAATGTGCTGCTCTGCTCGACCATGTTTTGGCATAGAAAAGGCTACACATTACAAAATGATAATTATCATGCTGACTGTCCTTGTCAATCATTAAATTATACTGGAAGTTCTTGGGTTTTCTATTCGGTTCTGTTATCACTAGCCAAATCGGTCTTCCATTTCTCATCCGAGTCGGAGGATATAAACTATACTTATTACTCAGTCACACATAAGCTTGTGACGTCTGATGTTATGATACCACAAAGACAAAAACACAGTTGATATAACCTTTCACATTGCAAAAATGAATGATTGATGTCACTAACACCTAATCATTTACCTGAAAACAGAATAGAGAATGATGGGTATTCTGATGAAGTCAGAGTAATGATATATAATGCATTGTTTTATATAGCTAGTAAAATAGAGATTACTTAATCTAATGGAATATACTCACAGAAAGCATAATAATATGCCATGCCATGCCATGCAGGCAATAAAGAAGACGACAACAAAAGAATTGCAAACTTGAATCCAAAATTTATCCTTAGATAGAATGTTTTTTTACCATCTTTTAGAAATTCAAATTTTGAAATTAATTGCACAGTTGTGATATATAATTTTAAAGTGTCAAATATTTGGATTAGAATGACCCAGGAAAATTTTTACAGTTTCTACCCCAACATACCATGATAGATCCATCAGATACAAAGGAAAGAATACACCATACATATACTTGGGGTTGAAAAGATCAGCACAGAATTCCATTTTAGATCCTGAGAGATGGGCCAACTTGCTTAAAACTTAAAAGTACATAGGCATACTTGATAAGTCTGATAATATTCTTTACTTGACTTGATAAGTCAATCAAATTCATAACTTTCTGACAATGAGTAATACTCAGGTTTTATGCCAGGGGCAGTGTTCTTAGTCCCCTCATCTTGTTGGCTGTATTGAGGGGAGGGGGGAAGGTAAACATGACAACTTGGTATCCATTAAGTTTGCTTGTGTGGTGTACCTGATGGGGAAAGTAAGTTTTTTAAGTAGATGCTAATCCAATACTTGCTACACAAAGTATAAACCCAGGGTGCAGGGATTAGTAGCAACATGCTTCAGTATTTTAGAATATCTTTAAAAAGAAATCTTGTTATATTTCATGTTTGAAGTGTATACTATGCAGTGTATATAGAAATTCCTGTATCAATGTACACTATGATATAAATGTATTATTAGTATCCCATGGTTATTCATTGTTATGTGGTTCTGGCTCTGTATTTACGACTTGATGTGATTGATATATGTTAAAATAGTTCTCTAGAAGTCTGAGATGTGTATTCTGTAATGAATGGTAGATGCTGTAGTGGTAGAGATGCCGCGAGGTCTTATTTGTTTTCTCAGTGATATCTTCTTTTGTCAATAGACTCAATACAGATAATTAATACTACATATAATGCCCAACATACGGGCATTCTAAACATGTGTGCACTTTGTTGAAAATGTTATAAACGTTACTTTGCATGAAGAGAATTTGAAAGCTTATAGAGTTGGTTTTCTAACTCAGGGGAACTTTTGTCATCCATTGTCGGGGCATGTGCATCATCTGTAAACTTTTGAACATTTCAAACTTCAGGGTAGATTAACTCGCATTCTGTCATATTTGTGATAATATCTTTGGTAGGTATAAATAATACTGTAAACGTGAAAGTTTACGTGTAGGGGTAATGTATACTAAATACTCAATGGAGAGTTTTCTTTGTGAATTTCGCCGCATTCTAGTCCCATTACATATGCATAATTGATCTCAGAATTATCATTTAATACAGGACTGCTCATAGTAAGTTGTGACATCACCTAAATAACTCACATGTGTATAGTTTGCATAAGGAAATTGCGTAATTAACCCCCACATTATAGTTTGAATAAGAAAATCGCATAATTAACCCCCACATGTATAGTTTGAATAAGAAAATCGCGTAATTAACCCCCACATGTATAGTTTGAATAAGAAAATCGCGTAATTAACCCCCACGTGTATAGTTTGAATAACAAAATTGCGTAATTAACCCCCACATGTATAGTTTGAATAACAAAATCGCGTAATTAACCCCCACATGTATAGTTTGAATAAGAAAATTGCGTAATTAACCCCCACGTGTATACTTTGAATAACAAAATCGCGTAATTAACCCCCACGTGTACAGTTTGAATAAGAAAATTGTGTAATTAACATCTCCACATTTACAAAATCTGTGGAAAGTATAACAGAATTTGTTGATGTTCTTGTGTTATAGACAGGTAGTAAATCAGAAACACTTATATGTTACAATGATAGGGAACTGTCACGATAGCCTGGATTACCGTTATAATCCTGCATTTAGTAGCTTAAGTCAAGTGAATTGTGAAAAATGTTCCTCAATGCTATTTCTGGTTTCTAATATATAGAGATCCCCCCCAACAGCGCAGTTGGTAAGATCATCCTGCCAGTGTTTGGAAGGTCCTGGGTTTATTTCCTGATCTGTCCGCATATTTTTCCATGCCCACTATATGTCACCCACTGTATTTCAGTCATTTTGTGTTCAACTAAATAACCAACTGTGGTATGTTTTAAGAGTCTCTTTGATTTATTTACACAAAATAACGTTAATGCACTAAAACATAAGGATATTCCATGTACATTTACACTACTTACTTTGCAAAGGTAAATATGAAAACCGGGTGAACATATGAGAAATAAATTGAAGAGGTACGAATAAATGCAGAATCATTACAGTAAATCGGGCAAACTCGAAAATTCTCTATTCTACATGACTTTAATATTACCCACGCTAACTACTTGCAAATGAGCTTGATTAGAAAGTTTCCTTTTGCAAAGTTATTTCTTTGTGGATTAATTTAGCCAAACTAAAAAGGAAGTTAGACATAAAAATAATTATAGAATTTAACTTAACATTTGCCCAATCCAGATGCTTAAGAAACATGAGAAAATTATCTCCGTTTTAAATGAACGTTTCTTAAACCTTTTTGGGTGTATCTGTACAACATTGTAAAATAGAAATGGCTTTGATGCTTTATAGTTTGTAACCATTTTCATTTGAAATGTGTATTTGTTCAGTAAAAGTCTTCATGTGATTCATGATATATTATATATATTGGAATCTCGTTATGTCAGAATCAGATGAGTAGAAATTCCCAGTCTTGATTTTTATGGTAAATTTGTTAATTTAAATTTCGGTTATCTCGAATTCCACATATATTGAAGTATAAATAGGGACTGCCCTTTGAATATCACGATAACGAGATTCTACTGTATATATTTTCCAATTCATGATTTATCTATTTTCATATATTTAATCTTTTACATTATTTTACCTCAAATTCTGTTTAAGTATTTGCTCAGCAATGCTAGGCTATTTTTACATATGTTGATATGATTACCTGTCCATCTGTTAGTATGTGATTTGTTCCATTAAAGGATTGAAATATTCCCATTGTAAAAATATATATATCTATACATTATTATATATTTAATCTATGTTCCAATTGGACCAAATAAATAATACAATGATACAAGTGTTTGGGATTGTTTTACAATTTTATGATATTGGATCATTGGTATTTAACTCAACAGCCCTTGAGAAACAATAAACTCTTCCATAAATCTATGAATTGGGTAAGTCCAAATATGCCTTTAGGGGTGAATGAATTAATTACATAAAGGAAAGCATGTATCTCAATCTGAAATAATGTAGCCTCCTCCGTGCAATAATGATACTCTGATGCGTGTTGTGAGTGTTATAGTTAGCATACATTCGGTAAGTATTCTTATATAAACATTGTTATAGGTTATCCTTTCTCTAGTGTACCATGACCTTGCTGAAAATTAATGGCTGCAACCAAGAATGTATGCTTACAACAATTCCGCGTGAAAACCTAAAAGAGAGATGGTATTATTGGCAAGTGATATCCACAAATTTGAATATGTAGTTTATTGGTTATCTTTATGAGTATCTGGTCCAACACAACTCTGATTCAACACATAAATATAGGCCTACTGAAGTTGATTTGAAAAGATGCTGGAATTTCCAATGGACAGTATATATGTAGTGTTTGGAAACTATGTCTTTCAGCAAATAGTCGGCATTCCCATGGGAACCAATAATTGTACGCCTTAATCGGTCGACCTGTTAATATGAAGCAAACTTCATACAGAAGCTTCCGAATCATAAGAAGCAGGCAAATGGGTGTCCTTCAATTCGTCATTTAGATATATCGATTTTTCTTAATTATTGATGATAAATTTCATATGTATGTGAATGTGAACTAGAAATTAAAAACACCACAAAATCAATCACATTCACTCCCCACTTGGACATTTTACTTACTATAGACACAGACGGCACTTTTGGTCAGCCCAGGTCAGTTTGCCAATTTACTTGCGGAAGGCTAGTGATTCTCTTACTGGGTACATTGTAACTGACTTCTCTCCTCCACTATTAAAAACTGGCTGCCACCATATAACTGACAAAATGTTGAATATGTCGTAAAAACCTATTCAAAATGAAAATAAAAAAGGACAGACGGAAAATCAACAACCATGCTATACAACTGACATGATGATTTTCAGCTTTCCTGATAATTTATGTAGAAGTACACTTTTGTCGTCTTTTTATTTCACACATGATTCGATATGTCAATCTGTTCAACATATGCAGAGGGAAACAAACTTACTGATGAATTGTTATCACAAGGATATCAGGATCACGTCAACATTCTGAAAATTTACGGTCAGAAAATATAATTAACATAATACCATTTTATAATGCTCAAGTCAATGATCTTGTTTGCAATCACTGTTTCGCTAAATAAAATGTAATTATCTGTACAATAGTGCTTGTTTAATCGTCTATTTATGGTTTATTCTTCACTTATTTCATTTGAATTTTACTGTGAAGTCGCAGCGGTTGTGACTAGTCGACAGGTGATGCTTACTCCTTCATGACACCTGATTCCGCCTACATATTTTCAGAGGTCTGTGATTGTCCAATGTTCACCAGATTTTTATGTTGTCTGATGATCAATAACCTATCTGTTATTTTTTATATCATAGTACATGTATGTGAAATTGACAGTGGATTTGTGGCGTTGTGACTGGACAACAGGGGATGCCCCATGACACTTGATCCACCTCTGTATTTTCACCAAGATACTTTACCACGAAATGATTTTACAGCAGAGCTTCATACATGTCTATGTATAAAGGTATTCTACAAAAGAAATGAAAAAAACAAACTAAACAATGTCTTTTACAATTTTATTGGGATTACCATAAAATACAAAAAAAAAACCAGTTGCATCTTACATGCGCCGCTAATGATCAGTAAGTGTGGGGGTATAATGATTCACGCTGCTGATGGACCCCTATAAATTCACAATGAAATCATCTAAACGCTAAAAGAACTGCAACTGAAATATAATTCAGGAGGTAATAATGGCTTCAGAGGTTATAAGCTTAATCAATTATCATTTTTTGTTATTTGAAATTTTTTGCATTCTTGGATTTTGTTATTATTTCATGAACTAAATAGGAACATATAGGGTGAATTTGTTGCATATAAACTAGTTTGGGTTTGGTTTTGTTATCCGATACGAGTACTGGTCCATGTTGTCCCCCGCCATGTTGTTGTAACAACAAACTTGCATAAACCTACTAAACCAACCCAGGAGGTAGTCTGAATGGTTTGATAAACTAGTTTGGGTTTAGGATAAAACAAAATCCATGAAAAATCAGTTTTAATTCAGAACCAGTTCAAAACCGGTTTTTGCACTAAATGGAAAGTTTATAAAACTGGTTCAAAACTAAAAGGAGTGATTGTTAATACTTTGGTATCAATGATTTTATATTCATTCGTTTTATAATGCATCCCCTATTAAGAGAACATGGAGTGCAAACAAAATCTACGCTATGTGACGTCCTTATAGTCTATTTCAAACCCTTGCAGACCAAACGTTCAATCTTACGGGCTATTAGCTATTCTTTGTGCAGGAGGTAGATGTATAGATTAATATACCAAGTAATTACCAAAGGTCCACTAGTTAGATGAAAATGTTGACCGACACACTCCAATCTGCAATAAATGTCTTTAAATCGACAGAACACCTGAACATATTGAAATAACTCATCTTAAATAATTAAGTGACCTATATTTCTGAAACTGACCACTAAAAAGATAAAAATTTATATATTTAAAATATACTAACACGTGTAACACAATTAATTACTCTTGGTGAGTATTTAAATCACATCATAGTAACAAAATGACAGCAGAATATCAAGAAGCACTTTGTAGATATAATCCTACAACGAATTATGCAAAATAAATCATACAATATCAACGTTTATAACAACCATATATATATATATATATATATATATATATATATATATATATATATATATATATATATATATATATATATATATATATATTCAAACAAACTACATGTATTTGGTTTAATTTATTCTTAATCTCAATATTGAAAACCACATATCAATGTCTGGTAATTATATATGTCCAGTAACTGGACACACACAATAATTAGAAACAAAAATATGAGTGCTTACTTCAGTCAAATTGCCAATTAATCCTAACATTTATCAAGAAGTTCAATTTCCTTTCCACAACTTGTTTTCCAATATTCCATAAGTCATATTTAGAGTCAATGGAAAATTTCTGAAATTCAATAACATTTAAGTAAATATATAGTGAAATAAACACATGCTTTTCTGTGACGTACAACTATGACATGGCATTTTACAAGAGCAAATCTAGTTCTATTTCCAAATAAATTCTTTCGGTGAATGTAAGCAAACATTGATCAATGCTGACCATAATCATATACAAAGCCACAACTTTTGTTTACGTTGGAGGCATCATACTCAAGTTACTCAATAAAAACTAAAACTTTTGTAACAAACAAATAAACAAACAAACCAAAAAAAAAACCAATCGATCTTTGACCTTGGGGGCATAAAAATGTAAAAGTGGCATCACTGTAACAATACATTTAAGCAAAAGGAGCACCAGTGTATATAGATACTATATAAACAAAATATATTAAATATAAAATATAAGTAATATTATAAAAAAAACATTACAGATACCAAAGTATAAATGTATAGGACGTCCAGGATATAGATACAAATCTGGAAAAATGGACAAACACGGACCTCTGTAAACCAAGAGATCAGGTGTACATTTTATGTAAATATGGAAATTATGCCCATTTTATTTAAAGTATGTCCAGTTTTAGAAATTATATTCATTTTATCAAACAACTTTCAACATGCCAACACTATTAAATAAATAAGACTTAAATTTACTAGTTTTTACCAGTTCTTTCTTACTCTACCCAATTTGAGTTTTACATAATTTAATTTACAAAGATATGTAGTATCAAAGTTATAGTTTAGCAAAAAGTAGCAAAAACCAAATGCTCAAGAGGATTTCAAAAGTTTAGCTCAAATTTAAAGTTGGTGTAGAGCTCAGCAACAGAAAGTAGTATCAAACTAGGCCAAATAATAAACCTACATGTACTGGTAAATCCTCCTAAGAGTAACCAATGTAAAAATGACTATAATAGTTTATGAAGAGTTTAGCCAGAAAATGTGGCGGTTCTTAAATGGTATATATTCAACAAATTAAACAAGAGGCCCAATGGGCCTTAACGGTCACCTGAGAGCAATTTCCTGTCAAGTTTGGTTCTTGAGAAGTCAAAAATGTGTAACATTTGACCAAAAAAAATAAATAAATAAATAAACAAAAATGCCAAAAATACAAAAAAAAAACAACAAAAATCATATTTTCTGTTTACTTAGATGTCTGTGAATTTGACCTTTGATCATTTTGTCAAAATGATCCTTAGATAGTTCCTAGCAACTTTCTGATATATCTTTGTATACAAAAAATAAATCAGTTTTGCATTATTAAGCCATTTGTATACAACTGTACCCTGTGTTATTCAATTTCAATCACCCCCCCCAAGAGAGCCCATTTATTGACAGAATCCATTTTCAAAACATCAGAAATCCAATAAAAGGGAGATAACTCCCATAAGCGAGGACCTGACAATTTAGGCCTTTTTAACTTTTTGTAGATCTTTGCTTGCTAAACATTTCTGCTTCTTTTACTTTATTCTAGCTATTATACTTTTCAAGATAAATGTCAATAAACATCCAAAAACATGAAAAATCAACTTAAAAGGGGAAATAACTCCCATAAGGGGTTACCTGACAATTTCAGCCCTGTTGACTTTTTAGTAGACCTTTGCGTGCTGAACAATTTTGCTTCTTTCACTTTTACTCTAGCTTTTATACTTTTCGAGATAATGTTAATAAACATCCAAAAACATGAAAAATCAACTTAAAAGGGGAAATAACTCACATAAGGGGTAACTGACAATCTCGCTACTTTTGACTTTTTGTAGATCTTTTTTGTGCTGAACATTTTTGCTTCTTTCACTTTCTCTCTATTATACATTTCAAGATAATGTGAAAAAACATCCAAAAACGTGAAAAATCCACAAAAAAGGGGAAATAACTCACATAAGGGTCGGCCAGGCAATTTCCACCAAAATAAAATATTGGCAGATTTTTGCAAGCTACTAATTTTAAGGTAATAGTTTTTTTCTCTAGCTTTAATAATTCTGGAGATACATGTATTAAATAAAAAATATCTGCTGACTCATTTGTTCTATATTTAGGCATGGCAGCCATGTTTGGTCCTAGCCCCTTTTCATCGGTAAACTTAATGTGGCTTTACATGGTTATACTTTCTGTCAAGTTGGTTCAAAGTAGCCTTATGGTTCTTGAGAAGTAGTCAAAAATGTCTTTACTTTTACCAAAAAAATCTTACATTTTCCATTCATTTAGGTTCCTGTGACCTTGAACTTTGACCTCATGACCTTGAAACTTTGTCAAAACGATCCTTAGATAATTCCTAATAACTTTCTCATATATCTTTGGATACAAAAAGTCAATCAGTTTCGAGTTATTAAGCAATTTTAAAGATTTTTAAAGATGTACCGAGTTTTGGTCCTTTTTGGCCCCTTTTGAGGCCCTATGGGTTTTTTCATTTGCAAACTTTATGTGGCTTCACATGGGGATGCTATATACCAAGTTTGGTTAAAATTGGCCCCCAGGTTCTTGATAGAAGTCGAAAATGTGTAAATATTAATAGCGAATGACGGACGACGACAGACAAAAGACGATCGCAATATGTCATACTGAGCCTTTGGCTCAGGAAACCAAAAAACAACCATTGTCAAGTATGCAGTATCACATGAGCTACCTGACAAAAAGCTCTTCTGAAATTTTGGTCAAATTTTGACATGGTTATTACTTCGGTGATTTATGAAAACAATAAAATTTTCTGATTCTACACTAGTTAACGAACACACACCTCCAGGAAATGGATACAGTAAAATTTCCATGAGTCGAACTTCAACAGACCACATATATGACATAGAAAAATTCGAAACATTGAGACTTCAACTCATGGATTGAAAGTGGTTCCAGGGTGGGCAAAATAGGTTTCAGAGGGTATCCCTCTTTGAAAATCTTCTCCAGAACTGCTGCATGGATTGAAAAACTAATTGCATTTGAGTGATTTACATGGATACATGATTCAATTTCCTGTTTTTGGAATAAATTGGAAAATCAATTTTTGACATGCTTTTGACATCTTTCCCGGCTTTGTCATTTCCATTCATTTTTAAGACTCCTCAACTCCCAAGGAGTGTTAAAATAATTTGTAAATTTGAGTGTCCCATATTTGTAAGATACCAACACAGTTCAGGTGAGCGATGTGGTGATTGGGCCTCTTGTTTAGTATCAGGTGTTCTATAAGATGTATATGATTAAAGACATTACATATATTATAAGTAATCAGTCCTAAAAGTAAAATTGAGTGTGTATAAGAAGGCCCTTGCCTTGGATGGCATATACGCTTTATACAAGTGGCATACTAGAGTCATATACACTTTACATAGGTGGTAAACAAAATACAATTTACAATATAAAACATATACATATCAGTATTAACATTGCACTGTCCATGCTTTGTATGCTATTTCATCATGTTCATAGAATATCAACAAATTAAATAATATCTTCATTTCAGTAAGGTCATTGATATCATTTAATGATATCAAATTATGTACTACAAAGCACATTATATGTGTGTTATTTAAAATTACCCAATGTTCTAATAATAATGTCAATATATATATATATATATATATATATATATATATATAATTTCAATAGATATATTAATAATAATATTTAATATAGTAACAATAATTGTAAAACATAAAAGTGTGTATAGTTACTTTTAATTGTGGGGGATTTACATTCCCTATATTCTCGGTAAAACAAAATACTGTGAAATTTCAATAATAGTGACTATAACCCATAAGTTATACTTATGAAGTATCAGAAAGACTATACATTAACACCAGTAACAATCAAAATAATAAAAATTATTTCCAATCAAAATGTTTAACATGTATAACCAGACACTAATCACAAAATGTTTGTAAGCTTTACTTCAACTGCTGTTAAACATCTGTTTAAGAAATTGTTTGTGTGAAATTTAATACCAGTGAGTATATTCCTTTCAGAAACATGCAAAATATTTTGCCCATGAGATTAAACAACCATACAGTAGTATTTCTTACAATGAGAGCACCATCACCTCTCATTTATTATTTAGAAATTTATTTTAACATGAAAACATAAATAAGTGAATCAGTCAAAGTTCTGAAATACAAACAATAAAAATTGTAGTCATTTTATTACTTCTCCTAATACCTCTACTATTTTGTTGATAATCTTAGGTGGCAAGCTTGGCGGAAAAAATTTTGAGTACCATTTTTTGCAAGAAAATAGGAATCATGGAATACAGAATTATCATTGAGGTCATGCCTAACAGATAACATAGCCTGCTGAAAATTTTGGTAATCTCATCATATATATAAACAAAAATTTTATCAACTTAATGCTTTTATAGACACTTGTACAAAAACAAAAACAACACTAAAGAAAACAGTAAACAAAAATATATAAAAAATAAATAAAATAAATTATGAAACAGTTTTATGTTATGCTGAGAAAGTCACAATATTTGATAAGAGATAAATTCTTTGATAGCGAAAACATTTTCTCCACTTGAAAGTGACATATAATTATTTTGTACTTTAACACGCACATAATAATGCTCTATACTGATGTACATTGCATTTCTAATACAAAATTTATACAGGAAACTGGGTATTACGAGATTCCACTTAAAATGAGATAAAAACATGGTCCCAGCCGTTTTTCCAGAATATTTCGTACACCAATATTACATATACAATGCAATTGGATACAACAAAATTTTATGTATAACATATAACACTTACTTAGAGTCACTTTACAACCAGTTTTATTGAAATAGTGGGATGTGTACACGTCATGACTTGGTTGAAGTTGTAATCATCTGGTAGAGGAAAGAATTCTCTGAATATCCTGTATACTGACACAACACTTTACCTAGTAAATACCAAATTTCATGCAAAATGCTGTTTGTATAATCGAGCTTATAAACCCAGTAATATCAATGAAATATTATTAATATCAGTTGTACAGTTTTAAGTGAAGTAATTTTCCTTGTGGACATTTCAAACCTAATTCACACATCATTACATATGATTAGGCACAGGTCTGTAAATACTTCTATTTTTAATTAGTCATGTTAGACTTAGTGGAACTCTTCAAATTAAAGGTACATTTAGTACTGCCTCTTGGACAGATTGTACACAAATGAGCATGGTGGCAAAATACAAATTTCCACAGTTTACAATGCAAAATCCTAAAGTCCAAAGGAATTCAACACTGAAGTATCTTGGTCTTTTCTGCTATCTGAGGTGCTCTCTATTGTGATGCAGTTTCTCACAGGCATATTTACCAAGCTTTTAGTACTTTGTGTTTTTATTTACAAGTTGCTAGGTTGTGCCCATAATCTCGCAAGATATGTAGTAGTTTTGTTCTTTAAGTTACAAAAGTAATAACAAATCAATAACTCTGATAGAGTGGTAATAAATTAAAATGTATTGTAAGTAGCGGATAACGAAAAAAGAATGATGGATGCCAACAGATACAAAAAATAAAAAGAATGATGGATGCCAACAGATACGGAAAAAAGAATGATGGATGCCAACAGACATTTTAAGGTCCTATAAATCTTATCATATTTGGAGTCCACTGAAAGCATATCTAGATAAAAAAGAGCTTAATCACATCATGCAAAATATATATCAATACCACATTAAACAGTCCATACAATTAGAGCTTACACAATTTTTACTGAAGCTTTATTAAACATGTTAAATCTAAACTTGCATATTTAAAAATATTCATAATATGAACTAGGGCGATGCCTTGAAAGCAAGTCCAGCTCCTTGTCTTGCAAATATGGGAAAAACTTTAAAAGCATTCATTGGGAGTATATTTGCTCTCTCAAGAGCAATACCTGTCCACAAAAATATGACCATAGAAAGTCTCAAAAACGTTTGAATTGAATGGAGAAACTGGTGAAGTGTCAAGTTGATGTGGTCCAACAATGGCCATTTGACTGGAGAATATTTTAGGCTGTACAGTGTACAGCTTCTGATAGTGCAGTCAATTTTCTATGTTATCTACATGTGTTATCTAGGAGTTCGCTTTGTGAATGGCCTTGGGCCATTCAAGTTGCGCTCTCTATAATAAAAAGCTTATAAAATTCTACAAAGATGAATATCATATTTCTATATTCATTACAGTCAAATATATAAAAGATCACAAACAGTGACTACTTAAGAATACATATAAATTTCAAAAGCAGTGGATTAAAAGGATCATTTAAGATTCTGTATAGGGCAATTCATCTTTTTCTTTTGTTTTTACTATGCAACAAAATTTATTAATTTATTAGCTATATAGTGGCAACCAGTATTCAATGGCAGAAAGGGAAACCAGTTACAATTTACCCAAGAAGAGAACACTAGCCATCCCTACTGCCAAATGTTCTCACAGAATCAGCTTAGGTTCCAATGGGGCTCAAACCAGCACTGAACAAAGGTGAGAGACTTTCTGGATTAAAATGTGATGGGCAATAAATCTTAAAATATGTATAAATTTTGAATGAAATTTAACATATATGTATGGAACACATTTTGGTCTTTAAGTTTATAAAACTTGTTGAAGTATTACATCAAAGTTGCATTCCAAAATTAATCAACAAATGACTTATAACTATATGTCAATAAATGACATAGCTAAAATAAATGGGAAAATGGCATTCCATTTTAGAACAATCATATGTACTTACATAGCATTTGTTTGTAGACTGATCATAGTAGTCTAGTATTTATCACGCAATAGGAAGGTTTTGAGCTCAAATCTAAGACATTCTAACTTCAGCAAAGACTTAACACCAGCAAAGACTATCTGTTTTCTTTTAGGTGATTCCACATCTACATACTAGCATTCTAATTCTTGATATCATCTAATTATCATGTAGAATGTAGGTAATGAGGTAATAGGAATTGTGGATTCCTGGCTCAAGTGAGGTATTTATTGGAATTCTTCATTACTTCATCATAAGAGGGAGGATCAAGGCTGTCAGTTATCTCCGGTCCATTTTGCGGAGTATCTAAGTTGGCTGCAGGGGGTGCACTTGGTGTTACATAAGTGCTTCCTGTCCCTGGTGGTGCCCTTGGTGATACATAGGCAGTGGAAACTGTGTCATTGCTACCAGAGGGCTGTCCGGCTGACCATCTCGTTTCTGTATGACCATAAGAGCTACCATTGTTTTCAGGGTTTCTAGTTATCGGGGAGGTAAGACTCTCTCTACCTATAAATAGAATTGTAAATAAAATATACCAACATTTACATGACAACATTTACATGACAACATTTACCATCTTTTGGCATGGACACAATATAACCATTATAAAAACAATTGTTGCTCATCATCTCAAAACTGCCAATGGAATTTGCTTTTGTCCAGTTGACATTCATAAGCCCATGAAAACTAGCTGACAGCAATTCAATGCTTAAATAACTGAAAAAATTCAATACGTATTGAATTAAAACAAGAGGCCCCATAAGACTTTTCGGTCACCTGAGTAGAAAGAACAATATCGCAGTAAGAATTGACTAATCATTGGTTCATGATTTTTTAAAGATGTACAAATTTTTAGCCCCTTTATTAGATCTAGCCCCCTTTCATTTGGTACCCATAGATAATTCATAACAGCTTCCTCATACACCCTTTCAATTCACAGATGTAGCGGTGTTTAAGTGAAGTATGTAATCAATGTCTAGCTAAACTGTCCCTGCTTCCTTGATAATAAATTTCTTAATTTTAGTTGAGAGTTCTATGATCTTTCTAAATCTGTATTCAATTCTGCTTTACAATTCATAGAAGAAAAGATAATTTTCTAAAGATGAAGCACATTATCACTATAAGGCCATACTGACCCCCACCTCAGACCCTAGACTCTTCTCCATGGATATTAAATTTCACAATTTCAATAAAGGGCTTAAATTTCACAATTTCAATAAAGGGCTTAAATTTCACAATTTCAATAAAGGGCTTTATGCTCTTTCTAAAAATGTATTTATTTTTTCTTTATAATGTAGTGAAGTAGAGAGAAAGATTTCCTAAAATAAAGTACATAATTACTATATGACCATATTGGCCCACGTCTCAGACCCTGGACCACTGCTACCTGGATAATAAATTTCACAATTTTGGTACAACGCTTTATGTTCTTTCTAAAAATGTATTCAGTTTTTCTTTACAATGTAGTGAAGTAGAGAGAAAGATTTTCTAAAATGAAGTACATAATTACTATATGACCATAATGGCCCCACCTTAGACCCAGAACCTCAGCTCTCACCGTCATGAATTTCACAATTTGGTAAATAGTTTCGTCCTATTTCTATAAATGTATACAGTTTCTATTCTTGATGTGCAGGGGGTTTAGAAGAAGATCTTTAAAGTTTGGACAGTTTTTGTTAGTTTTGGTCCTGCCCTAATGGCCCAGGGTGCACCAGGATTACGAAATTCACAATTTGCATTCCCCTTATCCGTATGAAGTTTCTTATCAAATTTGATGATGATAGGTTGAGTAGTTTTCAAGAAGAAGTTAAAAATGTTCAATTGTTTATGGACGACAAACGACGATAGTCAACGATCCACAGGATGAGGTCATTCTGACTCGGGTGACCTAAAAAGCTTAATGGTTCTTTTTTACAGATACATAATCAACACATAAAGTAAGATTACAGAGTTCACCAATAAAATTCCCACAGCATTGATAATAGACTAAGTCAAAAACAGAATTATTTTGCATAAAATAGTATAACATTGTATAATATCCAGCATCTGTAGTACGGAATGTGCCTATAACAATACAACATACATGTATATTACATGCATGGTTTGTTAACATATGAGTGATGCAGAGAAATCTTATTGGAGTGGAAATTCTGGTTACGTCAAAGCTGAATACAGGTCCTCATTAATTTACTATAAACAGCTCTCCCCACGACGTATTGCCCACCCGAACCTAATCCATTAACCCAATATACTGTCAAAATTAGAGCAGGAGTTTTAAGAACCACCCACTTTCAGTACAGGTTTGACAAATATTTGCCTGTCAATCACTGTATTGATGCAATTAGCTTGAGTACGTATACTCTGTGGGTCAACTGTATGATCGGATAAGTGAGAAGATACAGCAGACTTGGTATAGAAACAATTGAAATTGTAGGTCAAATTCATCTCCTTTAATTTGGTTAGAGACATAATTATATAACACATTCTGAATGAGGGAAGATGTTTGTCTGTGCAGCAATTTATATATTGCTGGTTTGTGATGTGAATTTCCCAAAATGTTTATATGGGAATATTGTAATGTATTTTAATTTAGTACGAAAAAAAGTAACTTGATAAATTTGTTCCAAGATCTCAGAGTAAGCAAACAATAAATCAGCATTAAATTAATCAAAACTAAAGTTATCTGCTTTTGAGCATAGAATATCCAGCGGATCTACTAGAGACATTCTTTAGAAGTGGGGTTAGGGAAATGCTCAGACAGTAAAACCAGGTAAAATGTTTAGGATTTGGTAGATGTTGACAATCTTTGCTACTATAAACAGATGATTAATTTCAAAATTGTCTTTAAAAAAAAAAACATAAAAAGTTCATATCTTGCTGAATATTAAATGTTTGAGAGTTAGTTTAGCGTTTCACATTTTCCACTTAGGGCATTCGCTCAAACCAGCGATCGCTATACTCAAAGTAATAACAGTTAAATTGACAAAATTAAATTTCATTATCTTGATATCGGTTTTTAAAAATTCATATTTCTGAATTGCATGTATTATTTCGAATCATCAGTAATAATTTTACGCAGTCTATCATTTTATCATCAACATCTTTGACACATAGGTCTTAGTTTCAAAACCTGAACGTCCACAGTAAAGCTATCGATGCAAAAATTTGTAAAGTTTTGTGCCATAAATAACACTAAAATGAGTATTGTGTTAATTTCGGATCAGATTTACAAAAACAAAGAAGTACATGTACTATGAAAAAGGCATTCTACGCCAGTAATTATTTGGCATGTGCTTGAATTGTAAAAACAAAAATGCCCAGATCTTCTCATCTAACCAGTGATATAAAGGCTTTGTATATCGCTGATCTAACAATATAAAACATTTCTGTGATATTGGTTTCAATAATTTTATATCTCTGAATTACATGTATAATTTTGAAGTATATCACGCGATATGTATCACATACGTCTTAGTAAGCCTTTAGCTGGTTTTAGTAGTTTTAAAAGCTGTGGTTAACATGTGTGTTTAATGTACATGTGTAAAATGAGTGACGGGTATGGTTTTGGATTGGATTGGTTTAAGATTTTTGAAATAAAATTGTTTTAGATAGACAAAATTTGTAGAAAACTGCAATGTAAATGGCATAAGTCACCATTATTGCTGGGAACATACCTGAGAAATTATTTGTTATCTAAAATTACATTTGTTGTATAAAGATATCATATTAATTGAAGGTTTTGATGAGTTCATATTTCTGAATATCATGTAAAATTTCGATTAAAATTATTTTACACTGTCTATCTTATCACCCAAATATGTGACACATAGGTCCGATTTTCAGTCGTTTCAAATGCCATGGTAAACAAGCGTGATGGATGTACCTGAGGTGTGAAATTGTAAATCAGTCATAGATAACCCGCCCACTAAATGCCACGTGACCTACTACCATATTGTCGAATTTCTTCCCCTTTTAGAAAAACAAAAGGAGGGGTATAATGGGGGATTTTTATATAAAAAATTTGCTTACTTCAAAGTATATATCTGGCCCAAAGTATCATAATGCATTGTATCATATAACTGTTAATTGTTATCTAAAAATTACCTTACATGAATGAAGGTATTCTGTATGCAAAAACCATTGTAATAAAATACTTCTTAACTGTGAACGAGTCAAGGTAAAAGGGTTACTAATTATTGCTTAAATCCAATTTATATTAAGCAGTAGCCATAGAGTTCCATTTCTTGTCCAATAAAAATAGAAAATAAATAAACTGAAAATTTCAGATATCTCGAAATTGAGATATTTCAAAGTAAATGGGGTGTATCAAGAATTTTCAGATAACAAGATTTCACTGCATTAGTTATTCCTTTCCTTTAGCATTTAGATTACTGTTACGATTACCCCCTTATAATTTAGATAACTGTTACAGTTCCCTTCAGCATTTAAATTCCTGTAACAATTCCCTCTTTTAGCATTTATATTCCTAAAAACATTCCCTCCCTTTACCATTTAAATTCCTGTAACAATTCCCTCTTTTAGCATTTATATTCCAATAAACATTCCCTCCCTTTAGCATTTAGATTCCTGAAACAATTCCCTCCTTTTAGCATTTATATTCCCTCCTTTTAGCATTTATATTTCTATAAACATTCCCTCCCTTTAGCATTTAGATTCCTGAAACAATTCCCTCCCCCTCCATTTAGCATTTATATTCCTATAAACATTCCCTCCCTTTAGCATTTAGATTCCTGAAAACAATTCCCTCCTTTTAGCATTTATATTTCTATAAACATTCCCTCCCTTTAGCATTTAGATTCCTGAAAACAATTCCCTCCATTTAGCATTTATATTTCTATAAACATTCCCTCCCTTTAGCATTTAGATTCCTGAAACAATTCCCTCCTTTTAGCATTTATATTTCTATAAACATTCCCTCCCTTTAGCATTTAGATTCCTGAAACAATTCCCTCCATTTAGCATTTATATTTCTATAAACATTCCCTCCCTTTAGCATTTAGATTCCTGAAACAATTCCCTCCTTTTAGCATTTAAATTTCTATAAACATTCCCTCCCTTTAGCATTTAAATTCCTGTAACAATTCCTTCCCTTCAGCATTGATATCCCTGTAACAATTCCCTCCCTTTAGCATTCACTTTCCTGTAATAATTTATCCCTTTAGGATTTAGATTCCTGTAATGATGCCTTCCCTTTAGCATTTAGATTCCTGTAACAATTCCCTCCCTTTATCTTTGATATTGCTGCTGTAACAATTCCCTCCCTTTAGCATTCACATTCCTGCACAATTTCATCCATTTAGCATTTAGATTCCTGTAACAATTCCCTCCTTTTAACATTTGGATTCCTGTAACAATTCCCTCTTATTAGCATTTAGAATCCTGTAATAATTTCCTCCCTTTAGCATTTAATTCCTTTAACAATTTCATCCCTATAGGGCAGACACCACCAAATATTTTCATATAGGCCTCAATGCTAATTTATAAAACTTCAGGTCACTGTCACTCCCATGTTTATTAAATCTGGGTCAAATAAGTATCCTGTGCTGAAAGATCAATATTTTTGATAACAAAATATGCAATCAAAAGTATAGATTGCGACAAATTTTCACTTGTTTACAACTCATAGTATTCCGCACCAAAGGAAAATATCTATTCTCATATGACCCCTCCCTTTAAATTTTCAACTGTCAACCCTATAATTTCCAAAGTACTACCAATATTCATGTATCTTTTTTATCACCTTAATTTCACTCATTAATGGCAAAACTAATTTTTTCATTTAATGACCAATCAGATCGCTGGGCTCATTTTACCCTCTGCAAAACTTTGGGTGTCCAAAATGTCTGCACCCATGTTGTAAACAAAGCAGGTGTTTTCCTTTAGCATTTAGATTCCTGTAACAATTCCCTCCCTTTACCATTCAGATTCCTGTAACAATTCCCTCCCTTTGGCATTTAGATTTCTGTAATTATTTTCTCCTTTTAGCATATAAAATCCTGTAACAATTCCCTTCTTTTAGCATTTAGATTCCTGTAACAATTCCCTCCTTTTAGTATTCAGATTCCTGTAATAATTATATCCATTTTTCATTTAGATTCCTGTTACAATTTCCTTCCTTTAACATTTAGATTCCTGTAACAATTCCCTTCCTATAGCATTTATATTCCTATAACAATTTTATCTCTTTAGGATTTAGATTCCTGTAATGAGGCCCTCCATTTAGCATTGATATTCCTGTAACAATTCCCTTTCTTTAGCATTGATATTCCTGTAACAATTCCCTTTCTTTAGCATTGATATTCCTGTAACAATTCCCTTTCTTTAGCATTCACATTCCTGCAACAATTTTCTCCATTAAGTATTTAGATTCCTGTAACAATTCCCTCCTTTTAACATTCAGATCCCTGTAACAATTCCCTCCTTTTAACAATTAGATTCCTGTAACAATTCCATCCCTTTAGCATTTGGGTTATTGTAAACAATTCCCTCCCATTAGTATTTAGATTCATGTAACAATTCCCTCCCTTAGCTTTTAGATTCTTGTAACAATTCCCTCTTTTTAGCATTTAGAATCCTGCAACAATTTCTTCCCTTTAGCATTTAGATTCCTGTAACAATTCCCTCCCCTTATTATTCACATTCCTGTAATAATTCTATCCCTTTTTTCACTTAGATTCCTGTAACAATTTCTTCCCTTTAGTATTTAGATTCCTGTAACAATTCCCTCCTCTTATTATTCACATTCCTGTAATAATTCTATCCCTTTTTTCATTTAGATTCCTGTAACAATTTCTTCCCTTTAGTATTTAGATTCCTGCAACAATTTCTTCCCTTTAGTATTTAGATTCCTGCAACAATTTCTTCCCTTTAGTATTTAGATTCTTGTAACAATTCCCTCCCTATGTACAGCTTTAGTAAACTGTTGTACTCATTTGGAGCTAGTGGATTTGTTATTGGAAAGTAAAATAGGTTTCCAACTAGTCCCACTGACTAGTGAGTTAGAAATGTTAATTTGAGCCCTATCATCTAACGTGTCATAGAAAACAAATAAAATCTTTGCATATGACAATCCATTCTTCTAGATGCATACTTGTACCAAATATGAGAGACCTAGAAGAAATAACTTAGATATGGTCCAGAACAATAAAATTAACAAAGGGCAGTAACAGTGTTAACAGTGTTTATATGAGTGCAATTTTGTATGTGACACTTGTTCCAAACATGCCAAATATGGGAAGCTTGCTTACACTCAGGTGGTGACATTTGGATGTCATCAGAATGCCTTTTCTGTAACTTTTTTATGACCTTATACATCACATAGAAGACGATTACTCCAATGATAAAGGTGACAGCTCCTACAAAGGCACCTATATTTTTGCCTCCATCTTCTGAGCTGGAAGAATCAAAATCATCGCTGCTACTCCAGGTTGTCCAACTCTTGAAAGCTTCTGAATATAGAACATTTGTACAAGTAATAAAAATGATCTAATCTCTATCTGTAATTATTTGCTGGACATTAGGCCTACAGGATGAGTCTTAATCTTATAAAATTTTTCTTATGAAATCATGTATCTGATATATCTATGTATAGACCACATGTCTAAAACAGGTATTGACCACATATCTAAAACAGGTATTGACCACATGTCTAAAACAGGTATTGACCACATGTCTAAAACAGGTATTGACCACATGTCTAAAACAGGTATTGACCACATATCTAATATATGTATTGACCACATATCTAATACAGGTATTGACCACATATCAAATACATGTATTGACCACATATCTAATATATGTATTGACCACATATCAAATACAGGTATTGACCACATATCAAATACAGGTATTGACCTCATATCTAATATATGTATTGACCAAATATCTAATATATGTATTGACCACATATCTAATACAGGTATTGACCACATATCTAATACAGGTATTGACCACATATCTAATACAGGTACTGACTACATATCTAAACAAAGCAAGTCTGAACATATCAGAAGTGTACAACAATTTTGAGCTATCTGTCGATGTGTTGCATGCTATCTCGATCTTTCTTCCTTTGTTATGAATTAAACACTAAGAACGTCTGACAGGGTAATATTTTATTCTCATATAAATAATTATCATTTATTTCTTTAAGCAGGGTTTTCCCTGGGATTTTCAAATGAGGAGTCCATGGACTCCCACAACTACAAAATTAGGAGTCCATTTGGTAATTTAGGAGTCCATTTGGTAATTTAGGAGTCCATTTGCAGTCCACTTCAATTCGACCATAATTAAACTGAATGTCAAATGTGCAGTTGTGTTGTTAATTACAGACATCCCTCTAGGGAAAATATCAACAGTACATGTGCAGCATTTATTTTCTGATCATAGCTTAATCATGTCGGGAGAGTGAGTAGTTTTTCCCATACTCATATGTGAAACAAAACATCAGCAACATTTTTATATGTTACTGTAACACCATCGTAATTTCTTGGTTTGTTCTTGAACCCTCAGAGTTCCCTTCATTCAATATATAATTATTGTATACATACATGTATTATAGATTAAAGGTTTATAAGAAATCAAATAAAATATAGTTGTTTTAACTACATTTGAAACCATATGGAAAATTTATATTAAAAATCTATAAATTGTAATACAACTACATGTTTTTAGAAATATAGATGCAAAACTGAAACGTTACTAAATACATGTAGCCTACATGATGCCTCAAATTTATTTATTTTAAAATTATATCTATTTTATCCATTTCAAGTATAAAAGTGCTTTATCATATGTAAGATTTACATAAACATTTCTGTAAATAAATCATTTTATATAACTATCATTAGTACTTTCATTATTATTTGAATTATTTCCATAATTTAAATGAAAGTCGAGTTTGGTATCACTTCTATAATTCATATTGTCGGAAGTACCCATAAAGTGAGGAACGATGTTGTCTTGTTGATTCTAGATCTACATTAGAATTAGAGGTAAAGTTTTTCCTGTTTTATTATAAATAAAATGATGGATTCAGTTTCTTGTTGTTTTTTTTCTTGTGAAATTGCACTAGAAAATGAGAATTAAGAATGGACATAAAAAGGAAGCAAACTGGTAGAAATAGGTCGCAGACATCAAGTATTTAACGCGTCCACTAGGACGCAATAGATCTTATTTTAGGCGTCATTTAGGATTTTTACACGTAAATACGCAGAGTTTTTGCGTCAGGGAAAACCCTGTTTAAGCACCAATTTCACTGTAAAACATTGACAAATGACTGTTTATCCTACCACCAATCAAACTCAGTGTTCTCCGAGTCACTCTGAAACAGTATGATATGGGCCTCAGTGTATTACCTGCAGGCAATCTAGCAATGCCGGCTATCTGGTAAGCTTTTTTCTAGAACAAGGATTTTAGGTCAATGCAGGCTATATGCTGAAGTGGAAAATACGCAGGAAATGACGGTACAGGTTTACTAGTGACAGTCTGGTCATTACCAAGTTTACTGTTTTAAAACTTTATCATCGATCATTATAAAACTCCTCATAACATACTGTAAAATCAGGAAATTTTGATTTTAATTTTGTTTATTTCGTTGCTTTCATTAATCAACAAATTAAAACCATGATGAAATGTTACATAAATTACATATTGTAATAGCAATACCTTTCTTTATGAACATGTTATTTGTATTTCAATGAAATATAATGTCAACAATTTGTTTTATTTTCAAATCAACAAAATTTTATCCCTACAAAATTTTCTGATTATACCATTGGTTTGAATGTTGTGTGGTATTTGAGTATTGATCATGTACTGATCATGTATTGATCATGTATGGATCATGTATTGATCATAATCATACATCTAATGATAGCAAGTCTGGTCAAAATACAGAAGGACCAGACATACATCAACACACTTTAAACAATGGCATCTCTAGCCTCTGGTCAGCATCATTGCAGGCCTGGTTAGAACTTTAGCTGGCAGGGGCATTTAACTTGATCAAGATTGCAGAGGTGTTTACCCCTTTTTGACACTTTCAGTAATCATGATGATTTTTTTCAGTAATTTTGGCCATCTGTCATTAATCTCAAATTTTGAACATATATTTCGACCCCCCCCCCCCCCTTTTTTTATTTTAGGTACTCGCAAAAGGGGGACTCTGCTAGAGAAAGCTGCAACTAGCAAAGTAAATGCATGCCGCTTTATTTAATCAAGTGTATGAATTGTGAAAAAATATAAGAAAAAAAAATCAACATACACTCACTTGTCTGAATAGACCCCCCTTTTTCCTTGAAAAAAACTATGTCCAACCCTAAAAAAAATTTCGGCAGCACTTCCCCTAGGAAATAGGCTTTTTTACCCCCATTCCCACGTTTCCAGACCAAAAGTTTGGGATTGAGAAAGAAATTGAGATGATGTGGGGCAGATTCATTTATAAGAACATGAACCATACACCATCTCGACCTACAGATAGAATATATCTATACATGTATTATATAACATACCTTGGGCTATTTTTGAATCTGGAACCTTTGTTGAATGTGTCGGCTGCAGATATAGGTAAATTTAATTCTGCTATCAGTTCACATGTCAAAACTTCTGCCCTGGTCATAGCCCTCTTGTGAGACATTTCTAATTCTTGTGTATTGTTTTTCAAAAAAACAGACATGGACCTGTTTGAATTCTGTAAACGCGACAGGTCCTTATGGGTTTTTGATTCAACGTGCCTCGAGCAGTCGTTTTTCCCGGCATGTGCACATGAAAAATCCGATGCACAAATTGTGCACCTTACGTAGTAGTCCCCACGGTGAGATTTTGTAAGGAAAGGCCACAGTTCGTGATAGCTAGTTTTAAATCTTTGCAACACCTTTTTTCTTTTGGGTGGCGTCTCGACCAGAACACGTTCAACATCAGAAGCGTCTTTTAGCAGACATCTTTCGGAGGACTCATGTATAGGTAAGTCCAGAGAGACTCCGAATAACGGAAATCATAATCAAACTGGTGTTTGAATACACCAAATAAATATGAATTATCCCAAGCGCTTCAATAACCTAGGGAAAAAATAATTTTTGGCACAATATCGGAAAAGCGTAATTTCGGAAAGTGAATCCGTAATGCATATTTTAGGACTCAAATCCGGAATAAATACGGAAAATCCGGGATGGTAAACACCTCTGAGATTGTACTCTTAAATGTCTTTACAAGACAAACAAACAAAATGTCCTGATGCAAGTATCAAATCATTAACTTGTAATGAGATTGCCATTGGCATTTTAACCCACTCACCCCTGAAGACAACATTTAAGCTAGCCTATCTCAATGATCTTCGGTAGAGTTCATTATCATTTAGGGTAGATGTGTTAAATGAGTATTTCTATGCATGTAGAATACAAATCTGTTACAATACCTTGTTTTTGCAAGTGGAAGCATAAGTATTACCTGTAGTTGTAGGAGATGAAAACAAGCCACACTTTTTGGCTACTTTGTTAGCTGACGGACTGGCTATAAATAGTTTTCTAGTATTGCTTCCACTCCTGTCATACTTCAAGTACCAGGAAAATGTTATTGTTTTACCACTGATATTCCAAGGGAAACACCACCACTGCTGTGCATCAAAACATTCCAACTGCTGTAAATATAACAGGAATAATCATATCCCATCTGTTAAAAATATAACAAATTGTCATATTCCAACTGTTGTAAATATAACAGGAAAAACTGTATCCGACAAGAGGCCCAGGGGCCTTAAGGCACTCACTTGGTAAATTTGGTCAACACTGCAGAAGAAGTCAAAAATGTCTAGAAGTAGATAAAAAAAACCTAATATTTCTGTTTATTTATAATATTTTTGAAACTCCTACCGGTCCTAGCCCTTGTTCATTTGCAAACATTATATAAAACCTTTATATGGGGACAGTCCCTGCCAAATTTTGTTTACTTTAAAAGCAAAATACTAGACAAAAAGATAGCAAAAGAACAAAATGAGCTCTGACTCAGGTGACCTAAAAAAGTTGTTGTTTGGAAATCAAAAGAAGAGAGACAAACTTTCCCAATGTACAGTAAAACCTGTCTTTTACAGACCAACCCTTTCTACAACTGAAATGTGATCTTACAAGATAAATGGTCCTGAGTTTTTATCTACCGGATTATTAAACTGCGTGGTTGTCAAAATGAAGTCTCTCAAGGCAAGTGGTCTTCTCTGACAGGTAGTCTTATAAGACAGGTTCCACTGTAACAATAAATAAACCTACAATTTACCAGATACTTAGTCCCATCAATGTAAACCGATATATAAGGTTGAAGGTCAGCACTGCATGAGAAAACCAATAAACTGTCCTTGATTTGCTTAATACAAACTTGTGTATTATCCTTGATGTTCAGTGAAAGAGAGCAAGATTTGAATCCATACAAGAATTTATCGACATATGGTGAAACTTTAAATCCTTGCAGAACATTCTCTAAACATCCAACTGATCCACACTGGCCTTTACCAGACACTGAAGTAAAAGCGTAAACATTAGCAATATCTATAATAACAAACATTGTGTATAGGTTTTTATAAACAACATTGTTTGTATTTCTTTTCATTAACAGTAAAATTACAACATCTATTATTTTTCTTTTCAGTTATTGTAAAATTACAATGTATAATATCTATTGTGTAAATATTTATTCTACCATAATTTGTATTGTTACAGCACTACCTAATCATTGTTTAATAGAGACTGCAGTTGATTAACCATGTAAATAAACAACAGAGTTGATTAAATCTTCCAGGAGTTTTTATTGGCTGAAAAATTAAACTTTGACCTGAACACACTAATGAAAAAAGGCCAAGTCAGAAAATGTACATTAAGACACATCAGGCCTGTTGTCAGAGGTCAAAGTTGGCAAGTTGTAAAATAAATTGGGGGCAAGGTGGTGTATTATTGAAGTCTCTAACAATGTTGAGTTGTCTACCTTTGACATACTGACACAATGAGAAAAAAATGTGACCAAGCGAGATATAGTTTTGATGTGAACACAAGAGTGTGAGCATGTCTAGATATGATATAATGTTCCTGACTATGCAAGTTTTCAGTTACGGTAGAAATAGGTTTTTGTGTCAGTCGGTTATCATGTTTATCTAACTCTGGTCAAATTCTGAAAATGAATTAACTTGAGTTAGATAAACATGATAATTGACTGACATTCATAGTAGAACCACTATTTACATATCAACAATTGTTACCTTCATAATAAGGAATTTGGTATTCATTAAAGTCATCTTTTGTGTAACCGTATTTGTTGAAACCACAAGCTTGACAGGACTCGACACCGACAAAGATAAAACCTGGAGTGAATGATGAAGAGACTGTCTTCCTCAAAAAATCTGGTCGTAGGTGAAATGCGATGAGCACTGAATTTGTCGGCCATGCTATATTAAAGTCGCCAGACTCTGTGCAGTCAAATTTCTGTACAATTAGAAAGAAATTTCAAAAATGAAATTTATAATGTTGTTTTCAATGAAACTAAAGGTGCTTTTCACAAAATGTATGAGAAGGTTTTGTTTTTGTTCAATGAACAAAAATGTGACTGAGGTAAAAAGATTCATTTTCTATTCTGAAAATTCATTATCTTTCGTTTCTGAACAGTTTTAGAGCTATTATATGAATTCATTAGTGAAAATCCAAGTCATCAGAGCTGTAGATTTGCTGAATTTTAGTGACAGCAGATGGTGTCCGCAGTCATGTACCGTTCAAAAACTAAACTGGTGTTCAGTGAACAATGTCCTCAGTATAAATCATATGTCTGAAAACTTTACACAACTTCAGCTAATTTCTGATCTGAGCAAATATCATTGAAATTTGATTTCGACCACCAACTTCTTTCTGAAACTGTTTTAGAGCTAAGTTCAGAAAATATCAGAATTCAGCTTGTTTTCTAGTTTGGCAAAATTGCAAATCATTAAATTCATGATTTATGACAGTGTCTGTTCACAAAATATCAGGATAATACTGTTGAATCACATGCTACAATTCTAGGAAGTAGACTAGCTGACTACGCAGCCCTTATAAACTCACATGGTGTCTATGTCGCAATTGTCATACAGGCTACGTTCAAAACATGCTAATTCTATGGCACTCGCTACAATTCTACGTCACAATTGCCCTTATAAACTCAGGTGCTACAATTCTACGTCAAAGGTCAGGTGCCCAGTATTAATCTTATAAAAGTCTGCTACAAACTATTACAATTGCCCTTATAAACTTCAGCTAATACTGTCACAATTGCCCTAAATTGGCTGAATTCATGACCATTGCCCTTATATGAGGTGCTAATTCTGTCACAATTGCCCTTATTAAATTATGCTGATTCATGACACAATTGCCCTTATTCAGGTGCTAAATCTGTCAAATCTTATTGCTGATTCTGTCACAATTGTTCAAACTCAAATATTCTCACAATTGCCCTACAGGTGACAATTTATGCTGTGTATTTGCTACAATTCTAACAATTGCCCTTTAAACTCCTTTTTTTCTAGAATCACATGCTACAAGGTCACAATTGATGTACTCAATAATACAATTCTACGTAGAATTGCCCTTATAAACTCACATGTCTACACATTGTAGAAGAATTCTATTAATTCCTTATATATTTTGCTACAAAAACTGCTTATAAACTCAAGCTACAATTCTATGTTTGCCCTTATAAAATTATTTGTTTGCCCTTATAAACTCATGATTATGTCATTTGCCCTTATAAAACTCACAGCTACAAATGTATTGCCCTTTTCAGGTGCTACAATATGTCACAACTTATAAACAGGATTATGTCACAATTGCCCTTATAAACTCAGGTGCTACAATTCTATGTCACAATTGCCCTTATAAACTCACATGCTACAATTCTATGTCACAATTGCCCTTATAAACTCATACAACTGTATATAAAAATTCAACCTGATAAACTGACAATCTTGGAAAATGTTCCTTGAAAATAAAAATGCAAACTGAAGCAAGACTTTGTCCCACATATCAATGCTTCAAAAGTTGTATTTTTGGCAAAGTCTTTTTTAAATATTTTAAATAAGTCAATGCCATAATCTCAGCGAGAATATATATTACAGACTGTTTTTCTCATTTACATTTCACAATCAAGATGATTTACACTAATAGGCATGAACAAGACATATGTCTGATGATAATTTTACACCAAGTCACAAAATATTCACAGGAAGATATTCTCATGTATGATAAATAAATATTAGATTAAACACATTTCTCACCTGGATGGGTTGACTATTTTCTATAGAGTTTGGGTAAATATAAATATCAAACAGACAGTTTGATTTATATCCTGATTCTATATTCAGCAGCAAATTTACACGTTGACCACTACGGCTTCCAAAAAACAACTTGAAGAGGCAGGTTTTATTTTTGTTATAAGAGTTTTTCTCCCATGATGCTTTGTCATATGATATTTTGAGTTCAAATAAGTCATCTTCAGTAGCATAGGTTTTTTTATCACACACCTCAGGTACCTGCAAAACTAAAGAAGAGATATATACATAAACATATGACCTTTCATAACACACCTGAGATACCTGTATAACTAGAGAAGATATAATATATGACCATTTATAACACACCTGAGATACCTGTATAACTAGAGAAGATATAATATATGACCTTTTATAACACACCTGAGATACCTGTATAACTAGAGAAGATATAATATAGGACCTTTTATTACACACCTGAGATACCTGTATAACTAGAGAAGATATAATATATGACCTTTTATAACACACCTGTCATACCTGTATAACTAGAGAAGATATAATATATGACCTTTTATAACACACCTGAGATACCTGTATAACTAGAGAAGATATAACATAGGACCTTTTATAACACACCTGTCATACCTGTATAACTAGAGAAGATATAATATAGGACCTTTTATAACACACCTGAGATACCTGTATAACTAGAGAAGATAAAATATATGACATTTTATAAAACACCTGAGATACCTGTATAACTAGCTAGAGAAGATAAAATATATGACCTTTTATAACACACCTGTCATACCTGTATAACTAGAGAAGATATAATATATGACCTTTTATAACACACCTGAGATACCTGTATAACTAGAGAAGATATAATATAGGACCTTTTATAACACACCTGAGATACCTGTATAACTAGAGAAGATATAATATATGACCTTTTATAACACACGTGTCATACCTGTATAACTAGAGAAGATATAATATATGACGTTTTATAACACACCTGTCATACCTGTATAACTACAGAAGATATAACATAGGACCTTTTATAACACACCCATATATATATCGGATGAGTCAAAATTTCAGTCAAAGTCGTACAGCCGGTCCCGATTATTTTATTATATAATAATACTCTATGTACTTTTATTATGGATATCTCAAAGTTTTTACCTTGAAATTTTGCTTATATTGAAGTATTTTTCTAGTCGGAATATTATATAATTTTCACTTGTTATCTCCAAATTACCTTATGTCATTGAACATTTACATTTTGTATGCAAAATGCATTGTAATTATTTACTTGTTTACCTGCAAAACATGGGATAATGAACTTTCATAAATGAGTCATGGTGAAAGGGTAATTAATAACTGCTTAAAACCAATTGGAATTGAGCAGTCTCCTGAGTATGTCTATTCTTTGCCTAAGAAGAGTAAAAAATATGTGAATTGAACATTTTGGTTATTTCAAATTTCGGATATCTCGAAGTAAAGGGGGCAGTCCTGTCCTGTCAATTTCAAGGTAACAAGATTCCACTGTATAAACATGTATCTATTAACATAGGACCTTTTATAGCTATGCTAGGTACCTGTAAAACTAGAGAATAGATATACATTAACACTGGACCTTTCATAACACACCTGAGATACCTGTAAAATTAGAGAAGATATACACATGATATATACTCATTAACATTTTTGTATTATTTGGAGAAGGCAGAGTCACTACCGTGGAACCTGCCTTCAGAGATCACCCTATCTGCCACTGACACTAATATGTGTAAATCACTTCTGTGTTATCCAAATCATTGGTTTTCAGTTTTCAAAGAGTAGTCTAAAAAGACAGTTGGTCATTCATGAAAGTGGTCTCTCAAGACAGTTTTCACTGCATATAATATAAAGGGACACATATGCTAACTCAATACAGTGACCATTTGCATTCATTCAATCTGAATTTTTGTTGCTCTTACCTGTCAGACATCCTTTTATGGGCAGTAAGATAAGACAGAAACTAATTACAGGTGACCGTAAAACCATTTTGAATACCTGAAAATATGAACATGAAACTAATTACAGGTGACCGTAAAACCATTTTGAATACTTGAAAATGTGAACATGAAACTAATTACAGGTGACCGTAAAACCATTTTGAATACTTGAAAATGTGAACATGAAACTAATTACAGCTGACAGTAAAACCTTTTTGAATACCTGAAAATGTGAACATTAGACTAATTACTGGTGACAGTAAAAACATGTTGAATACTTGTAAACATGACAAGAGATCCCAGAGGGATCTTGGCACCCACCATGGCATGTTCTATGGCTGATCTATGACAGACTGTTCTTTTCTCTTATTTTCTCTTATTTTGCGTCTCAACATTGAATTTGAACTTAAATCCATATTTCTGTGAAATACTTATTTACTTTAAATATTGATTTAATGTGATATGGGGTCGTAAATGAAGCCTTGTCTTACCAGTAAGCACTTACAATTTTTCAATAATTGTCTGTTTTCAGCACTTTGTTCAAGATTTACTCGACATCCAGACAATTATTTGGCAGAAGGGCAATGGCAGTGTAAAGTCTCTAGTCTCTTAAAAATCTCTGGCAACGATGTTTAGGAAGTCCAGAGAAAAATTTCGAAGAGGTACGATGATTATAAAATAAGTAAAATGTTTAATCCAATAAATGCAATCTTCATTATAAGAATGTACCGGATAAATCTGGCAATGTAAAATGAAATGAATTCCTTTAGTATTATTATATGAAACAATATAGAGTTTAGTAGGTATCAGTGAAACAATTGGAAATCTCTGGTATATATAGTAAAATAACCGGCTCAGGCAGTTGAATATTTGAGATACAGACAAGACTAATATCAGAGTAAATCAGAGATTTAATATGTGCACATTTATTACTTTAGTATGTAAAATGGCTATATAAAGTCTCTGGTCTTCTCATAAAATCTCTGGTCTTCCTTTAGTAGGTAACAGCAATCAGGCTATATCAAATCTCTAGTCTTCTTATAAAATCTCTGGTCTTCCTTTAGTAGGTAACATCAATCAGGCTATATCAAATCTCTAGTCTTCTTATAAAATCTCTGGTCTTCCTTTAGTAGGTATCGGCTGTCTGGCAATATAAAATCTCTGGTCTTCCTTTAGTAGGTATCGGCTGTCTGGCAATATAAAATCTCTGGTCTTCCTTTAGTAGGTATCGGCTGTCTGGCAATATAAAATCTCTGGTCTTCCTTTAGTAGGTATCGGCTGTCTGGCAATATAAAATCTAGCAGTCTATGTGAACAGTAGGATATACGGTATGTCTCTGGCAATATAAAATGATTAGTAGGCTATGTGAATAGTTGATATACATGTATAAAATCTCTGGTCTTCCTTTACTATGTAGTAGCTATGGCTATATAAAAATCTCTGATCTATTTATTAAAAGTATGTATAACGGTATCACGATCTGGCTATATAAAATCTCTTGTCTTCTGTTAGTAGGCAACGGCTATGCAGCTGTATAAAATCTCTGGTCTTCCTTTAGTAGGTAACGGCTAACTGGCTACATAAAATCTCTGATCTTATTATAAAATCTCCGGTCTTCCTTTAGTAGGTAACAGCGATCTGGCTATATAAAATCTCTGGTCTTCCTTAAGTAGGTATAACGGCTATGTGAATAGTTAGTATATAAAGTCTCTGGTCTTCTCATGAAATCTCTGGTCTTCATTTAGTAGGTAACAGCAATCTGGCTATATAAAATCTATGGTCTTCCTTTAGTAGGTATTGGCGATCTGGCTATATATAATCTCTGGTCTCCTTTTAGTAGGTAGATAAAATCTCTGGTCTATGCAGCTATATAAAATCTCTGGTCTTTCTTTAGTATGTATAACAGCTATGCCGCTATATAAAATCTCTGGTCTTTCTTTAGTATGTATAACAGCTATGCAGCTATATAAAATCTCTTCTTATAAAATCTCTGGTCTTCCTTTAGTAGATAAACAGCTATCTCTGCTTCTCAAAATTTCTGGTCTGCCCATATAAAATCTCTGGTCCGATATTAGTCTTTCTGTATCTCAAATATCGATCTGGCTTTATAAAATTCTCTTTTATTCTTCTTTTCAGTTCACTCTAACGGTTTCTATAATAATTGATTCATTTCATAAATTCTCTGGTTTTCTTTTCAGTATTTAATGATGATTAATTATGGCTTATGGATTACTGTATTTTAATCTCTGGTACCTTCTTATAATTTTCTCTGGTCTTTCTTTAGTAGGTTTGCCAGTCCATTTGGCTAGGATTTAAATCTCCCTTCACGAAGGATTTCTGGATTTAGTAAATTAATGGCAAAGTGTGAAAGTTGGTAATATTGAAAAAATCTCTGGTCTTCTCATGACAATCTCTGGTCGATCCCATAGTAGGTAAATAAAATCTCTGGTTAGAAATTAATAAAGTCTCTGGTCTTCCTATAGTAGATATCGGTCTCTGGTCTCTCTGATATAAAGTGGAAACTGGAAAATCTGTTTAGTAGGTAGATAAAAATCTCTGGTCTTCTATTAAAATATTAAAACTGATATTCATATATGGGTAAAAATCTCTTGTCTTCTTGGTTTAGCAGGCTTTATAACCATGGCTATCTGGAGTGTCATAAATGCTCACACCTCTCTTTAGTATCTTTTTCAAATACACTTGTTTCTTTACAAACCACATAGATCTGTCTCCCAGCTGTCATGCCCTAGGCCGATTTCTGCATTCAGTATCTTGGAATAAACACCATCTCTGATCGTCTCATAAAATACATAAAAAATATGCCCATATAATATATCCGGATTTTCTCCAGAGTATTAGAGAAGAGGTCTAGTATCTTTAAATGATACTCTGAATTTTATTTTACTAAAAGCAAGATTTTATTCAAGTACAGAAAGTTTCACATTTCACTCTATATTCTTTTTGCCGTCTAATAATATTTTATATGATTTCATTTTCATTGTTTACAGATTATCTAGATCTATTCATTTAATTGGACGAAAAATTATGCAACTTAATATTGGATTATGACATTTTAGTTAACATTAGTAATATCGTAATTATTTTCTAAGTTATATACAATTCTTTAATTCAATTTAATGGAAATAGTTTTGCGGAACTCCAATTCCAATTACTGACTTTTAGACACTCCACCCCGTTCACAAAGGATTGTTGGAATGTTTGAGAAAGATCACGCGACTTCAACAAAAGTGATGAAAACAGACCGATTATTGAAAACGACATTCAGAAAGTTGCTAATTCATAAGCACAATGCTTCGTCTTTAAAGATGACCATATCAAGCATTAATCAAAGAGTATCTGGCCATCGGTTTAGAATAGGGGTAACCAGATACGGACACTTCAGTCTCCTGACCATTCCCGTTTGTCTGAGAGTGCGTGTAATCTGAAATCTCTACCACTGGACCACAATGTGGAACTTGGAAAGACTGCCTGAAAATTTAGGATTATAACAACGTTGCAGATATATTAAAATGGATTAAATAATGATCCAAAAATAGGCATCTATGGTCACTGTATTAAGGGCATTAATTATGGGGAACTTTTTAATTCTAACGTAAGACGTAAACTTGTCTTCTCGTTCTCTTCCGACCCTACATACATGATGTCTTTTTTCATCTCATTTACCCTAACTTAGAGTAGGTCAAACACATCCACACCGATTTTAGGGTCTTGTTTCTTTCAATTGTTTTCAAGGGCAATCGTATCCCTAACATTCTTCAACCCCAGAATAATACGTTTGTATTAATAATGTTCGCAATCACAGGCTGTTTAACAAACCGTTACATAGATCTGTTCTCCCAGCTGTCATTTCCTTAAACTTAAATTTACAACATTCACGTATCTTGGAATAAATCACAGAAAAACCGGTCCTGTAAAAGTATACCATAAAAACTGAACTGGCACGCCTTGCATTTCATATAGGAATACACCTAGTCAGAGTATACAATTATAAACAGGAATAGGCCTGACATGTTTTCTACAAGTGACATATTCATGTGAAATTCCTCGCAAATTAATAAAATCAAGAGACAACGGCGACGTTTCATTGTTGAAAATGAAGGAAAAAATCTTATTTTACATACCGGGAAGCCCGTTCCTGGTATTTGGCGTATGATTTTTTTTTCAGTAATGGATACAGATCTATGCCAGATCTATGGCCAAACATGAAGTATTGGAGAAAAGACAATGGTACTGCCAATACGATTTGATTAATGAAGATTCTCTAACTTAAAGGCACTATGATAACACGTTAAATGTCATTTTAATCCAGAAGTTATATACAATTCTTTTAATGACCAATTTAATGGAAGCAGACAGTTTTCAATTAAAAGCGGAACTGACAATTGTTTGGGTACTAGAACCATTTTAGAGTTGTTCCATCCCGTTCTGGAAATCCTGTATGGACATAGTCACTTTCAAAGGACGAGATCCTTCAGAACCACGTGTCCGTATTACAACATTTGAGTCGGACAACGGAGACTCCCGATTTCGGAGCTACAATGATTTATATTCAGTAATATCGTGTTTCAATTCATCGGCAAATGCCCCGTCTTGTAAAGATGACAAGTGATCCAAGCATTTGATACCATTTTTGTGATAATAACTGGATAATTTCAAAACATTATCAAAGAGGAAAATGAGTATTCTATAATTTTCAGCACCTATATAGCTGCTTCTTTTATTTATTTCATCGTTTATGCGCTGAGCTACTTGATCAGTACATTTATTCCACATAAAAAATTAACCCAATCTTTTACTGAACCAATTTGTTCACGCAATATTAACAAAATACTAATGTGATCGGGATTGGCTTCTCTACTTATTTCGTAAACACTATAATTCTACCACATAAGTATAAAAGTCAATTGAAAGAATGCTGGAACGTTACACAAATTACATTAATGTTCGAGACGTTTTGCAACAACATGTCCGCATTCATATTACCGACATGTTCCTTTATTGGCTCGTCCTGTTGTTTTTACGAAGGGACATTAGAAACTGTACATATTTAAGAAAAAGTTAGCGGTGTTTTTTCTTTTGACATTTTACTATTTCGACGACGTTTTGTAATTAATAATGAATAGGCGCATATACATAGACATGTGAAATATTCTTACGAACTATAAATTTTGAGAAACAACAAGGTCAAGGTTCAGTTCATGATTACTCGTATTACAAATAGTAATGTCGAGGGAAATTAGTTAAGCTATTGAAAAAGACCCAAACCTGGGTTTCTCAAGCAATTTTCACACATTTAAGTAGATATATATATCAGATTTTGCATATGGAGTTTTCTTTTCTTTTTTTCAAATTTTTTTTTATGCCAGGGCGTGTATCAACATCTAAATATTTAAAAAGGAAAACAAAATTACAAAAAAATAATTGACACAGGGATATGCCCGCGTTGAATATCAAGGTTTCCAAATTTAATGGTCGGTACTAGAAGCAAGACTTTTTTGTTCTGAAGTCGCATTCGCCTAAGAAATAATGTTTTGCAATATAGTATTTATTTCAAACATGAATCTGCTTGCATATATATGTATGGCATTTCAGATTGCTTTAACACAAAACCTTTGACGTCAGAAGATGAAAATCCTTACAACCATTGCTAAACCACCTCTTTTTTTCAAAGGTCCGTGTTTGTCTGTGACATTTGTAAATTACCTGGACAATGATATTATAGTGGTATCTGAAAGTATTTTATTATTTTTTTTTTTTGTCACCGAAATGCGGGTGTACAAATATAGAAACAAATTGAAAGATTTTTGATATTCGGTTACTGATCTGTAACAGTTCGTGGTGTTTTGGATAATGGTTACATGACCATCAGCGATTTGAAAACGCTAATTACCTCGCTGGTGATATATGGATACTTTCCTGTGGAAGTAAAATGAGTAATCTATAATTTTCAGCTTATAGCTTTGGCTTTTATTTAACGATGCGTCGAGACTACTCAAAACCCTACATTTATCATCCCTGTGAGAAAGGGAGATCTGTTTACTGCCCTTTGTTCCGCAATATTAACACCCCTACTAATGTGATCGGGATGTTTTGTCCTTGCTGTGAGTGGTCCATACAAATAAAAGTCTTTTTAAAGTACCACTACACAGTTGTTACCACATATGACGACATTACCGACATTTTAGTTCGACTGTTTGTTTAAAGGGACATTAGCTGTTTAACGTCAAACTTATTTAATCTTTTTCTTCTCTTTTACTGGAGTACGTGATGTATAATAACAAACCGGTGATAGGGCTTTAAATTCCTGACCTATCCTCGGCACTTTGACGGCCATTGAGCAGTGTGAGGGTTCGTTTACACATGCCGACACCTACTGTGACACGGGACAAAGACGATTTTCTCATGAATTTTCATCAAAAGGACAGGCAACCAACCTACCGCCGGGTGGACTCGAACTCACGACCTCATGATCAGGAGACGAGCGCGCTACCGATTTGAAAGGCCGGCTATTACCATCTAAATAAATAGAGCAACAAACACAGCTAATCTTTAAATCTGGTTCCTTATCAACCGGGGATTGAACCAGGGACCTTTATAGTTCTGAATATTCTAAGACTCTACCAATATTAGTATTTACAAACATGTCTGCGCTTATATAGAGTATGGTCTACCTCATATCTAACACAAAACTTATAACTGTCGCTTATGAGAGTAAGCCTACAACCATTGCTAAACTTTTTTTTCAAAATGTCCTTGTCTGTGACATTAAAAATTGCCATGATGATATACGAGAGTAGGCCTGGATCATATAAGTGAAGTACCGCATCGATCCTTTTAAATGTCACCGAAACGAGGGTAGGCGGATACATGTTGGATCACATGTCCTTATAACTGTCGCTTACGTGGTGTAGGCCTAATGGTCATATCAGCGATATCAAAGCTGATGTCGCTGATAACTGTCGTGGAAGTACGAGAGTTTTGCTTGCCTACCTCATATCTAACGACATCTGTCCTTATAACTGTCCACTTATGAGAGTAAGCCTACCTCATATTTATCACCCTGTCCTTAAAGATATATGTTTGTCCTTTCTTGAGTGGTCCATATTTCCAACGGCCTCATATCTACCGCATGTCCTTATAATATGTCGCTTTCGAGAGTAGGCCCCACCTCATATCTATCACTCATATGTCCTTCATAAAATGTCCGCTTACGAGAGTTGGCCTACCTCGGCACTTATCTATCAGCATCTGTCCTTTAACTGTCCGACACCTATGCGAGAGGGACATCGCCTTTTAATGACTCATATCAGGCAATCACATGTCCTTCGAAAACTGTCAAGAATCGCGCGCTACGACTGAGTAGGCCTATCCTCTATATCTAACAAGACATGTCCTTATAATCTGTCGCTTATGAGGATTGAAGCCTATGTTGATATCTATCACTCATGTCTTAGCTACACTGTGCGCTTATGAAAAACTGTCGCTTATGAGAGTAGGCCTACCTCATATCTACCACATGTCCTTATAACTGTCGCTTTTGAGAGTAGGCCTACCTCACATCTATCACATGTCCTTATAACTGTCGCTAATGAGAGTAGGTCTACCTCATATCTATCACATGTCCTTATAACTGTCGCTTATGAGAGTAGGCCTACTTCATATTGACCACATGTCCTTATAACTGTCGGTTACGAGAGGAGGCCTACCTCATATCTATCACATGTCCTTATAACTGTCGCTTACGAGAGTAGGCCTACCTCATATCTATCACATGTCCTTATAACTGTCGCTTACGAGAGTAGGCCTACCTCACATCTATCACATCTGTCCTTACGAGAGTAGGTCTACCTCACATCTACCACATGTCCTTATAACTGTCGCTTACGAGAGTAGGCCTACCTCATATCTATCACATGTCCTTATAACTGTCGCTTACGAGAGTAGGCCTACCTCATATCTATCACATGTCCTTATAACTGTCGCTTACGAGAGTAGGCCTACCTCATATCTATCACATGTCCTTATAACTGGTCGCTTTTGAGAGTAGGCCTACCTCATATCTACCACATGTCCTTATAACTGTCGCTTACGAGAGTAGGCCTACCTCATATCTATCACATGTCCTTATAACTGTCGCTTACGAGAGTAGGTCTACCTCACATCTATCACATGTCCTTATAACTGTCGGTGGCAGTCACATGGAAAGTCGTTAATTACGTGATAGCAACTGGAAAATGATAACCGTTAGAAAAAACACAATTATTTCAGTACCAGCTGATTTTTTTATACTAAGTAATATTTCGCGCTAATAGCACCATTTAAAATTCTAAATTCTTCTAAAGCTAAGATAGCCATCTTTTTACAGTGGTTACTCTGACGGATTTTGACTATAAGTTTAGATTTCTAATTTGGCCTTGTCTGGTGCCACTTACTCTTTAGAAAATCTGTTTAAAATTGGATCTCAACTGATGAAGTCTAATTGATAGAAACGATCGTCTTGAGCATTATAACTTTGGTGTTATGCTTATAATATGTTAACATATACCATTTCTTTCAGAAAATTGGTGGTAAAATTTTGCTTCTTAAATAGTGTTTACCTGTCACCCTGGACGTAAATAAAATTAAGTAAATGAAACAAGATATTAGCGGCATTTAATTCATGTTTTACAAATACATTTATTTCATACATTTGCTAACGCACAATTAAAATATAGTTATGATTAAAAATCCAACAACGTATTATAACCATTCTGTACTATAATTAGTACAAATGACCTATCGCCAAATGCCCGACACGGCACCACGGCAAACTTATTTAATTGTGACGTCATATTTAAATGGACCGTCAAACGCTTGTGTGATTATGACACCAGAGTCGAATGACGTCAAAAAGCACACGGACAGCCATGTGTCAGACACTTGGCGATATGTCAGTTGTGGTCACTTCAACCTTAAAAGCTTGGGTTGTACAATAAATAAAAGCCATTCTGTTAGATTTCAGTTACATTTTTGTTCTACGCCCCACCACGTTTGTTCTACCTATATGAAGACGCCACCAGTGAAGACTTCTTAAATATTATTCAAAAGACGAATCATTTTTGCATCTTGTTCAAATGCTTGGCGGAGGATTGCTCAAAACCCGTTTTATAAAATCGAAGATCCACGAACGTATACCAGGGTCTGGCACCATATAACCTGAAAATTTACTCAAGTTTGAGAAGTGAAGATCGTAACCAGTGCCAACTGATCATATCCAAAACCAATAGATCGTATGCAATGCCATCCGAATGTATCCAAATGTCATCCGAACGTTTACAGAAGTATGTAAGATAGATTGATGGCCATCATTTCGCACAAAACATAATTATCGTAGCCGAAAAATTCAGTATCTTTTTAATATCAGCATATAATTGACTGGTTTATTCAATATTTTCTTTTACGCACAGGCCTGCATGGTCAGCGCATATTGTCGAGGTTTTACTGCATGTCCTCCAACGTATCCTTGTTTTATTCCCCGGTAGGCCGACGTAAGTGTCCTTCGTGCTGAAATCAGCACTTCTAAGAAGAAATCATACGTGGTATAACTTGCTTTTAATCATTGTTAATCAAAGGGAGTTGACATTTGAAATTGCATTGCAAACCAAATATACTGGAATGATACCTGTCTAATACTGTATACCTGGAAATTTTCGCCCTTTTACGACAGAAATCACCGTAGTCTCACGGATTGCACGTGTATTCGGTCTTCTATTAGTTAGCTTTAAATTTCGCTTTCATTATAGAGTCAGCCTGGCTCAGTCAGTAGCGCGCTCGACTCTGGATCGTGAGGTCGTGAGTTCGAGTCCCGCCGGCGACAGTTTGGTTTCCTATCATCTCGGATGAGACAGTAAAAGCTGGAGGTCCCGTGTCACAGTAGGTGTTGGGTGCCGAGCATAGGCCAAAATTTGAAGCCCTTCACCGGCATTTGGTGACGTCTCCATATGAGTGAAATATTCTCGAGTGGGACGTTAAACAACAATAAACAAACAAACAAACAAACAATCGCTTTCATTATAAATTCGCCATCTCATTTAAGGACGAAAATGGCGAAAATTAAACTGGAGTGAAATTTTCCTGATAAACAGTATTCAACACTTGAATTGTTCAGAACTCATATCAAACAATTCAAAGTATTTTGTGCGTTCCTCTGTTATCAAATCGTTTGTATGTGCTTTAGCTGAGTACAATCTGCAGACACTATAGTCTTTGTTGAAACTGTAAGCAACACACCGTAAAACCTTCATACAGGCAACCGCACAGTCTTGGAAAGAAATACAGACATTGTTATGATCTAGCTCGTCTGCGGTGTCCAGTCTTCTGTAGTAACCAATGAGTGAGAATTTTGCCTGTCTTTTGGAAACTGCCAAATCTGTAAAACAAAACACGAACATAGAATGTGTTCATACAAAATTTACATCATGACACACTTACCGAGAGTCTCTCCATAGGGCTAGTATGAAATTCAAGTTTTAGAATAGATATGCTTTGTAAATGAAGAATGTAAAGCCGGCTATCCTCAGCAATTACGTATCTTTAGTGTATGAAGATATGCGCGCATCTCTATTTTATAGACTTAGCTGATTTACTATTATATTGTAGATATGATTTCATACTTACAACGTTTGTATTTAGATCAATACTTGCAGTGTATTAGATAAACATCACATATACTAAAATGTTAAACGTAAGAAGGTGCAGGGATAATACACATATTAGTTGAAAATCGGACACACACGGACCTCTGGAAATCCAGGGATAGAATATGGTGTCACGCAATTGTACGCTTCCCGTGTCGACCGGTCACACCAGTCATAAGTTCACAGAAAAATTCAAATGAAATAATCGGTACAGACGATTCCACAACTTGTACAGAACACTTTCCTTTGAAATTCTATTTACCGAGTCTTTTATTTTTGCATGAAAAGGATTTGCCTAGTTTAAAAATTACAAACTAAAATGTTATCAACGCGGAGAAATACATATATTTAACATATTGGCACGATTGTTAGGAATACGAAAACGTTACTGAATATAACGGGGCACAGCCACGGAGACTTTGTATTTCCAATTATCATCCTTCGATATCTAAATTTCAATTATTTTTTATCATATCAACCCTGCTTTCATTGAGAACATGCCAAAGTCAGGGGCAAACGTTCTTGTGATAATTTAAGTATAACAATTTGTGTATTGAGTTCTTGTTTTTGAATGTGAGCTGTAGAAGTGTTGCTGTAAATGTATTATACAGGTCTTTGAGTGTGAGCTGTAGGAGTGTTGCTGTATTGTATCTTACGGAAGACATTTTTCATTTTGTGAATGAAAATCAAGAGTTGATATTCTATGCATGTTCTGGCCAATATTTTCTAAACGTTTAATAATAAAAATAAGTTCAAAATACACAAGACCCTACATTGATGAAACTGATACTCAGACTGTCCTTCCCTATCCATGACACTAGTATATAATTTCAGTATCAACATTTTCATACGATAGTGTATAGTGACATGGGAAAACTTCAGGACTAAAAGTTTTTTTATACCTTACAAGTGGAAATTTTAGCGAGACGGAAATTTAGCGTTTTGTCCTAAAATATGGTATATAACTATAGCGAGACGTTATTTTAGCGATTTCATGATAAAAAGAGTTAACTCTTACCTACGATGAGAAATGAACTGTTAGCGATATTAAATTTTAGCGATCTCAACAACCTTGCTAATAATGCCAAAATTGAATCCTCGCTAAAATTTCCACTTTTATTATACTTATATTTCTCACTTATTTCAACACTAAGTCTTTCCGATATATTTTATAGAAATCTACTTTTCGTCCAGTGGGTCCACTGTCAGTATAATAGTCTTGTTTGCGATTACTTTGTTTCTTTAAGTGAAATGTTGAGCTACCTGTTCAATGGCGGTTGTTGAGATGTCTGTACCAATTGTGACGAGGATTCGTTCCTCGCGTATTTCATTTGTATTTAACAGGGGACTCACGGCGGGTGATTGCAAGAGGTCTGTGTTTATCCATTTTTTAACAGATTTGTTCCTATGTCCTGGTTATCCTAAAGATTTATACTTTGGTATCCGAGATATTTTATATTCAAATGAAATAAATGAGGAAATCCCCGGCTTGATATAACTGTGGTATAGATTAGTATCCTACATCATCACATCGTGGTAAAACCACGGTCCGGAATCACTATGCTCTTTTCTACCCGTGGTCTCATGCGACCTAAATCTCTCGTAGCTAATGAATATTTATAAGGAGTAGGTGTTACCCAATTTATCCAATCACATTTTATCGCATAGTTGATCCAACGCTATTCTGAAATTGTTTAGAAGCCCTGATTTGATTGGTTGACGAATGCGAGCAACGTTTACTCACATTGGCTGAAGCTTCAAGAATAATAGAAACATGTACAAGAGATTTCAGTCGCATGAGACCACGGGTAGTAAAGAGCATAGCGAATAGGGGCCGTGGCTGTACGACGATGATATCATCATATCTATGTTACTTCATCATATACTTTATAAATGTGCAGTGTAATTATAAACCAAGGCAATACCTTCGTCTATTTCACAGGAAACGTTCAGGTTGTTCCATGTCAAGTTGGATGTACATTCCAGGAAATGTTCCGATAATCCAGAAGATAATCTATGCCAGTAATTACACCTGTAACGTGCATGTGTTCCGTTGATCCTCTCTACTTCTCCACATTTCGGGATGGGTGGATCTTCACATTCGTAAACTAAAACGAACAATTCCACCGTTAATTTACATACCACATTTATCACGTTTGATAAGAGTAATTTGCATTCAGAGTACACCTTATTGGCAAAACGAAGTATAATGAAGAATTACCAATGGGTAACCGAAACTCTAAGTCCATTAAAATATGTCAACAATATACAACAATGATCTCAACAAGAATAATTGCGAATCACAATCGGGATGGGACCAGGTGTCCGGAAGGATTCAGCGTCCCTGCTGGCATGCTATACCCAACGGGAGTTCGGTGAAAAAAACAAGATCAAGCTCGGTGAAAAGGTCATAGGTCAGCTCCAAATCGGATTGTCGAAAAGGAGTCTCTGTATTGGTCGTGCTCCAGAATAATATCTAACATTCTTGAGAGGGCGACTTCATATTGTTTAACAAGATCCCCGGGCAAAACATTTACAGTTATCTTTTTTTCAAAGGCTCATATTACTCATATGATATATTATTAGAACTTTCGGGGTTTTCCCATTTGATTTCTTTTTTATTTTTTAAAGTCCGGCTAGTGACCTTTATTGAGTCAAGCGTTCGGCAATAGTTGTGAAAGTCACAAGTCTCGGATAGTACTTTAATCCGATGTTCGATTCACGTTAGATGTGACATATTAAAGAACCCGCACTACATGCCTATCAGTCTACAGCACATTCCAAAATTATTTATCAACTTTCACACAGTCAGATAACCAATTATCCTCTTCCCTAGTTTAACGTCATTGTTTTGGTAGTTTTGACCTTGTGATTGCAATATAACCACCCAAAAATCAATGAACGTATTCCTTCCCACATGAATATAGTATAGATGATATTTGCCCAAGTACTACGCACTCGTGTTAAATATTATTCTTTTGCTTCGTGTGATGCAATTATTACCAACTTTTTTCTTCGTTTTGCAAACTTTAAAGTTGGCTTTTCCAAGTTTTGTCTTTTTTTTGCCAACTTTAAAGTTGTCTTTTCCAACTTTTTTCTTGGAATTTCCAACCTTTTTATTTACTTTTCCAACTTTTTTTTCTCGTTTTCCGAACTTTAAAGTTGACTTTTAAAACTTTTTTCTTGAAATTTTGCTTGGCTTTTCCAACTTTTTTCTGGACTTGTCAAGATTAATATAAATATGACCTACATTTATAAAGAGGCACTCGCACAGTGTGAATTGAATAAATTTGAACATCTATAACGTAGTTTTAAATTTTAAGATACCGTGTAAAATTTCACGAAACGGTACCAAAAATGGTGGAGTTAAAAGGAAAATGATAAAACATCAAATTCTAAGAATAAAATTGGAAAAAGCCAACTTTTAAAGTTGGCAAAACGAGAAAAAAAGTTGGAAAAGCCAACTTCCAAGAAAAAAGTTATAAAAGCCAACTTTAAAGTAATCAAACGAGAAATAAAACAATTAAGGTGGCCTTAATACGCTTCCATAGTAAATATCCTATTCATGACATATTTATTTATCAAAAACAACAACAAAGTAGTCTCAACAACAACAACAGCAAGTAGTCTCGACATCTGAAATGTATTTCGATTGGCCGAGTGAATATAAATACATAAAAATGTAACAAATGCATAAAAATTGGTATGTGTCAGACAAAATAGCCATATTGGACAAATTGATGACATCGATTACCCGCAAAATTATTAAAACAATAGCCGTAGTCAACTTTTTTTCAACTTTACAAATTAACAGAAAAACACGTACGAATGCAATCTTGAGGTTCAGGCTCCCATGTTCCATTTCCAGAGCATCTGAGGCTGAATTCCGTAAGGTTTGTTTTCATTTTAGTATGTGCGTCACACACATACGTGACTGTGCTGTTATATCCTATTTTGTTTCCATGTCGAGTGGTTCTTGGAATTTCTGGAGGAACGTCGCATTCTGCGACTTAAGGTAAAATAATATGAAAATCTGACAGGAACAAGGTTTTTAAAGAAGTCTTAAGATGACAAATATACGGTATAAACCTATAATATAAAGTTTGAATGTTTTGAATTTTGAATACAATACAGCTCATGTAAAAATAAGTTTTTCAAAAGTCATATAATGCCCACTGAACGGAAAAATTAGGTTCGAGGCAAAACGTATGTTAGAAGTCAGGTGGAGTCCTTAAAAGTATGCATAATGCAAAAGATAGTTGCCGTTCATTGGTTCTTCCTTATTTAATCCGATGTTATATTAACAAGCTAAGGATATTAAAACAAATTTGATTAAATTTAACATTGTTTGAATTTCCAGATATTTCACAATTGTTTAACCCAGTACCTGGTTTTTCGATACCAGACGGTTGTATCATACTTAATTCAAATTCCGCTCAAATAGCATCATTCAAATTCTAAACTTCTCAAATGCTAAGGTATTAATTTACAGTGGGTACTTTTTGGACGGATTTGACAACACATTAAAATTAATCATTTTGCATTGTATGATACTACTTGTTTAGGAAATATAAATTTATATTAAAGTCAAGCTCAACTGATGAAGTCTTATTGACAGAAACGATCGTCTTGAACATTCGTTTTAGCATCTTTTGTAAAATATAACTTTGGCTTTGTAAATGATATTTAAATCATTTTGAATACTCTGGCTATGTAATAACTAGATTCTTACCAACACAGTCGCTGATCGTGTCGTTCCATTCTCCGGGCTCTATACACTCCAGTATTTTAATACCATTTCCATCTTGATGAATATATTTATCATCGCACGTTATGGCAATCCTCGAACCAAATGTTATATCGTCTCCGTCCAGCCTAGTATGTGCAGGCGCAGACATATTTGTACAATTCAGGGCTATTGAAATATTAAAATGCGAATTGGATTATCATTTTCTAGAGTATTTAAAACCTCCAAACCACGCTATATATAATAACTAATAAGGAAAGAGTAAATCATGTAGAAATAATTACCAATAGGGAACTTTCGAGTTAGCCCGAGTTATCATTATGATCCTGCATTTCCTCGCACTTTTTCGATTGTTGTTCCTAATGTGTACTTCCGGTTTCAAATAAATATATGAATTTCAAGGCATCTAGATGCCGCACTCAGAATATTGCAGGCCCAGGTGCATGCATTAATTAGACAGACATTTCATTCTGGCATAAATAGGGATTGCTTTTGTTGCTTACGTCTGAGGGCAGTGATAGCGATGGCTTTTGTTGCTTAAATCTGAGGGCAGTGATAGCGATGGCTTTTGTTGCTTACGTCTGAGGGCAGTGATAGCGATGGCTTTTGTTGCTGTAGTAAGAAGCCATAAATAACATTTGCTTTTGTTGCTTTAGTATGAAGGTATTAATAGTGATTACTTTTGTTGCTTCAGTCTGAAGAAATTAATAGTGATTGGTTTTGTTATCTGAGTCTGAACCCATTAATAGTGATTGCTTTTGTTATTTCAATCGACCCTACATGCCACAATAGACTTGTCATAAACAATAGACAGAGCATATCATTCCGATACTCGGGGGTGAAAGGGTCAATAGTGATTTCTTTTGTTCCTTTAGTCAGAAGCCATTTTGAAGCCATAAATAGTGATTGCTTTAGTTGCGTTAGTCTGAAGGCACTCGTAGTTATTGCTTTTGTTGCTGTAGTTTGATGGCATTTAGGTATTACTGATTATGGTTGGTATGTTGACTCAAGATTATTATTCTACTTTGAAGACCTCGTTTTGAATGAAATGGATAGATAGGAGACCCACAAAAACATTTGTTCTGACGACATCTCGGTATCTCATTCTTTATCAAACAGGTAGATGGATACGAAGTTTAGGTTTTCTTATTTTGATATATTTATTTATTCTATTTCATCTCTTATCTACTAATGTTACAATACATTTGTATACGATGGACTGTTTTAATGTTTAAGTTTCTCTTTCTTACCTTGACAGTGCTGTGGATACAAGGACCACGTGTTGTTTTGATTGCAGTATGCCGTTTTCTCCAGAGAAGAATCCGGAAATCTATGACCCGTTTCACATGTGAACGTAACGGAAGATCCCATGGTGTAAACTCCTACTGCGTGTTTGAAGTCCGACTCAGATTTTGTATTGTTGACCTGTAGTTGTTTACAGTTTTTCTCTGAAAAGTATTGAAGACGTTGTGCTAATCTGGATTTTTAATCACATTCTACAATTCTGGAATCATACGGTAGCATGTAATGGAGGTGTAGCAAGTAATATGAATTACACGTATATATAAAAATCACTGATACCAAAGTATATATAGTAAGAAGGTTCAGGAGAAAATATACAAATCACGTGAGACGTGGACACACATGGACCTCTGAAAAGTCAGAGTTGGGATAAGGTACCATAATGTATATACATTTTATATATAAAAATAACTGATACCAAAGTAGTAATAGTAAGTCGATTCAGGAGACAATATACAAATCAGGTGAAAATGGTACACATGGAGCTCTGAAAATCAAGAGGTGGGATCAGGTGCCATTGTAGAGTAAGCATATCATGTCGATCGGCCACATCCACCGTCAGTCTACCGATAAATTCAAATTGAAGGATGAATCCTCGTCATATTCGGTACATACTATTCAACAACCACAATCGAACATGCGCAAAGGATAAGTCATAGTTAGAACTCTTCTGTTTCCTGGAGATCCTTTATCAACACGTAAGAAATATTCTACATGTTTCAAGGTAAGTACTTAAGACTATTTTTTCGGTATTTGTCTATTTCCGAGGTAATTTGAGCAACCTTTTGCCAAACTGCGAAAGTTCAAAATGAAATTTTGCCCCTGGTACACTTGGAATCATACGTATGTCTTTAATGTGACGCCTTTAATGTGACGTAATCAGCATTATTTCGCAAACCACGCTGCACATGAGACTGAAATAGACAAAACAAATGCAAAACCCTGGGTAAAATATGCAGTTCAAATAGTTACATTTTTCATAACAGGAGGTATCTATCTACATGTAATCACATATACTAACCATATGTTCTATACACGGGGAAAGCAAACTCATCATTATTAACGTCTGGGAAACAGTAAAAATCCGGATATTTTCCGTATTCGCTTAAAATGCTTCCACATGAACAAAATATTTCAGGTCTCTCGTCTGCAAAGATAGTGCATTTCTTTTTTCCAGTTAACCAATATATATATATATATATATATATATATATATATATATATATATATATATATATATATATATATATATATATATATATATATATATATAATAGTGTTGTACGCCACACTAAACACATCGAATAATCCTTTGATCATTTCTTACAAATCTTTACAAATATTTATCATATTAAATTCATGTATTATTGTGTTAGGATCATTCTTATCTGAATTACTTACAGAAAGAAAAGAATGGTTCTTCTTGTTTTACACACTGCAGACGACAGTCTTCGTGTGATATCGCTGTCATCGTTGTTTTGAGATAATTTTGCATGTTGACATAACAACCAATATAGAAAGTTGAATCTGGAAATACAGACTGAGAAATCACGTGATATAATCAATGTAGAATGACGTCATAATATATAACCCTAGAAAGTTAGACAAATGTTTTACCAACAAGGCTAAGACATTTTGCACATTGATAATTGATAAAATCCACGGGGATATTGTTCTCCTAAAACACGTTATGTTATCTTAAATGTTGTATAATATTTATCTTACTTATTCCAATTCCAGAAAATTTGAATTTTATTTTGAAAAATTTTACTCCCCACTGAACAATTCTACAGTTATATGGTGGCGGTCAGTTTTTAATGGTGGAGGCGAGTACCCGATTATAATGCAACCAGAGAGAGACCACGGGCCTTCCACAAGTAAACTGCCAAATTCCCTCACAAAAATCAGCTCAGTTTTTAGCGATGCTTGAATATGAGCTGATAAGAGGTGAGAGACTTTATGGTTTAAAGCTCGATGCTCTAACCACCTGGCCATGAATGCCCTGCAATATACGCGTTTCCCAACAGGGGCATACACAGGAACAAATTGTAACCGCATTACCTAGATTGTTACAGTTATTTAAATGTTTATTGTAATCTGACTTAAGTCTCAAATGTAACCGCATTACCTAGAATATTACAGTTATTGAAATTTTTATTGTAATCTGATTTAAGTCTCAAATCTTGGCAATGTAGTTCTAGAGGTACCTTGTCTCGCAAACACGACTGATTTCACAAATATCGTCATTTGGTATCGATCTTATGTAACAACCATGATGCGCTGAACAAGATGATAACGAACGTTTTATGTTTTGATTTTTATCTATTGTCATATTTATTGTACAAGCAATAAACTGACCATTAAATTAATTTCGGCAGTACATAATGTAAACTCCATATAACCTGGCCCTGGGATGGAGTCCCGTGAACCCTTTCCTGACCTGGATGAGGCTAAATTTTGCTTAATAAAGCAAAATATTAAAATTACACTGAAAAGAGTTATCGCTCCTACTGTATGTATGAGTATTACACTGGCAGGAGTTATCGCCCCTACTTGTCACCGTATGTACAAGTATTACACTGACAAGAGTATAGCCCCTCCTTGTCACTGTATGTTAGAGTATTGCACTGGCTAGAGTTATCGCCCCTATTTGTCACCGTATGTACGATTACTATACTAGCCAGAGTTATTGCCCCTACTTGTCACCGAATGAACGGGTATTACACTGGCTAGAGTTATTGCACTGTTTGTCACCATGTGTACGAGAATTACACTAGCTAGAGTTATCGTTCCTAATTATCACCATATGTACGAACATTACATTGGTTAAAGTTATAGTTCCTACTTGTCACTATATGTACGAGTATTACAGTGAAATATTATTGAGTGGGACGTTAAACAACAATAAACAAGCAAACAAACAAACGAGTATTACAGTGACAAACGTTATCGCCCCTACTTGTCCCCATATGTATGAGCATTTCACCGGCTAAGAGTTATCGCCCCTACTTGTCACCATGTGTACGAGCATTACACCGGCTAAGAGTTATCGGCCCTACTTGTCACCATGTGTACGAGCATTACACCGGCTAGAGTTATCGCCCCTACTTGTCACCATATATACGAGTATTACACCGGCTAAGATTTATCGCCCCTACTTGTCACCATGTAAGAGTATTTCACTGGCTAAGGTTATCGTTCCTACGTGTCACCATATGTACGAGTATTACACCGGCTAAGATTTATCGCCCCTACTTGTCACCATGTAAGAATATATCACTGGTTAAGGTTATCGTTCCTCCGTGTCACCATGTGTAAGATTATTACTCTGGCTAGAGTTATCAATCCTACTTGTCACCACATGTAAGGCAATCTAGTAAGGTATAAAGAACTATTCCGTGAACCTTGTCATGACCGAAAAGTTAGTAGAGTCACCCGTACGTTAATCAAAAGGTTATCCCGCCCCGCTGTGTTATGTAAATTGAACTATAACTGATCATGATGTTTTATACTTACGATCAAAATTTATAAATGGCTGACCATGAATGCCCAGACGTAAAGCCGGCTCATTATTGCAAGATAGAGGATAAATTCTCACTCCAGTTGTAAGCAGCGGGTCAGGAAAATAATGAGTCTTAATGGCATATTTGTCAGTGTTTCCCACAATCTGTAAATGATTATAATGATTATATAAAGCATTATATTTTTTTCCGTCCTTTTAATTTTGAAAAGTTGTTATCTTATCAAATCTAGGTGATCCACAGCAAAAAGGTCGTTGTATAATATTTCTCAGAATTTTCGAAAATTTGAATAAAATATATTTTTAAAACTTAAATATTTTTCTCTATAAACAATGTTCTAGACAGTTTAACATATAAAAAGCGCATATACTAGATTATTAACCATCAGGCGGTCCAAGGGAAAGTTTACAAATCTCTTGTACATTAGACAAACACAAATCCCAGAGTATTAACCGTCAGGCGGTCCAAGAGAAAGTTTACAAATCTCTTGTACATTGGACAAAACACGGATACCAGAGTATTAACCGTCAGGCATTCCAAGAGACAGTAAACAAATCTCTTGTACATTGGACAAACACAAATTCCAGAGTATTAATCGTCAGGTGGTCCAAGAGAAAGTTAAGAAATCTCTTGTACATAGGACAAAACACGGATACCAAAGTAATAATCTTCAGGCGGTCCAAGATACAATTCACAAATGTCTTGTACAGAAGACAAACACGGGACTCCAAACGATCCAGAAGTGGGATCAGGTGTCACAGAGAAATAAGGGTCCCCTATTGACTGGTCACACCCACCTCAAGTTCATAGTGAAATTCCGTTGAAAGAAGTGAAGGATATTCGACAAAATCGGTAAGCAGTATGTCTGTATCTTTGAAATGTTTATGTGTTGTAAACGATCGAGATATAAAAAACATATGCTGGTGAATGACAAAATACTACTTAAATGTGGAACTTGACAATAGGAAAGTCAAATTCATCAAATTTGTTGTACAGTTTTATTACATTTTCCCGTCCCAACCTATAGTAAGTAAATTGTCCAAGTATGAAGCGTATGTGTTCGATTCCGTGGTGTCCTTAATTTCTAGTTCGTTGGGGTATGTCGTATTAATAAGTATTTGTCATTGTTAATTGACAAAAAGTCGTCATATATCTCAGTGTCAAACAAAAGGCATCTCTTTCTTCTTCCGATTCAATCGCTTCTGATTGATGAGTGCTTCATATGAATAAAGGAACGGGTCGACGTATAAACTGACAGAATTGGTTCCCATCGGTATGCCGGCGGTTTTCCTAAAACATGGGTCTCCAAACACTATATATTATGTTGTTTATTAGAAATTCCTTCATTTTCTACACGAACTTTCGTTTACTGTTCGTGTACTTATTTTAGCGGTGTTCTAATATTAGCATCTTTCGCGCTCAATTCATTGCGCTAATTCAAAGGCAGCGCTAAATTTTCTCCATCCTGTCATTTTGTATACATGACAAAGCTAATGAAATTACTTGCGCGAATTTAAGATTTTGCTAATAAGTCTATACCCCCTTAGAGCTCGAAAATATGAGTGCGCTAATTTAAAAACACATACAGTATTTGTGTGATGGTGAACGAAATAAGTATTTATAGGTATTTAAATTTGCCCGCGCCACTTGTCTGTCTTTGAATTTTCCATGTGGAATTGTTGTATAAAGAGTAGGAAGTTAATGTGAATTTATACTTTGAATTTTAATAAAATGATGTGTCTTTAAATTATGTCAAATCTGAAATTTTAGTATTTACATTTGATTTACATTGCATCTGGAATAAGAAACTGAACAGTATTGCTGTAATTATTCCTTAACTGCTGTCAGTATCTATGTAAGGAATATAGATAAAGGTTTGGTGGAACATAACCTGGATCCTGCTATTTATCTCTGTTTGTATGGGGTTTTATGAAGTTTAGGTATCTAATACAAAAATGGTAGCTCAAAATCGGTATCAGTTGTATTCACACCATAACAGCATGGTTTTCAAAGTTGGCTACGTGTGTATGTGGGATAACTATTGGTTGGAACTAAATCTTACATATTCTAATATTCATTTACAGTAATGTGCATTACATTCTAACACAATTGTAGCTGTATTTTTCGATGTGGGTCACCCAACACATTTAAATATATAGAACATTCTTAGAAACACTTCATTACAATATGTCAATGTTATTATAGTCTGCAGCGTACCTCACTTTGATTGCGCAGTAAGAATTCAGTCCAAACACCGCCATTATCTACATATTCCAATGAAAATGAAGTAGTCCATTTGTCCCCACCTCCTTGCAAACCTACAAAATATAAAAGATCGCAGATACAGAGGTTTAAATTATTCATTTACATATCATTATGCTCGCTCGCTCTCTCTCTCTCTCTCTTATTCATTCATATCATTATCTCTCTCTCTCTCTCTCTCTCTCTCTCTCTCTCTCTCTCTCTCTCTCTCTCTCTCTCTCTCTCTCTCTCTCTCTCCCTCTCTCTGAAATAATTGTGTACAAGTGTAATATAGAATCAGATTATACCCTGAACAGATATTCCAGTAATAATGTAATCTTTCTCTGTTGTAAACTTAATATATTCTCCGGACATTGATGCTGGTATCCATGCATTATAGTCCTCTCCTGGAAATACTGTCAATCTGAAATATGAAATTTTTGATTTACTTTTTTCTCCAGTGATAATTGTTATATTGAAAATTGCAAACAAGATGTGATTTGTTTATTTCCCTGTGATGTCTAGCGTCAATGTTTTATTGTTTTCTCATTAAAATGAGACAAACAATTGTTTACTAAAATTGTCTTAATTTGAATTTAGCATAGAGATACACAATAAGGTTAAAAACAAAACTACACACGCAAATTTACAACGATGTACACATGCATGCGAACACAAGCACACACACACACGTGTGTGTGTGTGTGTGTGTGTGTGTGTGTGTGTGTGTGTGTTGGTATATTGGTATATTGGTGTGTGTGTGTCGTATAAATGTACATCATTTAATAATGTTAATATGTTTACCTTGATTGGGATGGTAGATAATTATTAAGGTATGATGTGGCATTGACGTCAAATTCGGAGTAATTCAGTACTCTCAGCGACTCAACTGCAAATACAAATAAACATTTAACTATAAGCATTGTCTCAAAAAGAATACCCCTCTAATATCATTCTCCTCCGATGGCAAACCTCTCTCTTGTCTTATTCCTTTAGTGTACCTCCCCGATATTAAATTCTTCTAATAGTACACTATGCCTCTCTTATTTCCTAATGATCATTGATAATTAGATAATACTTATAAAAATCATAGCATCAGATAATAAAATTATGATAATAATTATTAAAATATTTATCACCATCATCGTCGTCCTCATCGTCGACATCATCATCAATAAAAGTAGTAATAAGTGTAAGGTATGACAGAAACTACGAAATTCTATGATTTTGTCGAATTTTCCAAAAATCTCCTAAATCCAAAATTTGTATACTGTCTCCTAAACACAAAATTTGTATACTGTCTTCTTAACACAAAATTTGTATACTGTCTTCTCAACACAAAGTTTGTATTCTGTCTCCTAAACACAAAGTTTGTATTCTGTCTCCTAAACACAAAATTTGTACACTCTCTCCTAAACACAAAGTTTGTATTCTGTCTCCTAAACACAAAGTTTGTATTCTGTCTCCTAAACACAAAAATTGTATACTGTCTCCTAAACACAAAGTTTGTATTCTGTCTCCTAAACACAAAATTTGTACACTGTCTTCTAAACACAAAGCATGTACACTGTCTCCTAAACACAAAGTTTGTATTCTGTCTCCTAAACACAAAGTTTGTATTCTCTCTCCTAAACACAAAGTTTGTATTCTGTCTCCTAAACACAAAATTTGTATTCTGTCTCCTAAACACTAAATTTGTATTCTGTCTCCTAATCACAAATTTTGTATACTGTCGCCTAAACCTCTTGATCGTTTAGCATTTGGCATCTGTGGTTTTTATTTTGAATCATCAATCTTCAGGTGGTGCAGGAGATAGTATACAAATTTGGTGAATACAGGATAAACGTACACCCGGAGGATCCAGAGGTGTGATTATGTGTCAACCCTCCAACCCCCGTAATTCGAAAGTCAAATTAAGATAAAACCAAGGAATATATATCAACGACAGTAACTTTATAGACGATTAAGAATCAGTTACTTAGATAAAAATCACAAACTGAAACATAGAACGTTTGCGCAAATCTGACATGGTTATTTCTTTCTTAGCTCAGTTTTTGATTGTTTTAGTCACATTTACGATTGTTGTTGTTGTTGTTGTTGTTGTTTTTGCAGTAATATGTTTTTATGTTTTACCACTGACACATACATTATCTTTAAAGAAACAATAGTATTGCACGTTCCATAATCAAGTATCACTTACCGTCACTAAAACACCAAACATATATATAATCACTGAAATTATTTGGCTTTATCCGATAAATGCTAGCCTCTGTCACGCCATACCCATATAGATGATCGCAAGACTCATATAACTCATCTTCGTAAAACCCTAAAAATATGGAATATAAAAAACAGATTCCAAAGTATAAATCTTCAAGATGTCCCGGATTTATATACAAATCTGGTGAACACTGGACAGCACGGACCTCCGGAAATCAAGATGTGGGATCAGGTGTCATGGAGGACTTAGAATAAATGATTCCCGTGTAATAGACGTATTAAAAAGATTGGCGAATTATTCGTGTGATCTAAAACGAAATTACACTTAACACAATAACCTACCTTGAAAAAATGTCACGTGTATATAAAATAATACAGTAGCATACAGTACTAATTACCAAACTTGGATATCATATCTGTAAATTCATCTAAACTGATTTTATCGTTTACAGCATTCATTGTATATCAAAATCACATATACCAATGTATGAATAATGATTATCATATTTACATTGTATTTTTGCAGATTTTTCGGAATTTCTAATGCATTTTAGATTAAGATATGAGTAACTGACAAACATCTCATTACAAAAATATTATCAACCATACCATGGCGGGTATGACCGGTCGACAGCGGATGGTTACTCATCTATGGCACCTGATCACATCTCATGATATCCAGAGGTCCATGTTTGTTCATTTTTTTTACCAGATTTGTACCTATATCTTGGACATCCTAAATATTTATTCTTTGGTATCTGAGATTTGTTTTATATTTTAACGATGTTACCAAAACAAAGGCTTAGGACGATCGTTCTGTCAATTGTACTTCACCAGTTGAACTTGAATTTGATATAAATGTATACTTCCGAAAGAAATAGTGGTAGCATAAAGGCCAAATGATAAAAATAAATGTAGTTATTATCACTTTGGTATTATGTTTATAATATTTATATAACGGTTACCCAATTGGAACACAGAAAGTGACTTTGATTCATCACTTCCACAAGGTTGCGAGTAGTATCCGTCACACGGCACACAGGTAAGGACCTGAACGCTTATCGAAATATTGCGGTAACAGCTACATGTGGTTAGAGACACGGCTGCATAGGAACCATTGCGTCCAATACAAAGCTGTTGACACGTTGTCACTGACATGGGATTTGAAGCTGTTAATGACCACAAGATGTCGCCAGTTAATGGAGACGAAAAACACCCAAGATACCCTGCAAAATCAAATTGAATGTACCGATAAATGTCACGGACACACACGATTAACAATTGGTCACGTGATTATACTAACGAAATATAAGGATCAGATATATATTCTTTAGGAATAATTTCTTTGCAATCTATATTGTAACTGTCATGAGGAAGAACGTTGATAGGGGTACTATAGAATAATCATGTTTTTTTCATTCCTTTCCGGTTAGTGAAATATATTTTCGATAAGATTTACTTATCGTTGTTTAACTTAATATTACCTGGCGATTTTTCACAAAGTATTGGTAAACGTTTCATCTTAGATTTTTCTGCGTCCAGGGAAAGCAGATTTCGTAATGAAGATTTGATAATGTAATACGAATATCCAGTTTGTGATCTATTCCAGTGTTTTAACTGAGCAATTCGTCCGTCCCCACTCAGGAAATTTCCATTATTGAATCTGTTATGTGCGCCAGTCCATACAAAGTCTAGGAAATTATATGCTTTGAAGACATTCAGAATGTTTGAGAGAAAGAGTGTGTATTTAGGTAAATAGGGTGTGAACGGATATCCACTCTGTCTGATACAGGTCGACGGGGCCCACTTTCGTCGTACCATAACTTTGATATCGAAGCAATAGCCATCCAGACCGATCCATCCTGCTTTACATGCTGTAGCATCTAGAAGAAAGTTGATACATAAAGTATAAGAAAGAGATTCTATTAGCACTATATGTAAACAATGTTTTGCACTTACACTCCATCTATCATTGTTTCACATGGGTTACAACTTTACTGCTACAGATAACACGTGCTCAGGACCGACAGGATGATATGAAATTACCTCTTGTTTACACATTTGGCGAAATACTCGACATGCGGGTATTTTAAATATAGAGTTAATTATAAATCATTTTAAGTTAAGTTTATATAAGCCAGAGACAAATATACGGATGACCAGATCTGCACATCTTTTTTTAATTTTTGTTGGGTCTGAAAACCTGTGGACACAATTTTATCCTTGTACATATATTTTTACATTTTCTTTGTCCCTTTACATTAGTAAACAGGTACACTGAGATATGCCACTAATATAGGCGTAGATGTCTTTGTTATAGGCCAATATGCACGTACAAGACTTTTAACAAAAGAAATTTAACTTTATGTAAGTTGGCGTTAATAGAGAACAGGGCTAAGAAGCAAACTGTACAGTTTAAATAGGTCAGAGACAACTGGATATATATATAAATGATCAGCCTCAAGTAGAGACCAGTTGAGACCTGTTTAGATTAAGTTAAGACCAGTTAAGACCAAGTTCAGAAGAGATAACACCAAGGGAGAATAAGCAAGACCAAGCTATAGAAGAGTTTACCACATCTTATATATTGGAAGTTATACTGAAGTAGTAGGTAATTGTAGTGTGAATATCTAAAAAAGAAATGGATTAATTTCATATGTCATTGGCATGGATAAATTACTCAGAACATCCAGAATAAGTTAAAATTAGGAGGCAAGTTTCAACCATTTTGTTTCAACCAGCCAGTGGACACAATTAATGTGACTTAGACTATACATATCAAACCTGGTGTCTGATTGGAATACATGTTTATTGTATCAATGAAAATATTTTTAAAATTTTAAAAACCTAAAATAAGGTATTAAAAATTGGAAATGTCGAATCAGCATATTTTTTCCCGGTACTTTGATATAATTAGAGCAATTTTCCTGAAATTGAAATTTTACTGTGAAACTGTTGTGGCGAAATATGCACATGTGACAGAAAAACAAGATGTCCATGCCTATGTTTTGTGTAATTATTCTCTGACTGCCGAAAGGACTCCAAATAAATCATGCCCTAAAGATTAAATATATTACAGAAATACGTTACACTGTCGCCTATGGAAAATAATTTAGTTGTCTCTTATCTATATGAAAAAAGAAACCGGAAGCGGAAGTAGTTATGGAGACTGCTTGGATATAATAGGAATCAGATAAACGCTTTGATTGATCCAAATATAAAGTGCCAATAATTAATTACTTAAACATAAAATCTCTTTTCCATCTAAAATTGGAATAAAATTAAAACATTCATAGTTGTTACGTGTTTTGAAGAAAACACAAAAAACGCATGGCTTCCATTTGATACTCAATCTTTATTACTAAATCATCTACTAGATTATAAATTCTTTTTTTTCCTTTTAGAACTTTGTAAAACAAATGTATATCATTACCTGAAAATCCACATAGAGTATGATTCAGCTGTCCGTCTGAGTTAATTAAATAAAAACCACGTTGTAATATGCGATAATTGTAGAGCTCTTGACATGACTGTGGGTGACGTGTTACATCTACAAAAAGAATAAAATACGATCGGAAATTAGAGCACAGACCATATTGGATAAATTATGTTTATATATAAAATTACAGAACAATATGAAATAATGTACGTAATGACTTACGACATGCCTGACGTCCAAACTTAAGGGGGCATTACCTGTGTTTACCAAAAACATTATTTCGATTTTTTCTCTTTTTACAACTTGTACTTGATGCACAATAACAAATAAGAGCTATACACAAGCATAGATAATCTTGTATTCCTATATATTTTATGCGGTCAGGTCCAGTGTGGATTGTTGTTGATTTTTTTGTTTTACGCCATACTCAACAATCTTTCAGTCATATGATGGCGTCCAGTTTTTATTGGTGGAGGAGAAACCCCGATTACCCGGGTAAAGACCACCGACCTTCCGCAAGAAAACTGGCAAACTTCCCCACTTACTTCGAAATTACCCTAGCGGGATTCGAACCAGAGCTGGGTCCAGTGTGGTATTCATATACAAAAAGCAAAGTTGCAATTGGAAAAGTGTCAAACCTGGGTTTCTCAAGCAATTTTCACAAATTATATTAGAACGTAAGACTTTTTTATGCCCATGTATATATATGTTTTGTTATTGTATATCAATCTAAGTCGTAAGGGGGATACAGCTAATGCCCCTCTCACATATGTAAATGTTCCCAGCTACTGCTACGGGGAAGTGTGACTAGTTTTGAACTACAAGGATGTGTGACAGGTTTTAATCTTCTTTGGAAATGTGACTGTTTTTTACCTACGGGGAAATGTGACTGGATTTGTCCTACAGGTAAGAGTGACCGGTTTTAATCTTATGGGGAAGTGTGACTGGTTTTGACTTATGCGGAAGTGTGACTGGTTTTGACCTATAGGAAAGTGTGATAGGTTTTGACCTTCAAACGTGCGACAGGTTTCAATCTTCAGGAGAAGCGTGACAGATTTTGACATTGTCACAAACACATTCTTTTAAAATAAAACTGGTGTTCTTCTGTATCAAAACCTGAGGTTAAATCTAACTGTTTTTGTGATGAAAAACTAAATATGTTCGATTATTCAAATCGAACAATGCAATCATTACCCATGAATACCTTTACTTCCTGCACGGACTTTTGAATTTAGTGGCGTGGCATTTCCACTCTCGCCATGATAGGAGAAAGTTGTAACATTATATTAATGTAGAAGCACTTTGATACAGACTGTGGTAAGCTAAATATATTTGTTTTACTATCATTATCATAGTTTGTGATAATAATTTTTATTTGTAATTCAGTTTTATAGTGTAGGTAAACGTTAATTGTGATTGTTTGGTCATTGTTTAGGGCATCATTTATGATTTTAGTCTGCAGTCATATGTTAACTGTACGGGTATTGAGAATGCCAACATTTATTAGTAATTAATACGCCGGTTTCAAATGTTTATATTGGAGAGCAGTTTGATTTCCAGTGCTTTAATTTTTGTCGATATATTGTTCGATTTATGTACAAATTTGTGTGTGGTTAAAATGAGTATGGCTGCCAATTGTTGCATAGCGTAAAAAAAATCTAAATTTTGTGTTGTGAAAAATACTTTTTTACATTTAGTGAATAATTACACTTATAAGTCGGGTTTTGTAAAGTAATGAACTTTGATTCTTAGAGATTAAAGCAACCATAGTAGAGTAACTTATATATTTTGTAGCTTCTTATGGAGGGGAACTACAGCCTACTAAATCAGAGTAAGGAGCGTCCCCAGATTGTTATTCATGTGAGGTACCAGCCAAGCAATACAGTGCCTGGAACTTTTTATGACATTCGTTTACAAAATTATGTTGGCGGCGGAACAATGAATTTCATCTAAGTGGTTTTCATGTTTCATTGTGATTGACTATAGTCGCTGAACTTGGTTCCGTAGAACAAACGGTACTGTCGAGTGTTTGTGTTGACAATTGTGTTACAGACTGATATATTTTGTATAACCGGGAGTGGTAGCTGATTCGTCATTTGCTAACGTGTTGTATAGTGTTGTATACATTCAGACACCGGAAAACTGTGTTCAAACCGGAAATGATTGCGCCTTTGTTGACTATGGTATTTTTATCATGATTTGAATCTATAGACAATTTTTTACATTATTATATATTTTCTGTGCATAGTCTGACATTAACGAAATGACTTTAAACAATTTAAATCAGTATTAGTAGATTAGACTAAGTTAGATTTTGTAGAAAACAATTTTTGTTTTGTGTACTAGTTTAAAATTATATTTTGAATATTTATATGAAATTATTTTGAGAATATCTCCATAAATTTTGTGTAGTTTATATTGGGTATTATTATATCATTCATTGTGAATAATCATATCATCATTTTTTGGGGTTATGTTTTTTTTTATCTTTGATATTTGTTGTTTAAATTTCATTAATTTTTGTTTATTAAAAAAATTATTTATTTGTAAATTAAATCTTAGTTGTCTGTTGGTTGGCATCACCGTTCTTTCCCGTTACAGACATTCTGGGGAAGTGTGGCTACATTCTGGGGAAGTGTGGCTAGTTTTGGGAAAGTGTGACTGGCTTTGACCTACTTATGAACTGCATACATAGAACATACATGATATATACCCTAAAGGTGTTCCAAACAAAAGGCCCATGGGCCACAATGCTCACTTGAATGGTGTTGGTGTCTTACAAATATGGGAATCTCAATTTACAAATTATTATAAGTCGAGGAAACAAAGTGAATGAAAGTCAGAAAAGACTACAAACACGTAAAAAATTAATTTTCCAATTATTAGAAAAGCACGAAATTGAGTCAATCATCCTTGTGAATGCGCTCAGACGGAATACGTTTTTCAATCCATGGAGTAATTCTGCGGAAGAATATTTTCAAAGAGGGTAACAATCCTGAAATATATTTGGCCCCACCCTGAATCCATCCCTGAGACGATCACACCGAAAACACAAACTTGGTAGAGGACCATGGATATCTGCTTTCTGTAATGTTTCATCAAATTCCTTGGTAATGTCAGAGAAGAAGTCGAAAATGTGAAAAATTAAAAAAATTAATGGACAGAGACGGCCAGACGACGGACAACAGGCGATCAGAAAAACCTTTTGAACCTTTAATGTAGATCACAAGAAACGTGATGTGTACCGGTTTAGGAAAAACGTTGATGATTCAAATTTTTGAATGATATTGAATGCGTCGCTAAATTGACAAGATCACTTGCTACATACATTTAGTCAAACTGTACATCTACTGTACTATGTCGACGTAAGTTTTCTCTGCCCCTATTTCGTCAAACTCTTACCAATTTTGTAAACGTTTACGACACTTTTATCACCGCAATGTTGATGTCTCCCTCCACTGCAGCTCATCGCGCAGTCTCCTGTATATGTCTCCCTTTGTAGTGCAGTGATATCACAGTCATTAGCACAGGAACATGTATATCTTTGTGTTACCGCGTACGAATACCCTAGGCTTAGACAAGACTGTTTACACAGTGTCAATTCTATCTCTCCGCTCCCGATACTTAATGTCGTTATGTTAGGCGTATATTGGAAGCATCCAATGTAATCTGAAAATGAGATAATAAAATTCCAGATAAACTTATATATTGGTTTTGTGTAGTAAAGCAAATCTTCCCACATTGCATTAAAGTTAAACGTTTCGCATTTTATCGTCGATAAAATGACATTATTTCCTAACTTCAAGTGATTATTTCTGGAGAGTTAAAAAGTTGTTGATTGCCGATTGTGACTACGATACGAAGTCAATGTTGGTTTAACCAGTCGGCAGGGGATGCTCTCTCATGTATGGTACCTGGTCCCGCCTCTGTATTATCCAGAAATCTGTACGTGCATATATGCGCATTGCCCTACAGAAATTCAAGTGTATGTATACTTTCAATTATTAACCAAATGAGTAAATTATTGCTTCAATGATCATTTTAACATCAATCGTAATAGTGCCTATTACACCTAAATACATTAAGAAATGGGTGTTTTCATAATGGTCCTGTTATATGTCTTTGGTAAGTAATAAAGACCTCAGATATCTATTATGTCCCTCGGCGTTGCATTGAGCCGTTATAGACATCATTGGCCAGACTTTGTAATATAACAGGATCATTTTGAAGTACAAATGAAGAAGCACCAATTGATAACCGTAACTCAAATCCACTAGAACACGACAAATGAGATGTGCAAATGGTCTCAACATTAAGAAAAATTGCGAATCCCAAATGGGATAGGACCAGGCGTCCGGAAGGAGTCGGCGTACTCTGCTGGCATGCCACACCCATCGCAAATATTCCATGGAAACCCCTCTATTTCGATGAACGGGTCAAATTTGGTGAAAAGGTCAAGTTTGTTTGATTCCTTTGGAGAGCAGAGGCTGTTTAAATTCCGCTTCATATGAATACAAAAAGATGTCAGCCAAGAGAGGTGCACGATTGGTACCCATTGAAATGCCGGCAATTTGTTGGAAAGATGTTGTCTACTAGAAAGCCCATCATCTTGAAAATATCAGTGTACGTGTTATTAGAATGTTTCTTCACAAAATAAGAATATTCGTGACCTGACACTAAATATTTATATCAGCTGTTTCAATTTTTGTATACTATACAATATTGACTTAATTTTGATTTTCATATTGTTTGGAAACCCCGTATAAGGCTAATATTACTATAGTTAATTAATACTGCAATATAAACACATGTCTTACACCTCTTACTCATTATACTTACCATCTTTTCTCTCACAAAAAACACAGTCAGTTTTTGAAAAAATCCCAGTTTCAAACAATTCATAATTTGAAATGGACGTTAGCACCCTGGCATCATACGGGTATTTATACTCTGAGTAATCGTCCAGATTATAATGTGTGAAAATACCCGATGCCCAGGTTGGAGTCACTGTTTCACCCCAGTCAAAAAGTCCGATCCTTACTGATTCTAGAGCCGTACTCTCTGATCCTGGAGATAGAAAAGGTAGTTTTGATTATGAATGCATTTTCATGAAGGAATCAAAGTGATTAAGCTTTCAACAAAATTATTGCTTATCAATGTTTCAAACCTTTTATCAATCCAATCACAAATGTATGCATATCACGATCCAGTATTGTACCGGGCCGACCGCCAAAATAGTTGCAAGTCTCTCCTCTGGACGGATATTCGTTCTTGTTTATTATGATGTAACAGTTATTTCTGTAGCTCACCCACCCATCATCGCATACAGTGCTGTTATCTGTTAAGTAGAAATCACTGTCATAATGGAGATATTATAGATATAATTGTACAAAACGACCGTTCTTCTGAATAAGATTTGTCAGCTGAACTTGAATCTTAAATACATGTATAGTTCCGAAAAAGAGGTACAAAATAAAATGTGATATAAAATTGTCTGTCTGTCTGTCTGTCTGTCTGTGTCTGTCTGTCTGTCTGTCTGTCTGTCTGTATGTCTGAATGTCTGAATGTCTGTCTGAATGTATGTATGTATGTATGTATGTATGTATGTATGTATGTATGTATGTATGTATGTATGTAATATTTACCGAAAAAGTTGCACGGTGTTACACCAGTCTTTGTTTTGTAAACACCGTGTAATCTTACGCCAGCGTAATAAAGGTCCATACAATCTTCGTACATCTCATACATATCTGACAAAATAGACAATAATCTAAATATAAATCCATACAGTCTGCGTACATACCATACATATCTGACAAAATAGACAATAATCTAAATATAGATCCATACAGTCTGCGTACATACCATACATATCTGACAAAATAGACAATAATCTAAATAAAGATCCATACAGTCTGCGTACATACCATACATATCTGACAAAATAGACAATAATCTAAATATAGATCCATACAGTCTGCGTATATACCATACATATCTGACAAAATAGACAATCATCTAAATATAGATCTATACAGTCTGCGTACATACCATACATATCTGACAAAATAGACAATAATCTAAATATAGATCTATACAGTCTGCGTATATACCATACATATCTGATAAAATAGACAATAATCTAAATATAGATCTATACAGTCTGCGTACATACCATACATATCTGACAAAATAGACAATAATCTAAATATAGATCTATACAGTCTGCGTATATACCATACATATCTGATAAAATAGACAATAATCTAAATATAGATCTATACAGTCTGCGTACATACCATACATATCTGATAGAATGAAATATAATCTAAATAAAGATCCATACAGTCTGCGTACATACCATACATATCTGATAAAATGAAATATAATCTAAATAAAGATCCATACACTCTTCGTACATCTCATACATATCTGATAAAATAAATTAATCTTAATGTTATCTTAATCTTCGGGATGTCCAGGGGACACAATAAATTATAATAGATATAAAGAGTCATACAATACTCGTACACTTCATACATACCTGATAAACTGATTTAGAATCTAAACGCGTTTCTATATTTATACACTGTGTCCTGTCACAGTCTGAATATATCTGACACAAACGTGTACATTCAACGTGTAATACAAATTAATATTATAAACATAATACCAAAGTTATAACTTTGCCAATAAAGGCCACGATGCTCAAGACGAGCGTTGGTGTCATTAAAATGTCATAAAGTTAGCTCGAATTTAAAGTAGGTGTATATTTCCGACAAAAGTAAGTGCTATCACATAAGGCCAAATAATAAGCCGAAATGTATTTCCAAAACATCTAAAAAAAATCGCCATATCTTTTGTAGTCAATTATAGCGCTCTGAAAACTGGAAACTGGAAACCTTTTAATGTAGTCTCCGTAACTAAACGTCATAATTAAGGTGTTAAAGAGTGGTCTTCTACAAGTGTCAATTTTCCTTATATTAATTAAATCAAAGCAGATTTTTGGATCCAAGTTAAATGTACGGTGAAATATTTTGTTTTACAGTAGCATTAATTTACAAGTTTTCTACAAGTAAAAATGAAGAATGACCAATGCATATTCGAAACTCCAAGTCCTACGAAAACGCCAAATTGGATATGATAACGGTCTCAACATGCTGAACAAACAATTGCTCATACAAAACGGGATGGGACCAGGTGTCCGGTAGGAGTCAGACTCCCCTGTTTGTTTGCCTGTTAGCATCCACGGAAACCTCTTGAGGTCGGTGAAAAGTGCATCAGTTAGATTTAGATGTGATTAGCGGAAGGATATCACTGTGCATGTTCGTGCTCCAAAATACTATCTATTATTCTTGAGAGGGAGATTTCATTTTGTTTAACAATATCCCCATATCGAGCATAAAACTTCCGACGCCCAACGTATCCCTAAGTAGTAGATTGATTCTCCGAATAAAACATTCATAAGAGGAGGATGCGTCCAACTGCATTATCAATTTATATGTGTCTGTTACTAGTAAAATGCAGATATCTGGTATATGAATTCCCTAATTACAAAGATAAAGACTATGAATAACTAAGGTATAACATGTCTATCAAAATAAATGAATTATTTTTATTGCAATGATTGTCAATGATTTAGACGGATGATGGCTATAAGTTTAGATATATTATTCGACCTTGTCTGATACCACTTTCTCTTTTGAAAATCTAACTCAAAACTCAAAATTGTTGCTTAACTGATAAAGTTTAATTGACAGAATCGATCGTCTTGAACATTATAACTTTGGCATTATGTTTATAATATTTAGAAAGCGTTCGATTTTAAAATTCAACGGAATCTGATATATATTTAAATTTTAAGATATCACTATCAACCTTGGAATTTAGATATTTGATTTTGAAAATCGATTTTATTTCTAACATCCTACCGACCATAATTCAATGAATTCTTTATTTATATATAAATGGCTCTAACCGACGCTGTAGACGGACACTATAGTAGTATTTACTGTGCCACATGGTTGTAAAAGTCCGCTGACACAGTACGATATACAGTCAGGATCCTTCTGTAACGGTATTGTCGTGCCACAGTAACAGTCGTTTGGTTGCAGCATGGCGTATGGCTGATCGTAAGCACGACATATCTCTACACATAACATCACTGACATCTCTCTATAACTAGCTACTGCTGGAGCTTGTGTCGCATTGTCCAGGATGTAACAACCACGGTAAACTAAAAGAATAACACAAAACATAGACAAACCTACATATGGTTTATCCGTATCACCAGACTGCACTTGGTCGTTGTAGCGGATAGATTTAGCGATCTGATAATGGAAACATATTTTTTCATTTATTACATGACCTTTATTTATTCATATGTATACACAATTTTTACAATTTTAAAATTCTTTATTTATTAAAAACTTTAAACGACGCCATCAAATATTTTGATGACTTGAATCACATTTGGAAATATCTAACTGTACAGGTGTATTGAACTCTGGTATTATAGCCGTATGATTACTGAAGTATTTATTTAAATTCATTGTGCATATCTAGACGTGTACAAATATTTTGGTTTTAATTCCAGGTTGAAAAACGTGTTGTAATGTAGTATTTGTGAAAAGAAATCGAATATGAATACCAGGCGAGTAAACGTTTTTATTTCATGCCTGTCTGAAATATCATTCGTTGGCGTTTTTCATTCATTCTACTCAATATAACCTGTATGCATGATATGTTATAAGTTTCTATGACAATATATTATTTAGCCTTTAAAAAAAAAGCATTGGTCTAATCGTAGGATATATTTTTCTTTTTTTCAAAATGTCAGCCTGTGTCCCTTTAGAACAGACCATAAATATCAGAAAAAATATGATTTAATATATTCACACAGCATATGCATTTATAAAAAGTGGGCGGGAAACACTTGACCAAATTACAACACATACTATTTTACCTTGATTTCTTTCGCAAACAAAACTCATCATATCTGTTTGGTTGTTTCTTGACCCTGATGACACATCTGACGTTATGTACACAAAAGTCATATTAATGTCTACATCAATATGATCTGATAACCTTTCACCGGAAGCAGTACGGTAAACACCGGAAAAGGAGCCAGTACTTTTTATTCCTATAAAGACATGAGAAATATTGCTCCCTATTCCACTAAATAACGGAAAAACGGATCATAAACAATAACATAATTTGGAGGCATTTGCTTATTCTTTATCACACACACACACACACACACACACACACATACACACACACATATACACACACATACACACTCTCACACACACAGAGACACACACATACACACACAGACAGACACACACACACACACACAGACACACACACATACACACACAGACACCCACACACACACAGACACACACACACATGCACTGTCAGCTGGTTCATCTTGTTCATAGCATCATAATACTTATATTTTCTTAATGTTCAAAACTGATATTGATGAAAAGTTAAATACACTACACTTAACGCAATATACAATATAGATCTAGTTGTGATAGACTGATAAATTAATTTGATGATTTCTCGTATATGTCAAAGATAAATGTAAATAGTGTATCTCTCACAAAACATCACCTAATCTCCATTTCTCTACATTTGTAAAATAAGGGACAGATTTTAACGTTTCCTTGAGGAACTCTTCTTCTTTTATATCTGACGGAACAGCGAGATAGGCGTCGTACTTGGAACAATATTTCATTGACTCTTCTGCTGTTTTTGAACCTCTAGAAAAGAGGTAACAACTAGAATTCCCTTGTATCCAGTGGTCAGGACATACTGAAATAGTCAAGATAGATATATAATAGATTTCAAAAAGGTATAAATGTTCGCAGGGCAATACATAAACACCGTACTAAAATGTATAAGTTACACATCTATGAAATTTTCATTTTTATAAAATACTTCTAAAGGGGCATTAGCTGTGTTTTCAAAAAATATATAGGAATGTAAGAATTGTTATGCCTGTGTATCTCTTTTTCGTTATTGTACATAAATCGTAAAGAAGAAAGAATTGTGTTTGAGAAAAACACATCAACTGGCTCTTTAAGAAGGAATCATGGTAAACAATTAGTTTGTCAATGCAGTATTTTTTAAGAATAAAGATGCCACAATTTAGTGTCTGGAAGTCACAAATAACCTTACATGCCTTGTAAAATAATAATAAAAAGATTCCGGAGGAGCCTACCCCCTAACATTTATTTCATATGTATTATGTGTGCTGAGATAATCTTCTTTTGAGCTGTATAAACAATGTTACATATTAGCAGTTGAAGAAATAGTTTTATTTCTGGGTGCTGATAAAACACTTAAAGATGCGTAATAATTCATCTCATGCGCAGAGTTTTGAATAGAATACATCTATGTTAATCCCTTGAACATGTATAGATCTACCACTACGTTCTACTACAATCTTGATCACAAAGGCAAGGAAACAGAAAAATTAAATAATCTGTCCCTTAAAAAAATAAAAATAAATATTCTGTCTTGTGACGAAATGAAAATACTCATCAGTAATTGTACTGTTTCATGATATTTTACACGTGTCCTAAAAATTGAAAACTACGGTATAGCTATGGCAGATTTCATGACTGCTAGTGTTACATGGACGGATTATGTTTATGTTTCACAGAGGTTATATGAAATGAAAGGAAATCTGTTGCTACTGTTACACTTGTGCTAGTGATATATTGTAGGACCGTACATTTCAATAGTTATTTTCAATATCAATGCTTGCGATCAATGTTCCTTCAGCCATTAAAATAGCATCTGTAATAGTCGCCGTGTGTAACGAGTACACTGCATTCTGAGTAAATGTGCGCAGATGTAGTAAAAACAGTTAATTTCCGTTGCTAGTGTTACAGATTTTGAAAACGGAAATAATTTGTAACATCAGCAACAACAACAAAAACACTACAAGGTGAACTGTTTTCTGACATATTTGACTTTAAATTGACCTTAGCGATATTAGAATTGCCAACTCTTTCTGCATATGTCACATTTATATCCCCAAACCTACACAAGACAAGTAATAGGACATGCATACTGCTAATGTTATGCATGATACATAGGACAAAAAATGGCCATTTGAACCTCAATGATAAAAATGTTTAATTACATATAAATTTCTAAACTGAAAGAAATAACAACATGTAAGGTACTATTTTTAAATCAATTTTGAATAGAATCTTGAAAAAAATCTTTGTTTTACATAATAGGTATTTTTATAACATCTGAGAACATCGGAATTGAAGGGAGTTCATTCCTTCCTATTTTTGGCTCAATTGTTACAATAACAGTAGTGAAATAACATAGATCATTTTATTTGAATATATCAGTTTGATGTAATTTTACATAAAATATCTTATTTTTGCATAAAAAATTAATAATTAGTTAATAAGATGATTTAATCAATTTTAGTATTTCTGTCAATGTAAAATCAGCACTCGTGAATTCTGCAATTTTCAAATTTATTTAATATACACTGTTCGAGTGCCTGTTTAAACAGGTATGTCATATTTATACTAATCTTGGCAAGAGAAAAAAAGTTGGAAAAGCCAACTTTAAAGTTGGAATTTCAAAGACAAAAGTTGGAAAAAAACCAATTTTAAAGTTTGAAATTCAAAGAATAAAGTTGGAAAAGCCAACTTAAATAAAAATTGAAAAGCCCAGAATAAAGTTTGAAATTCTCAGAATAATGTTGGAAAAGCCAAGAATAAAGTTGGAAAAGACACCTTTGAAAAACGAAAAATAAAAAAGATCGTAAGGTAGTCCTCATACGTTTCCGTATACTATATATTTGTGCATAACAATATACATGTCTACAAAATGTACAAAAAAGCGAGTTATAGTTAATTCCCAATAGAAACTAACAGTGCATCCAAAGGATAGATAAACTACGTTATAACTCAAACAACGTGCCTACTGATCAAATTAAGAAGGATGGATAAGATACCATAGAAGAAAAAGCATCTTACCACATCTAGAGTCATTAGGTACCACGGAGGAGAAAGCATCTTACCACATCTAGAGTCATTAGGTACCACGGAGGAGAAAGCATCTTACCACATCTAGAGTCATTAGGTACCAAGGAGGAGAAAGCATCTCTCCACATCTAGAGTCATAAGGTACCATGGAGAAAGCATCTCTCCACATCTAGAGTCATTAGGTACCACGGAGGAGAAAGCATCACTCCACATCTAGAGTCATTAGGTACCACGGAGGAGAAAGCATCTTACTCCACATAGAGTCTAGGTAGGAGGAGAAAGCATCTTACCACATCTAGAGTCATTAGGTTACCACGGAGGAGAAAGCATCTCACATCTAGAATCATTAGGTACCACAGGAGAAAGCATCTCTCCACATCTAGAGTCATTAGGTACCAAGGAGGAGAAAGCATCACATCTAGAGTCACCCACATCTACATCTAGAGTCATTAGGTACCAAGGAGGAGAAAGCATCTCGCCACATCTAGAATCATTAGGTACCACGGAGGAGAAAGCATCTTACCACATCTAGAGTCATTAGGTACCAAGGAGGAGAAAGCATCTCTCCACATCTAGAGTACACGGAGGAGAAAGCATCTCTCCACATCTAGAGTCATTAGGTACCATGGAGAAAGCATCTCTCCACATCTAGAGTCATTAGGTACCACGGAGGAGAAAGCATCACTCCACATCTAGAGTCATTAGGTACCACGGAGGAGAAAGCATCTTACCACATCTAGAGTCATTAGGTACCAAGGAGGAGAAAGCATCTTACCACATCTAGAGTCATTAGGTACCAAGGAGGAGAAAGCATCTCGCCACATCTAGAATCATTAGGTACCACGGAGGAGAAAGCATCTCTCCACATCTAGAGCTAGAGTCATACCACGGAGGAGAAAGCATCTCTCCACATCTAGAGTCATTAGGTACCACGGAGGAGAAAGCATCTCTCCACATCTAGAGTCATTAGGTACCACGGAGGAGAAAGCATTTCTCCACATCTAGAGTCATTAGGTACCACGGAGAAGAAAGCATCTCTCCACATCTAGAGTCATTAGGTACCACGGAGGAGAAAGCATCTCTCCACATTAGGTCATTAGGTACCACGGAGGAGAAAGCATCTCTCCACATCTAGAGTCATTAGGTACCACGGAGGAGAAAGCATCTCTCCACATCTAGAGTCATTAGGTACCACGGAGGAGAAAGCATCTCTCCACATCTAGAGTCATTAGGTACCACGGAGGAGAAAGCATCTCTCCACATCTAGAGTCATTAGGTACCACGGAGGATAAAGCAGTCATTAGGTACCACGGAGGAGAAAGCATCTCTCCACATCTAGAGTCATTAGGTACCATGGAGGATAAAGCATATCACCACATCTAGAGTCATAAGATACCACAGAGGAGAAAGCATCTCATCACATCTAGATTCATAAGATACCACGGAGGAGAAAACATCTCACCACTTCTTAGAATTATTAGATACCACAGAGGAGAAAGCATCTGACCAAATTTAGAGTCATTGGGTACAACGGAGGAGAAATCTAGAGTCATGTGTCTATTACTACTATACTTCTATTTCTTTTTCTACGTCTACTACTACTACTTCTTCTGCTACTGCTTCTTATACAGATACTACTACTACCATTACTTCTACACATACTACCACTACTTCTTCTGCTACTGCTTCTGATGCAAATGCTAATACTACCATCACTACTACACATACTACTGCTACTTCAAATACTGTTATTGCTATAAATACAAATACCATGTACAACCACTACCAAACAATTACAATGATCGCTATTACTTTGTTGTAGTTTCACGTAGGATTTATTACTGCTGTACAAACCTGATGCATTACAATGTCGTAGTGCTACGGAATCTTGTAGTATTGCATCAATATCCGTTATGGCTGAAAATTGTAGTTCCTCACAGCTCACTGCCTTACTGTATGATGCGACTGAGAAACAAACAAAAGTATTTCAAAATATTGCGCCTTTCTGTCCTTTTCTTGGTCTTTTATTTTTTTTTATATTTATTCATTTACCCATATCTTTTCTTTTTCCTAATTCATTTTATTTTCGAACTTTATAACAACTTTCTCACCTCATTAACATCCATGTATTTTTTCAATTTATTTATAAGTAAGCAACAGAAATTTAGACATATCATCGTTCAATTAAGTTGTATTAAAATGTCAAGTACATAAACAATACCTGTCATAACGGTGTATGAATTATCCATTGCTCCTTCGCAATATTGAAACATATTTCCGGTACACTTTCTGTCACACACATCTAGTCTTTCATAAGTACGGATCCGAGGAAGACTGTCTATACAAGTACATTCAGCTCCTTTGACAACAGCATATATCGACTGTCTCCCGATGCAAAATTGTACACAATCAGCAAATGAGCGTACACTTCGTTTCTGACTCTCAGATACAGCTGGTATCTCCATTGTAAGACACGAAAATTGTTCTGTGTTGATAGAAAACTTACATTTTGATATGCTAAAATAATAATAAAGACGTTCTAATATACATGTACAGATATTCCTAAAAATGCACCCACATTTTTACTCCCCATGCTTTACTTAAAATTTAATGTATCCATATTTATCATATAAGTACTACGAAATTCAGGTTTTTTCTCCTCAGATACAGGAGCCAGCAAATGTCCTTTGCAGCTTACTGTATGAGTCCTCCCTTTATCATATCCCTTCAACCCTTTATCGCATCCCCATTTGGAACGCTTCTTGTATTTTTATTCGGAATAATTCGATTGTTTTCCGCTTCAGGCAAAACCCAGTATACTTACTACAAAATACAGGCTTTTTTCATCTCTGATACAGGAGTCAGCACGTGCCCTTTATCATATACTCTGTATCAGGTCCTCCTTTATCACACCCATTTAACCCTTTGTCGCAACACATTGCTTCTTGTGTTTTTATTCGCAATACCTTGATTGTTTTTCGCTTCAGGCAAAGGTAATTTTTGTGCATCAACGCTAGGCTACATAGTGTGAACAAATCTAAAGATTGTTGAATGAAAATGTGAATGAATCCTTTTTACTAATTTTTAAAATGTTTAAAAATATTTCGAAGGTAGGTGCAAAATACCGCAAATGGTTTTGCATGTCGTCTAATAGATACGAGTAGGTTTTTCCCTTCTTTAATATTCAGCCGTGAACAGGGCTTTAGGGTCTACAAATAAAACATCTCAGATACCAAAGTATAAATTTGTAAGACACAGATACAAATCCGGCAAAAATTGAAAATGGGATCAGGTGCCATGGAGGAGTAGGCATCCCCTCTCGACCGGTCACACTCGCTTTGAGTCCACAGTCCAGTTCAAATGAAATACGCGAGGAACGAATCTTCATCACAATCGGTACAGACGTCTCAACAACCGCCGACGAAAAGGCAACTCAACATTTCATCCAGTGAAACAGAGTAATCGCAAATAAGACTATTATACCGACCGTAAACTATGCGGAACGTCGACATCAAACGCGGTTTTCGATCTCCCTTTGTCAATAATTTGTCAGTGAGTAGTTTACATCTGTATATGAAATCTTCATATGTTGAACACGAATTGGCATATCGGATCATCTGTGAAATATTAACTCCATATGCGGGTGATTGTGGGATGTTACTACTTAAATGTTGAAAATTTGCTATGGGAAAGCCGAAATCGTTGCGTTTATCGTATAGCTTAGTTGCCTATTATCCGTCTGTTTCTATAGTAAGTAAAATTTCTAAATATGAATCGTGTATTTGATTCTGTTATATCTTTAATTTCTAGTTCGCTGGGATATATCGCATTAACATATGTATGAAAATTGTCATTATAAATTGACAAAAGGTCGTCGATATATCTAAATGTCAAATTAAAGGACACCGCTATATTTCAGCAGTTTTGAATGAAGTCTGCTTCGTATGAAAAAAGGAACAGGTCTGCCAATAAAGGGGCACAATTGGTTCCCATAGGAATGCTGACAGTCTGTTGAAAGACAACGTCTCCGAACATTACAAATAATTTGTCTATCAGAAATTCCAGTATGTTTTTATATTAACTTCAGTGTATAAATGTGTAGAATCAGAGTGGTGTTTGACAAAATAAGTATCATGATAACCAATCACTACATATTTAAATTTTCGGGTACCACCTTTAGTGGAAAAAACAGTTGTCTCTGATGCTAAAAAATCGTTCTTTTAATTTTTATGTGGAATAGTTGTGTAAAGAGTAGAGAAGTCGTATGTTTTGATACTGTGAATTTGATAAAAATTATGTGCCTTTAAATTTTCTAAAAGTTGTTTAGAATTTTTAAGTATCCACATATGATTTACACCGCTTCTGGAAGAATAAGTAACTGTACAGTATTGCTGAACTTTCTCCTGAATAGCTGTCAATATTTTGGTAAGGAGTAAAGATAAAGCTTTGGTAGGACATTTGCTGGTTCCTGCTGTATACCTCTGCCCATATGGGGTTTTATGAAGTTTATGTATCCAATATAAATGTGGTAGCTCAAAATCAACATCGGTTATAGGTACATCAAAAGAGCGTTATACGGACACGTGATTTTGAAGGTGTATATGTAGGATTACCAGAATACACCCTAGCTCTTCTGATAAACAATTATAGTAATGTGCCTTGCAAATAAAAACTATATTATTTGAGGCTTTGTCTGTTAGGACCAGTACATATCGGTCATGTAATCTATTCAGTTCAATTACTACTACTAGATCACTAAATACAGAGGGGTATTGTGTTTTCATATTTCCTTTAAGTTTTCGAAATCGAGATTTTATCAACCATCGTATGGCTTTTAACCATTCAGACAAAGTGCCTGGTTCCACGTCGTCATGTTTGGCTCATCGTCTGGCATAATCCTCAACAGAATTCATAACTAAACTGAAATCTAACGCCAATAAAAGGAACGGGCTTCGCTCTATTTAGGACCTCTTAAAACAAGATTTTTGAGGTTTTAATTTTCAACAGTAGAAACGTCGCCGGTGATGACATGTCCGATAGGATTATATTTGAAGGGAAATAATGCACATAAACATGTGACGGTGTTGTGTATAAGATGGTTGATGTCTAGGCACTGCAAAACCCGTTGGAATACGCATTATATGTTCTTTTCAAAGTCCCCTGTAGGCCTACTATTATTATTTTAGATAACATCTTGATAACTCATTTACACTTCAATACAGCAAAGTATCTTGAGGAGGTAAATTTAAGTTGTGTACTGTAAATTGTGTACTCCGTTAGTCCGTAGGTCTAATTCCAGACGTGCGCACATGGGAATTCCCATAAAGGGACGCAAGTCGTGATAGCCTAGAAATTTACAGACTTGCATTTTTATCTTTGATATAGTATTTGTCTATTTACCAGAAGGGTTCAAAATATATGATAAAGACAACACATGGTAAACTCTGTATCGCAGTCCATATCAACCCGAGACTCCAATATCAGCCCGAGGGCTATTTATATCCAACATATAACCGTTGCCATGAAAATATCCGTATAAAGATAATTTTACCAGTCAATAATCACTTTGTTTTTATTTGATCAGTACACTGTATATTGGAAGATTATTTCATCAGTTTACGATTATATACAGCAATTCTCCATAAACTGCCACCTTTTCTTAGTTAGAAATGATGTTTGGCGATGAATTGAATTTCCGCATCTTGGAGGAAATAGAGGTATCGTTCTTTGGTGTTATAGATATATCTTTAATGAACAGAAACGTGACAACAGATGATATCAAGTAATTATCTTGTTTATTTAATTTTTCAATTATCTGATCTTATTACTGCTGCTCAGCTTTACACTGGTGATATCTAGTGACAATTAGCCGCTTCATTGATCACTATGGAGGTATATCGAGCTATATGACACGTTGAAATAGACATTTGTTCTAAAATCTGAGTGGCGGATGGCGACAATGAATTTGGCGGTATAAAGAGAATTTTATATAGCGGGTATTTGTGGCGTTATTGTGAGAATGGCGATGAATCGAGTGGCGATAATGTGACAATTGACTGTACATCAGTTATATATGTAGTTGGTGATATGAACAGCTATATATAGACAGTGTCATATAAAATTGTAGATCATACTTATACTCAATACATACATTTACACATTTGCATAAATCAAAACTATCAGTATAACTTAAGACATATCAACGTTTCTTTATATAATATCATACTTAGCTCAGTAATTACCATTATTCTTTTTGCAGATATACGGTAAATTACGGTCACATGATACATCTTTCCACTGACCACTGGCATTTGTATCTATGGCAACGCATTTGTTGTTGTCACTTGCAGGACTCTCGTCATCGAAATATGAAAACTGTAATATGTTTCCATCTATCCAGGAAAAAGCAGCGCCACCTTCTGTTTGGGGATCATATAATCCTATGTACCACTGTGGCTCACTTCGTCTATACTCCCTGCATACTGAAGTGTATAGAAGTACGATTAGCCAATAGATAGTATGAATGAATTATAATTTTAAGTAGTGGTCTCTGAAATAATAGCATGACAAGGACAATAAACTGAATATTTCACAGAATTGATATGAGTGACCGACGTTTATATTTACAAATCTAAAGATTATACTTATCGCTTTGTCGGTTACCATAGACACAACGCATAGATTGTTGAAATTATGCATCTTCCACTGATTTCACAAAATTTGTTTTTGTATTATCGTCATAAAACGTTTAGACTTGTAGGATATCACTTTTCCTTTAGAAAATCTATTTAAAATAGGAACTGAAATGGTGAAGTGTAATTGACAGAAAAGAACGTTTTGATCATTACAACTTTGGTAATATGTTTATAATATTTCTGGAATATTTAACTGATAATGGCTTTTTTGCATCCTTTTAAAGAATGCAAGAAAGAAAAAAAGAAGAAGAAGAAAAAGATGATGATGATGATGGCAAGGACATCAACGAGGAAGAAGAAGAAAAAGAAAATGAAAAATTAAGAAGATAACAAAAGCAATGAAGAAGATCAAGAAAAGACAAAGTAGTAGTAGTAGCAGTAGTAGTAGTAGTAGATGTGATGGTGGTGGTGGTAGTAGTAGTAGTAGTAGTAGCAGTAGTAGTAGTAGTAGCGGCGGCGTTAGTAGTAGTAGTAGTAGTAGTAGTAGTAGTAGTAGAAGTAGTAGTAGTAGTAGTAGTAGTAGTAGTAGTAGTAGTAGTAGATGTGATGGTGGTGGTGGTAGTAGTAGTAGTAGTAGTAGTAGTAGCAGTAGTAGTAGTAGTAGCGGCGGCGGTAGTAGTAGTAGTAGTAGTAGCAGTAGTAGTAGTGGTAGTAGTAGTAGAAGTAGTGGTGGTGGTAGTAGTAGTAGTAGTAGTAGTAGTAGCAGTAGTAGTAGTAGTAGTGGCGGCGTTAGTAGTAGTAGTAGTAGTAGTAGTAGAAGTAGTAGTAGTAGTAGTAGTAGTAGTAGTAGTAGTAGTAGTAGTAGTAGTAGTTGCAGTAGTAGTAGTAGTAGTAGTAGTAGTAGTAGTAGTAGTAGTAGTAGTAGTAGTAGTAGTAGTAGTAGTAGTAGTAGTAGCAGTAGTCACAGTAGTAGAAGTAGCAGTTGTGGTGGCGTCAGTAGTAGCAGTAGTAGTAGAAGTAGTAGCAGAAGTAGTAGTAGTAATAGCAATAGTAGTAGTAGCAGTAACAGTAGTAGTAGTAGTAGTAGTAGTAGTAGTAGTAGTAGTAGTAGTAGTAGTAGTAGTAGTAGTAGTAGTAGTAGTAGTTGTGGTGGCGTTAGTAGTAGTAGTAGTGGTAGTAGTAGAAGTAGTAGTAGTAGTAGTAGTAATAGCAGTAGTAGTAGTAGCAGTAGTAGTAGTAGTAATAATAGTAGTAGTAGTAGTAGTAGTAGTAGTAGTAGTAGTAGTAGTAGTAGTAGTAGTAGTAGAAAAAGACGACGATGATGGCGACGACAGCGAAGGAGCTGTAGGTTGTAGTAGAAAAAATGAAGACGACAACGATGGAGAAGATTTGGGTAGTAATAGAAAAAAGACGATGATGATGATGATGACGACGAAGGAGAATAAGAAGGTAGTAGTAGAATAAAAGTATTAGACGAAGATGATGAAGTAATAGTAGAAGAAAAAGAAGAGAAGTTTAAAAAGAATATACATGTACCATACAAACCTGAATATACATGTACCATACAAACCTGAATATACATGTACCATACAAACCTGAATATACATGTACCATACAAACCTGAATATACATGTACCATACAAACCTGAATATACATGTACCATACAAACCTGAATATACATGTACCATACAAACCTGAATATACATGTACCATACAAACCTGAATATACATGTACCATACAAACCTGAATATACATGTACCATACAAACCTGAATATACATGTACCATACAAACCTGAATATACATGTACCATACAAACCTGAAAGTGTAGAAGAAATAAAGTTTTGTTCACTGTGACTGAGAATTGTAGCAATGGTCGCATTTTTCTTTTTGCAAGACAATTGATTATCTTCAAATGTTGATATTTTCTTTTCTTCAAAGTAGTAACACGAACCTTCATATCCTATCCATCCGGTATCACACTCTGTTCCATCTAGAATGTGATAAAATTCAGCATAAAATACATGTATATGTATATTCATCCACGTTTTCTGTTCAAGCTGTCGTGTTAACGCCACAATGGGTTTTTAAAATTGTTTTTGTTTTGTTTCATAATTTTATCGTAAAGGAGAAAATTCGATGATACTTTACATTTATTGATTTCTTCAACCTAACTTTTTAACCTGATTGTTTTCTTCAACCCTGTTTTACCTGATTGATTTCTTCAAACTACGTTTTAACCTGATTGATTTCTTCAACCTAACTTTTCAACTTGATTAATTTCTTCAACCTACCTTTTTAACCTGATTGATTTCTTCAACCTAACTTTTCAACCTGATTAATTTCTTCAACCTACCTTTTTAACCTGATTGATTTCTTCAACCTAACTGTTTTACCTGATTGATTTCTTTAACCTACCTTTTTAACCTGATTGATTTCTTCAACCTATCTGTTTAACTTGATTGATTTCTTCAACCTAACCTTTAAACCTGATTGATTTCTTCAACCTACCTTTTTAACTTGATTGATTTCTTCAACCTAACTGTTTTACATGATTGATTTCTTCAACCTACCTTTTTAACCTGATTGATTTCTTCAACCTACCTTTTTAACCTGATTGATTTCTTCAACCTAAGTTTTAACCTGATTGATTTCTTCAACCTACCTTTTTAACCTGATTGATTTCTTCAACCTAAGTTTTAACCTGATTGATTTCTTCAACCTACCTTTTTAACCTGATTGATTTCTTCAACCTAAGTTTTAACCTGATTGATTTCTTCAACCTACCTTTTTAACCTGATTGATTTCTTCAACCTAAGTTTTAACCTGATTGATTTCTTCAACCTACCTTTTTAACCTGATTGATTTCTTCAACCTAAGTTTTAACCTGATTGATTTCTTCAACCAAACCTTTAAACCTGATTGATTTCTTCAACCTAACTTTTCAACTTGATTAATTTCTTCAACTTAACTTTTCATCCTCTCATCATATGCAACTGCTATGATGTTGTGAACCTCTCAGCAATATTGTTCAATATTCGGATACAACTACATGTAATTGCATGTCCTGAGGGCTAAATCGTGCTCCAAATATCTGGAACAGAGGCACGTATATTGCCGTGTATATAGAGACAGGACTCGCATCTGGAAGCAATTAATGCTGACAAAATAAAGTCATGACATCATATGTATCTGTATAGGAAATATTGAAATATCAATACCTAGAAAATGACATTGGATTGGTTCCTCTTGTAACGTTACATAATATCTACCATGGGTAAGGATTTCCGTGTCGCTAAACAAAGTTTTACATGACGTGGCGATAGCTTTTGTGTTAACTGAAATGTAAAGTAAAAGCTGTGAGAACCTATATTTGCTGTCACGTAATAAATGTCTATCACCATTGAAGAAAATAAGGAATGGTCTATCTATTATATAAGGACATATACAGAAACAACAACAATAATAATAATAATAATAATAGCAATGGTAAAGATACTCATTATTATGCATATGTATTGTCAATTCTATCTTTAACTATTATTCTAATTTTAAGAAACTTCGCTCTTGAGTTTGTGATCTTAAGCTATATAGTTCTACATGTGACAATATTGCCATTAAACATATATTTTGTCTGTATACTAAAAAGGGAAAATGATATACCTCCAGGCAATATCAGTGAACTGAAATTATCCAAAAACATTATATTTGTAAAAATATTGCAATATAAAAGAAATTTTGTCACCAGACTATAGAATGAGGGCTATACAAAAATATCACACATGGACCAATATCATATGGGAACTACGTCAATTGCATTTACACAAATTTTAAAAAATTAGAAATAGGAATATTATATGAAATTTATTCAGTAAAATCAAAAACTTTTTACCTAGATTCATAACCAGAGAGTAATGATTATTCACAGATCGATTAATACATAAGTTGACGTCAACTTGTACCGACTCAATAAATGTTTGATTGCTGCACGTGCAGAGTTTTATCTTTTTTTCAAAAACTGCAAAATTTGTATCCGCTCCAAAGCACAACTGAGCACAAGTTAGCGCCATGTCCCCTCCTGTTATATTGAACGATTTGACAGGTTCATCCTGGACGTTCTCGTAACATGCAGTTTCATCTGAATATACATGATAAAATTGTGAATAATCCATTAGACTAAAAATTAACAGATAACTGATAATCAATCGGAATGATAATGAATTATAGTTATACCGAATTGTGATGTCTGATGGTGATGCTAAATTTGACCAACTTTGATTTACGTTCTGACTGATTGTCCATTTTACCTTTATATTAACTACTATTAAAAGTTTTTCACGACAAAGGCGTTACATTACAGTATGGACACGTTCCATTAACCAGGTAGATTTTGATGCGGTTGAAAAGATAATGAAGAATTCCAAATCGATATTCTAAACTGAAAGTCCATTAAAATACGACAAATTAAATATAACAACGGACTCAACAACGACAGACAATTGTGAATTCCAAACAGAATGAGACCAGGTGTTCAGGGAGTATCACAATGTAGCAGTCCCATGTTTATAAAAAAGAATCTACATAGACCTAACATTACCATGCTGTTTCCATTTTTGCTTTTGAAAGTAATGCTAATTGGAAAAATTATGTTTCTGCTTGACAATGTCAAAAAATAATGAGTGATTTTAAACTGGGTTATATTAGGAAAAATATTCACGAGAAAAATGTTACGATCCTTGTTAAAATAATCAACCGCGCTACAGAACTGGAATGATTACACCATTGTTTGGATATAATGATTAACAAGTCTCTGGAAATTTCATTGAATACAAACATATACCACGATATCAATTCCAATTATTTTAACAGCTTTGGTGCATATTCTTGTCCAAATTTTCTGTAAATAATTACTACAAGAATTCTCAGTAATGTACTTCAAATGTGTACTTATATTGTAACGCTTAACACAATGGTCTACATTATATTGTAATTCCCATGATATTCCTATATGTACATGTATTTACAGGCGTAAAATTTTCTCAAACTGTATAGCACAATGTATTTAGAAAAATAGATCAATATGTACCCATGGTTAAATACACAGCTTGTTCACCCATGAATCCTCCGCAAAACCTGTTACTCGTTACTTCCTGTTCTGGACATGTGAAGTTGCAAAACTGGTTCGAAATATTCGTTTCCACTCCAACTCTCTCGTCTGCGCAGAAGCAACCATCGGGCGACACAGCAGCATATCTTCTTTTATTCAACTGACATTTCTGTATACATTTATATTGACTAGTAACAGGTTCTTGTGAAGCATTAACTGTATTTGACTTGTGACATCCTATATACTTGGGATCCACTATATGTAGAAAATAAATGAACTTGTTACAGATCGTAAAATACATAGAAGGTTTTTCTAGTGTGACTGATTAATGTACCACGTGATAACCGATAATGTTTGTGCGGTACTAGTATCTCCAATTGTGATGGAATGTAACTCTACGTAATCTTCCCGCTGAAATGACGTTAGCGCGGGATATTGTCTTCGATCACTAATAGAAGCAATAATCCCCCACAAACGTTATCGGATATCACGTGATACATGAATTAGTCCCATTCCGATACATACCGATTTATCAACACATTTGAATCTAGTCTTTGACCATGTATGATACTATATTTCTTATTTCGGAAATATACATTTATAGATTCAAGTTCAACTGATTTAGAAAATTTGATTTGACAAGAAACGATCGTCTTCAGCATTTGTTATGACCTCATTTGTAAAACTAACTTTGGTATTGTTAATAATATTTTTCAGTATAGGTGGGCAGATGAAATAATAGTGATTCAGATTTAAGTCTACTAAAGTAAATTCATACATGTTTACAAATACAATGGGTCTAAATTCACAAAATGGTGACAGACTTGTTTTCGGCAACACAAATATAAAAGCTACAATAACATGTGAAGACATATTTCCCCTGTGCATTCCTATTTTGGAAAATATGCCGTATTGTTTTGGTTTTTGACAAAACCAGGGTGTGCCAATATACCTTGGTAGACATGTAGTTTTAAAACATTGATATTGTGTTTATAATATTTAGCAATTTAAACACTTGAGAGAATAACTGTTGAAGCGATAAATCTTTTTGACGAATGCATAATATATGCATTATATATATATATATATATATATATATATATATATATATATATATATATATATATATATATATATATATATATATATATATATTACATACGGGTACATGACGATCCTATAACGTGTCCATTTATCTCCCACTTTATATACTATATGATATATTGTCCTACTCCACATCTATATCAGGCCATATTTATATATACCAGAATCACATACGGGTACATGACGTATCAATGATTTATCTCCATATGTCGTATTTCCAGTGTATATAACTGTAATGTGTTCGCCAGGTTCCATCTCACCGCAATCTAAGGCTAAAGTATGAATGTGTTTATATATTCATAACGTTCTAGCTTATGACAATATAAAAATCAGCGATACCAAGCGTTTTAATCGAAAGAGGTATACATATAATAAAGATATTAAGATCTTTGTCGAAAGTCACCAAAGCCGTTCAACTAAGTTTTCATGACTTAAGATGTAAACACAGAAATATCAAAAATTTGTTTGAGTACCGTACTGGACGTATGTATTCATTTTATACAGAAAAATCATTAGTGTGACGCTAACAATTATACGTAAACGATGGAAAATAATATTTTTCTAATCAATGAAAATCCAGATGTTTTACAAGACAATGAGGAATGGATATCCTAAACTCCAAGTCCATTAGAACATGTCAAATTAGATATTATTCTGGTCTCAACACGAAGAACAAAGGATTACATAGTAAAAAGATGAAATAAAAGTTGAGCCTTGAGTATTGAGTAAATTTTGTGACTTCGGGTACAAAGTTTATAAGTTTGAGGGCACATGTCAGTCACAGGATATAGATACTGAACACATAGTGTTAGGAGAATTTACACTGATATATTATATAACATCTTTTCGGTGCAATTTGCTGTACAATAAAAATGATATAGGACAAGCAAAAAAAATATGCAAATGAGCGCGTGTCACGATGGGACTCAGGTCATATTCCTCCGCACTACTAAACTACTACAACGTTTTTATTGTTGAAAATGAAAGCCTCAAAAATCTTATTTTAAGAGGCCCTAAATACCGGGAAGCCCGTTCCTTTATATTGGATACCTAAACTTCATAAAACCCCATATAAGCAAAGATACATTGCTCCTTATCAAGATATTGACAGCCGTTAAGGAGAAACTTCAACAATACTGTACAGTTGCTTATTCCAAAAGCGGATTAAATCAGATGTGGATTTTAAAAAAAAATTGAAGGCACACAATTTTCTAAGATTAATTGTATAAAGACATACGACTTCGTATATTTGTATTTAAGTCCTGGACATTCTATTCGATATCTGAAATTTTCATATTGTCTGTTGAGATTTATAGACAAGTTCCTGGCGTTATATAACAGTGAGACTTTAACACTGGTATTCATGTAATATTGAATGAATTAAACGTGTATATTAATCTTATATGCAACTTGATATAGGCACGTTTAATATGAAAATAATATACTCGTTTAATAAATTTGATATAACATGAACACTCATGTTAAATCCTCTATATATTGGATAGTTACCTTCACATTCATAAAAACTTTCCCAAAGCCCATAGAACATTGAGCTGCGGTCATCCTTGCATCTGACCATTCTCCATTTTTTGTATTTACCGAAATGTAGAATTCTATGTCCAGCAGTACAGGAAACATTGACACTTTCTCCATAGTAAGCAGTACTGGTGTCTGATATCATGTTTGGACCAAGAGATATATTTTGACATATTTTCACTGAAAAAAATGTTTTGCGTTTGGTAAATGTAATTGTACTTTTTTTTTAAATGTATGTCTTTTATGAAGAAAAATCTTTGAGCTTTTCTGACATAAAATGCAAGCACGTTATCTTTGATCCTGGTTTATTATGATCAGTATTAGGTATTTTCATTATCCAGAATTATCTCCCCTTGAGGCAGGTATCGATTGTGATGTTATGAGGTTGTGCGTAAAATGAGAAACGCTATCAATTCTGTCGTCATGTGTTTGTGTGAAAATGACGTTGTTTACGCAAGTAAAGACATGACGTCACAATCGATACCTGCTGACATGGGTGATAACTCTGACTAACGAAAAGACATAATTATTCACATTATTATTATTATTATTATTATTATTTATGTTGTTGTTTTGTATTTGATGTAAGTAATAATTTATCTTGTAAGAATAGCATACACTGACCGTGTAACGAAACGTATTTAACAAAGATAAGGTATGATTTACAAGTTCGCTAATTAAATCAAGTAATCAAAACTTACGTTGACATTCCGGGAAAGTATCATTCCATTCACCGGTAGTTGAATTACACGTCAGATTTACCTCCCCTGAGTTCAAGAAGTAACCAGGTATGCATTCCACTGATATTGAATTTGTTGTTGGTTTTAGTATTGTAGTGTTATATCGCAACGGCGGTATAACACAGGTATCTGTCAAATATCATAAATGTAAGAATACATATATGTAATTAAAATATGGAAACCAATCAGAATTAGTCTTTAGATTTACTTACTAAAATACCGACATAATTAAGGTTTTTACAGTAACATACATAATTAAATTTAAATTTGTAAATGATACGTGAGAGCTCAATATAAGAAGATATTAAGGCATCGATATAAAATTCCTTTAGCAAATAAATGATTACTTGATTTGCTGAAACTGACTTCAGTCCTGCCAGTGCCTATACCAACATCAAATATATTTTGAACACCTTAGAAGCCAAAATGTGGCGCATGATATCATATTCAACTGGTCTCAGTGATATAAATTGATTTCAGTTGTTCAATCCTTGTAGTTTTTGCTAAGAATCCTACTCAGATATTAGAGTAAACTTTCAGGTTTAGTAAGAGGGAAAGTTATGAAATCATAAAATATGAGTGTTTAATAAACCGACCACAATGTTTTAAAAAAACTTATATTGTTTCTAGAAAATCTGAAATTTGAAAAAATGGAGATCTTTACTACTAACAGGCCTTAAATTCGTGATTATGTTAGTACTAAGGCATAGCTTTATAAAGACATACATCGGGTAACATTGCACGATTGCATAATTACGTACACTCAACTGTAGATGTCCTTTTATACACGGATACAGCGGAATACAAATTTATACAGGTTTGCGGAAAATGAGAATTTTGTTATTGTTATCATTTAAGAGTTGATTAAACAACAAATGAGAAGGAAATCCCGGCTGCACTGGAGAACATGTAATTTTAATGGGAGAATAAAGAAATTGAAGAATTCAAATATAATCAATGAAGAAAAGCATATGGTAAACATAAGTGAGTGTATACAAAGTGCATGTACCTATAATTTTGATCGTTATCTTTTTATTTACATATTGTTTTTCGCCACACTTAACAAATTTTCAGTTTTATGGTGACGGCCATTTTTAAATGGTGGATAAGAGAACCCGGTTACAATGTACACGGGAAGAGACCACCAGCCTCCCGCAGATAAACTGGCAAATTTTCTCACAATAATCATCTGAGGTTTCAGCTAGAATCGAACCAGCGCTTTAAAGAGGTGAGCGACTCGGTCACGGATCCCCCCAGTACTGTCAGTAGTATGGGAAGTCAAAAGACAATATAAAATTATGGCTAATATTAGTAAATGAAGGATCTAACAGCCCGTTATGACCTCGTAGACAAATTATGCAGATATTAACTCCTGATCACCATTGGTAAAGACGATCCGTTTAAAACGATATAACAATTCATAATTCAGGTCTTTAAAAATGTCACAATTATTATTGCATTTCCTCTGAGTGTGGTATTCGGGAATCTAAACATGACGAATAAAAAAAAAATCAAGAACACGATTTGTAAAATTTATTTGATAAAAATGAAATAAATCAATCCATACAATATTTTGATAATGTATGGCTTGTATTATCTAGCAGCTGAAATGTTTCCGAAATACAATCTGATAGTTACCTGTTCCTAATAGTTCTCTATTCTTGAATGCTTAATAGAATTCAAAATATTATGATACTGCTGTGTACCATTATATGACAAATATTGTCTTTTGAACCATAACTCAGTTGTACTGTATGGATTATATCAATAGAAACAAAACAACATGAACTGCATCAGTGTGGGTTCGAATCCCATTGGAACTTTAGCCGATTTTGTGGGAAATTTTGCCAATTTACTTGCTAAACGCTGATGGACTCTCCCGGGTACATTGTAACCGTGTTTCCTCCTCTGACCACCTTCGTATGACTGAATAATTGTTTAATGTGTCGTAAAACAAGATTCAAAAATTCAAATAAAAACACTGCAAAGTTAAAGTGGGGGGGGGGGAGCTGTGTTTACTTAAAAAATATTTTAATTTTGTTTCTACTTTTACTACTTGTACTTGATGTACAATAACAAATAAGAGCTTACACAGGCATAAAAAAATCTCATACTCCTATATATTTTGTGAATAGAAGGTCAGATCCAATGCGGTATTCATATTCAAACGGTAAGCTTTAGTTAATCAACTGAAGTGAAAAAGTGTCAAACTGGGTTTCTCAAGCAATTTTCACAAAATATAAAGGAATTTAAGAATTATTATGCCTATGTATATCTCTTTTTTGTTATTGTGTATCAATCTAAGTTTTAAAATGCCCCTTTAATAAAAGATCAGTAAAGACATGTTGCTTTATTATTCGAATGAACGAAAATGTGCCTATACATGATTTAACAATCATCATCATCATCATCATCATCATCATCAAACGCTTACGCTTTAACCATTTCACCTGTAAATCATACTTAATTCGGTTTGCATTTTGTCAATCAAATCACAACGCAGAAAATATGACGTAAAATAGCTTAGAAAAAGGCGGCAATTATAAATTGAATTAATAATAATAATTGATAGTAATTAAATTATAATTCTTGTTAACCTATTGTTCAGGTATGTCATTGAAAAAAGTTTGTATTGGTGATCAACAGACCAACGCGCCATTGTAATAGATGTTGTTACAGCAATGTTTAACAATAAAAAGGAATGGTTTGCCTTACCGTTATAGGTGTCTGATGAAGATTGCAAACTTGGTGTTAAAAATAAAAGTATTATCCTGAAACCTGAAAATAAATATGAAACTGTCAACAAGGTATTCCAGGTATGTCATCTCGGGACTCGAGTCTTTTCTTCTTTATAGCAACATATCTGTATTCCAAGTCTTTTCTCGGGTATTTGTACATTTAATTATATACAAATACATAAAATTCCGTATATTTAATAACACACGATTAAACGGATTTAGGAATACACTGTAGTAATTTTTACCTTTAGCTTATTTACATCTCAACAACTGACGAAGTTTTATCGACAGAGACGATCGTCTTGAACATTTTTGGCCCCTTTATGTTAAATGTACAACTTTAGTATTATGTGTATCATGTATACCTAACGTCTTCTTATACAACACGCGGAGGGAGAGAGAGAGAGAGAGAGAGAGAGAGAGAGAGAGAGAGAGAGAGAGAGAGAGAGAGAGAGAGAGACAGAGAGAGAGAGAGAGAGATTTTATATGCAGAACTAAAAACTATGGGGCACATGTAGAAGCGTCGACAGTTGCGTGATCTTCATCTTACCACAGAGATGAAAGATCCGTCGAGTTATAATAAATATATGGATGGAACCAGGTGTCACGGCGTGTCAGCATCAAAATAAAGTGTATAACAGTATAGAATCAGTATAGATAACATGCATGAAACATATGACTAAATTTTATTTGAAAGGTTGGTGATGAAATAAAGATTTAATCTCTCAAGGCGATTAAAACGCGAGACTGTAATTACAAGGTTTTCATTTATGATGGATTAAGTTAATTTATTTCATAGTAATTATATTTATCTTTCTCCAGTTTTGTAAACACAAGTTTGATACATTCCTAAATTAGTTGTGCAGGGAAGATTAAATGATAGGGTATGTCGAATTGTCACGATGCAAATTGCAAAAGCTCTCTTTGTTATTATGTAATTTGTAGGATCTCCAACTGTCCATTTACATCGATATATTCTGCTGCATATTTTTGTAATTAACTAATTTTAAAAATAAACTTAGAAATAATTTATATACTATTTTGCATATATCTGTTGCATTTATTTCAAAAGGTACCAAATATACATTTCATGTCATTTACTTAAACAATTAAAACTTTGTTTCTACAAACTTTTAAAATTAAGGATATTAATTTATACTATTTAACGATGTCAACAGAAAACAGACAATTACCTGATATGGCTCCTATTTCCATTTCATACTGCTTTGAGTACCCTTCTATTCAGAGAGGATAGACTGTTTTACGAATCGCTCACACACTGTCGACTCTGTTATACAATCCGGGTAAATGATTTCCTCGGATATCAAAAATCAATCAGGAGTTTGTTTGATGACATTTGCGAAGTACGCAATTGAAAATGACGAAGTGCTATACCTGTAACACGCATTATCATAATCCAAATGATAAACACCGGATATAGCAACGGATGATGATGATGATGATAATGATGATGATGACTTTCCCATACATTACATGTTATTGGTAACAATATGAGAGAGAGGAAATTACTTTGTTCTAAATATTTTCTTTTGCTTTCTCTATGAAAACGCAAAATTATAAAAAAAAAAGATTCAGTGTCATGGAAACGCTAGTCAAAGAGAAAATAACACTATTTATTATTGATTGAATAGGGAGATAGTTATATTGGACAGAATTAGATAAGCTTTTCATTGAGTCACAAATATCACAGTCTCAGATACCAAAGTATAAATGTCCCGGATACATATACAAATTTGTTAATAATGGACCTCTAGAATCTATAATACAGGGGAGATCAATCATTTGAATAAGGTTAGAAATAAACGGTTAATGCAAAATGATTAGTCTTGTCGAAATTCAAAATTTACCATATGGATATGAGAATTATTATGCCAAAAGCGCAAAATCAGTTAATTGTTAAATTAGTAAAAGGGAGAAAATGAGAAAAAATACCAAAAAAAAAAAACAAAACTTATTCCAGATGTGGCAATACCTGTAATCTCTATCGAACAAGTAATTCAACATCACGGAGACTGATTGATGAGTAGAAAGTGGCGGGGTCGACTTTTGTGTAGCCTTTCTTTACCTGGACAAGTTTAAATTTCCGGAGTGTTGCAAAACGTCATCAGAATTACACCGTCTAAATAATTAGTAAAGCAAAATTATTTTCAATTAATGAGATGTTCTGGTAGTAGTAGTGTCCTAAGCGAGGTGGTCTTTAGGGGAGGTCCCACTGTAAATATAAAATGACAATCCCATCTAATTTATTTAAAATAAATAATAATATCTGACTGATAATACGATATACAATGGAGAACATATGTTCTAATTTAAGTCCTCAACCTTCAAACTTAGTTTCTTTATGGTAAATATACTTATGGTTGAAAACGATTTTTAAATTTTAAAATGTTGTATATTTTTTAATGTTTATTATTTTTCAATGTTTCTTTTGGTGTCATTTATGTTTCTGAATGTACCCAAATGTACCCGTAAGCTGGTAATGAACTAAGAATAGCTATATTCATGTTGAAAGCTAAATTATAAGTTAAACTGAAAAGCGAAGCGTGAAGGGTTATACTGTTTTGTACTTATTTTAGCGGTATTCTAATATTAGTGCCTTTCGCGCTCAAGTCATTACGGTAATTCAAGTATAGCGTTATAGCAATACGAGTTTCAGTCCGCAATTATTGTACGGAGTAAACAGAAAAGTCCATATGTGCATCGTTTCGTGTAATAATACGAGATAATTCGTGCTCCTCGATAAAATTATAATTATACTCTCTTATATTTGAAGTTTGAATTGTTCAGGGAAAAAATTAAAACCAGAACAAAGTAGGTGAGTGATTATCATTGTCATTATCATATTATAAACATAATACCAAAGTGATAATTCTCAAGATGATCGTTTCTGCCAATTTGACTTCTTCAGGTGAGCTCCAATTTAAAATATATGCTTTTTTCTAAAGAGAAATTTGTATGATAAAAGGACAAAATCCAAATGTATAGCCAAACTCCGTCTTAGAGTAAAACACTGTAAAAACATGACTCTCTTAGTTTTACAATAATTTAGAATTTAGATGGTGTTGCGTTGCGAAATATTACTTTAGTATAAGATTATAAGCTGGTACCGAAATACCACATCATGAAATGAAAAGAGGAAGATGGGAAAGAGGAAGCTTGCAGCAACTACGACAAATAGTATTATTTAAAACCGACTCCTGTTGTGGACAGTAAAGACAACAGCAACTGTTCTGTCATGATTTTGTTATAATGCATTGGAAGTGTTTTCTAATGGATGTTCCAATACAGATCTGACGAGATTGTACCTGTAACACAATCATCTGTTCTGGTAAATAAGAATTGAAACGCACCATAGATTTTATCCATTTGGATATTGATTCAGTATCAAGTGTATGTTATGGTGGTATGACTAAGATAAAAAGTTAGAACAAAATGATACCAATGAGGAATATCACTCGAGTTAGCCGTAATCGCGCATGTATTTTATGTCTTTGGCTTTATGAAGAAACTAATTGTTCTTATAAAACTCATGATTTTATCATGTCCATTTACACATTGTCTTATGTTAATTGTTAAGTAAATAGGTGTTTATCAATTCCATTGCCATAAATTGTTCCATGCATCTATCTGCCTGTATCTTTCTTCCGGTGTGCGCGCGCGTGTGTGTTATATGTGTATGTTCTATGTTGTGTATTGTGTTGTTGAAAGAATAGTTAGAGCATGAAGTCTCTCTCCTCAAGTCAGTGATGGGGCCTCTGTGACTGAGTGGTTATAACATCACACTTTAAACCATGAAGTCTCTCGCATTTAGTCAGTGTTGATGCCTCTTTGACTAAGTGGTTAGATCATAACACTTTAAACCATGAAGTTTCCCACCTCTAGTCAGTGTTTGGGCCTCTGTGGTCGAGTGGTTAGAGCATCACACTTTAAACCATGAAGTCCCTCACCTCTAGTCAGTGTTGGGGCCTCTGTGACTGAGTAGTTAGAGCATCACGCTTTAAACCATGAAGTCTCCCACCTCTAGTCAGTGTTGGGGCCTCTGTGGTCGAGTGGTTAGAGCATCGCGCTTTAAACTATGAGGTTTCTCACCTCTAGTCAGTGTTGGGGCCTCTATGGTCGAGTGGTTAGAGCATCATGCCAGATTCGTGCCCCTCTGGAACTTAAATTGATATTGTGAGGAGGCCGATTGATTCTTCCCGGGTACTTTACAACCGGGTTCTATCCTCCACCATTAAAACTTGACAGCCACCAGATAACTGAAGCATTGTTGGGTGTGGCTTGAAACACCATTGACACAAAGCTAAACAACAAACAAAAACATGATTATATACATCTGACTATTTATAGTTCGGTTTCTATGTTTTATACCTACAGTCCTACAGACTTCGTATCATATGCCTCAATTTCTAATTACCGACAGCAGTGGTACTGACAATTGTTCAAACAATTATTTACGTTACCTGTTTGATTACTGCAGTAAAAATATCACAAACTTTATGAATAATCAGTCTGATATGCAAATTTAAGCAACATTTACATACTTAAACAGATATAAAAATCTGTACATATTTTATACTATCTGGAGATTGATATTTTACGCCACACTCAGCAATTTTCCTAGTGTTGTGGTTATGTGGTGGCGGCCAGTTTTTAATGGCTATGAGAGAACCTGATTAAAATATAACCGAGAAGAGACCACCGACCTGGGAAAGCCGAAATCGTCGCGTTTGTCGTATAGTTCAGTTGACAATTTTCCGTCTGTGTCTATAGTAAGTAAAATGTCTAAGTATGAAGCGTGTGTGTTTGATTCTGTTGTATCTTTAAATTCTAGTTCGCTGGGATATATCGCATTGACATATGTATGAAAATTGACATTATTAATTGACAAAACGTCGTCGATATATCTAAATGTCAAATTAAAGGACACCGCTAGCTCTTTCTTCTTTTGATTCAGCAATTTCTGAATGAAGTCTGCTTCATATGAATAATGGAACAGGTCGGTCAATAAAGGGGCACAGTTGGATCTCATAGGAATACCGACAGTTTGTTGAAAGACCACGTCTCCTAACATTACAAATATATTGTCTATTAGAAATTCCAGCATGTTTTATATCAACTTCAGTGTATTTATGTGTAGAATCAGAGTGGTGTTGGACAAAATAAGTATCATGAGAACCAATCCCTAGATATTTAAATTTTTGGGTACCACCTTTAATGAAAAAATAGTTGTCTATGATGCTATAAAGTCTCTCTTTTAATTTTTATACGGAATTGTTCTGTAAAGTAATAATGAAGAAGTGCTTATTAATAATCGAAACTCAAGTCCATTAGAACACGACGAATCATTAAATAGTTTGGGTACAAATGTGGAGTAAAGTAAAAATGAAGTGGATAATCGAAGCTCCAAGTCTATTAGAATACGACAATTTAAACATAAAAATGGTCTCAACATTAAGAAAAGTGCGAATCCCAAACGAGATTGGACCAGGTGTCCAGAAGGAGTCAGCGTCCCCTGCTGGCATGCCACACCCGCCGCAAATGCTCCATCGAAACCTTTCTCTACTTCGATGAAATGGTCAAAGTCGGTGAAAAGGTCAAGCCCAGTGAAAAGGTCAAGTTCGGTGAGGAGCTCAAAATCGGTGAGAAGATCAAGATTGGTAGCATATATCGGTCTCAACATGAACAACTATTGCGAATCCCATATAGGAGAGAACCAGCTGCCCGGACTGAGTCAGCGTCCTCTGCTGGCATGCCACACCCGTCGCAAATGCTTCATGGAAAAAGTGATTATGTTATAGCCAATCACCCATGGAGGTCCCTCATGAATGTACAGCCTCTTGCCAAAAGTTTATACACATTATATATTACAATATATTTCATATAAAACCACAATTTTTCAAATGCGATAAGAAATGACTTTACAATATTTTGATGTGGTTTTACATGAAATATATAGTAAAAAATGATAATGTCAATAAACTTTTCGAAAGTGACTGTATGTTGATAATTCAGGTTGTGTCGGATGACATTTAGGGTTTTACAGTGAAATCAAGTTACCCGACGATTCCGGCTTTCCCATCGTAAATTTTCCACATTTATGTACTAATATCCCACAGTCATCCGCATATGGAGTTTATATTTCACAAAGGATCCGATATACCAGGGCGTGTTCAACATATGAACATATCATATACAGATAGATACTCTCAAAGAAATTATTAACACAGGGATATCGAAAACCGCGTTTAATGTCAACGTTCCGAAAATTTTATAATAGTCTTGTTTGCGATTACTCTGTTGCAATAGGTAAAATGTTGAGTTGACCTTTCGTTGGCGGTTGTTGAGATATCTGTACCAATTGTGACGAGGATTCGTTACTCACGTATTTTATTTGGATTTGACTGTGGACTCACGACGGGTTTCCCAGAGATCCGTGTTTGTCCATTTTACAAGATTTGTATATACATGTATATTCTGGAAATCCTAAAGATTTATACTTTGGTATCTGAGATTTTTTATATTTCCATTAGCTCCTGGAGAATTACATGCACAATATCCAAAATATAACAACAACAATTAATGTTGGTTCTCGGGAGCATTTATAGGTCTGTGAATGTTAACACAAATTACTTTTTTCTATACAATATTTACTTATATTAAATGTGTTTTACATATTTATTTTTTATACAAAAAATCTATTTTCACTGTAACTCTGAACGGCCATATTGGCAATACCATTGCAGTGAGTAATTGTCCTGTAGTTTTGGCGTTTGACTTCAAACATCGAATGCCACCTCCAACAAATAGATTTCATTTTATTTGATGTTGTTCTTTTAATTTTATGGAATAAAAACACTTGCATTAGTAGATACAGATCTATAGATCAGCAATGCGGTTATTGAATTTAGTATTACAAAGTGCATGATTAATGTGCGAGATACAATCTAACCGTACTGTACAATTATCATCATCAACATATCACATGTATAAAGTATAAAGTACATACAAGAATAATCAATCAGGAAAATAGATAAACAAGACAGTAAAAGGGCATCACCGGTCGCTTGTATGGCCACTCTATCTACACACGCCTGGTCCAGGGTCATTGGGGTTTTAGTACCCTAATCATATTCATGCTACATATGAAGTTTTATTAGAATTACTGAAAGAGATTGGTTTTAAGATTAAGTTTAAAATATTCAAAAGATTACACACTACGACAGTAGACAACGGATCTCAAAAGGTCACATGAGTCATCCATGTGACCTCCCAACTCCACTCCCCCACCCAAAAAAAGGACTTTGGAGTATTAAAGTTAAGTACAACAATATAAAGTACTTCCCCATGGTGCCTGATGTCATTTCTAAATTTTCAAGAATTTCGTGTTTGCGCTTTATGCACTATCGTTAGTTGATAATTTGGTTCCCATGATTTATAATGCACTCTTTACTGTACACCTAATTCCCGAACTCTGTATCAATAGGAACAATTTATCCTCAGTTCCAACGTTGCTGCTCATATATTACACAGTCAATGTATGTTGCATATAGATAGATAGATAGATAGAGAGATAGATAGATAGAGAGATAGATAGATAGAGAGATAGATAGAGAGATAGATAGATAGATAGATAGATAGATAGATAGATAGATAATGAACAGGAAGAATATGTAAATAAATATATAAAAGAATTCAGATACCAAAGTATAAATCAATAGAATGTCCAGGACATAGATACAAATCCGGTAAAAATGGACAAACACGGACCTCTGGAAACCAAGAGGTGGGATCAGGTGCCATGGAGGAGTAAGCATCCCCTGTCGACCGGTCACACTCGCCGTGAGTCCATAGTCAAGTACAATGAAATACGTGAGGAGTGTATCATCGTCACAATTGGTACAGACGTCTCAACAACCGCCAACGAAAAGACAACTCAACATTTCACTTAGTGAAACAGAGTAGTCGCAAACAAGACTATTATACCGACCGTAAAATTTGCGGAACGTTGACATTAAACGCGGTTTGCGATATCCCTGTGTCAATAATTTGTCTGTGAGTAGTTTACCTCTGTATATGAAATCTTCATATGTTGTACACGCCCTGGCATATCGGATCATTTGTGAAATATAAACTCCATATGCGGGTGACTGAGTGATATTACTACTTAAATGTGGAAAAGTTACGATGGGATAGCCGAAATCGTCGCGTTTGTCGTATAGCTTAGTTGCTAATTTCCCGTCTGTGTTTATATTAAGTAAAATGTCTAAGTATGAATAAATTGATGAACATATCTAACTAAGGGATGGTGGATGATTCATTTTACATTTGTTAAAACCGCTACGATCATCCATAGCAAAATCAGGTGCAAATTTTACAAATATAGTTGTATGATAACTCATCAACCCCTAAAACATCTTCAGTAAATCAATAACTTAGACCAGTGCAAATTATACGATTCATCCTTCACTCCCCTTCCTGGACCCGAAGTGACCAAATTTAAGAAGTATTCAAGATGAACTAACGTTAAATGATTTTTTAAAAAGATAAAAGCACACATAATCTGTGTTGCAACGGTCGTTTTTAAACTTTTGTCGCATATAATTGAAAATAATGAGGAAAATAATATCTATGTATTTTTCGTTATTCATTACAGTCTTTAAATTCGGTCCAAGTTGTATGTGAACTGAGTTATAATAAAGTTTTGTAGTGCTTATACTAAGCCTTTTCCAGCATTGACATAAAGTTATAGAATTTATCATTTTGCTACATGCAATTCCAGGAGGCAGTTTGAATGGTTTGGTAAATTGGTTTGAGATAAGAAAAAATAAAATTATAAACAAATGTTGGACCAGAATCAGTTAAATTCTGTTTATGGAGCAAATGGAAAGTTTTCATAACTGGTTCAAAACTAAAACCAGTTTCTAAAAACAAATTTGTGCATTGCAGTATTTAAACCCCAAAGAAATTAGTTTCAAACCATACCAAAACCAGAAACCATACCCGAAATCTAATAAATTCGCCCTTCGTTTCTGGAGAGACCGATCGGGTCTGTGCCGCTATTTTACTTAAATGCATTGAGTTTTTTTTTTCATTTCAAATGATAGACCTACGAGATAGTTAAAATAGCATATATATTAAAATGCAATGCTTGGCAGCAAATAAATGAAGTGTTCAAGTTTTATTTTGATAAATGATTTGGTATGAAATGTTATCAAATTATTATAAGATCGTTTTGTTTGAACTCTATTAATTATTCACTGCAAATGCTTTATTCCATATAAATGTGCCTTTGATATTGACAAATAGAAATCGATCACTTTTCATCACATTTTAACATTGTATCATTCGGCAAAATATCTGCGGGGGGGAAATGTTCCAGCAAAGCATTACATTAATTGAAAGGTTGTGTTTTGTTAATTATAGTTCATAAAATGCAACATTATATTTCGTTAATTGGAATGTGGCTGTAAAGATGCTCTTTCACATACTGGTGCATGCAGAGTCAACATTTTAGTTCTACGTAAATGTTTGTTTGTTGGTTGGTTGTTGGGTTTTTTTGTGATTATTTGATACTTTGAAGAGAACTAAACCGACTTAAAACAATATAAATAACATAAAAACGCAAACTGTGACACACTTCTACAGAAGGTATTATACCGTTTATTTAAGAAACTACCATTGCGTCTTGACAATATCGCTCTTTTTCAGTACAATTTGGCTATGCATATTTAAATCAATGCAATAATTTCAACTTCTAGCAATTGCATTAACTGAAAACTTGAGTGTAAGTACCATTGAGTCAACTTTCTGAGTAAGTCACGCCCATCGGCGGAACAACTTCCCGACAGTATAGATTACGTCACTTCTTACTCTTCTTTGTCACTGTAGTTACGTAACTTTCCGACAGTATAGATTACGTCAGTTCTTACCCTTCTCTTTAAGTGTAGTTGCGTAACAACCTACCGATAGCATAGCTTACGTCAGTTCTTACTCTTCTCTATAAGTGTAGTTACGTAACAACCTACCGATAGTATAGATTACGTCAGTTCTTACTATTCTCTATAAGTGTAGTTACGTAACAACCTACCGATAGTATAGATTACGTCACTTCTTACTCTTCTCTGTAAGTGTAGTTACGTAACTTTCGGACGGTATAGATTACGTCAGTTCTTACCCTTCTCTATAAGTGTAGTTGCGTAACAACCTATCGATAGCATAGCTTACGTCAGTTCTTACTCTTCTCTATAAGTGTAGTTACGTAACAACCTACCGATAGTATAGATTACGTCAGTTCTTACTATTCTCTATAAGTGTAGTTACGTAACAACCTACCGATAATATAGATAACGTCACTTCTTACTCTTCTCTGTAAGTGTAGTTACGTAACTTTCCGACAGTATAGATTACGTCAGTTCTTACTCTTCTCTACAAGTGTAGTTAAGTAACAACTTACCGATAGCATAGATTACGTCAGTTCTTACTCTTCTCTATAAGTGTAGTTAAGTAACAACTTACCAGTAGTATAGAATACGTCACTTCTGACTCTTCTCTGTAAGTGTAGTTACGCAAGAACTTTCCGACAGTATAGATTACGTCAGTTCTTACTCTTCTCTATAAGTGTAGTTAAGTAACAACCTACCGATAGTATAGTATACGTCACTTCTGACTCTTCTTTGTCACTGTAGTTACGTAATAATGGACACATGACAAATTGTAAACGATGTCGATATTCAATCGCTTCAACCGCAGGATTAATTTCCAATTCAAACTGCCAGAATTGTACCTTTAATTTCGCGCAAAATTAGCACGTCTAAAAACTTGTGATGGCTCACATGTGTGCAATTGATGGAGGACATTTAAACCATTTTTCGTCAACATTTAAAATTTTGTATTTTAAGTTACTTTGTTTTTATTCTTTTATTGAAATTGAATTAAAAGCGTTGAATTGAATTCTATTTTCGGTGTATGAGAAGTGAAATATTTCTATTGACTGAAAATGAATTATAGCACTTTATAATACATCCAGAATTAAGACGCATTTTGATTGTCTTTTTTCAAATTTTGGCATGAACTAGGTGTATGCCAAGATAATAATTGTAGTCCACATAATTTCAAACTTTTCGCAGATTAATTTTATCATTGAGTTAAATTACAGTTTACGACAAGATGTTTCAATATTATACAGAACGATCCTTAAAGGATAGAGTGACATAATGATTTACTTATACGGCAATGATATATAATATGACTGTGATAATAGCCGGAAACTGTCAATTTCGTTATATTTTCTATGTCCAAGGGGCGTAACCGGAACAAGTACAAAGTTGACCTGTGTCCTTTCACTATACAAGTACATACCAAATTCCAGTTTGGTATATGGTTCAATGACAGAGGTAAGCGGAAACCAAAATGAGATGGGAACAAAGAATGACGGAAGGACGGACGGGCGGACGTAAAGGGGTGCACGACCATGTTCACTGAGATGCAGAAAACAGCAGTACAAGATTATCCTTCGGGATATCTCTTTAGCGTGACAGATTAACGCGTGTTCACGCGTGCTTTTGTTTTATTTTGTTTGTAAAATGCACAAAAATAAACGCATTTGACTAGTCACTCATCTCATTTCACCTAAGTGTAATTCATGTGAGTAGTTATAGGCAGCTCTATAGTGCGCCATTTGAATTTTGCCGCCAGGGGGCGCTTTTTAACGGTTTTTGATGACGTCATCAGAATGCTGGCTTCCAATTCAAATGGCGCACTATGGAGCCGCCTGTGACGTCATAACCGGAAATGAGGTCATACCGGAAGTGCGTCACACCGGAAGTGAGGTCACATGGTAATAAGGAGAAAGAGCCAATCGTTGAGCTTGGAGGCGGTCTATGACCGGAAGTGGAAGGTTGTGGAGGCGGCCATCTTGGCTAACGAGCCAATGGCCTTCGTTACAAGAGGTTGGGGTCACGAGAGTTCACGAGAGGGGAGTTTGCGAGAAGTCAACCAGTTTTGCTGAGAGTGAATCTATTTTTAGAACCGAAACTTTGGGGTTTTCCTGAGAGTGAATCTATTTTTAGAACCGAAACTTTGGGTTTGTGAAACTAGTAGTTGGTGGCGCCACCGTCGTTGAGAGTATCATGCGCATGTGCGAGAAAATCCGAGCCCGTCACTGTTAGTCGTCAAGAGTCCTGTTTCAAGTCTCGACTTGTACTAAGACTTGTTAGAGTGATGGGTCTTTAAGGTCTAGAGTGAATGAACATTGATTAGATGATGGGGTATTTCCCTGATACCATAATTAAGTGATAAGTAATGAAAACCTTATTCACGTGCTAGTTACCTAATTTTTTCTGAGATATTGTTTGTACATTTCATACGTTGGTAATACAAATTCAAACACTCACCCATGCTGGTAGTGGTTTTCTGACGATGTTGACTCTTCGAGCTTCGGATCCCAAATGAGCTCTCAGAGGTCTAACTGAACCTATGCTCTAATCAGCCCTATCTAATAAAAAATGAAACACTCACCCTATGCTGGTAGTGGTTTTCTGACGATGTTGACTCTTCGAGCTTTGGATCGCAAATGAGCTCTCAGAGGTCTAACTGAACCTATACTCTAGTCATGTGACTTTTTTTGAGATAATTCTATTTTTAGTGCATGGAAAATAATCTAGCCCTATCTAATAAAAAATGAAACACTCACCCTATGCTGATAGTAGTGGATTTTTCTTATGATGTTGACTCTTCGAGCTTTGGATCGCAAATGAGCTCTCAGAGGTCTAACTGAACCTATACTCTAGTCATGTGACTTTTTTTGAGATAATTCTATTTTTTAGTGCATGGAAAATAATCTAGCCCTATCTAATAAAAAATGAAACACTCACTGGATTTCTGATCTTATGATGTTAACACCTCGAGCTTCGGATCTCACAGGCTGAACTGAACCTCTCTCTAGTCACATGACTTACTATATTTAGACTTTTATCTAATGAAGTGAATACATCATAACAAAAACATCTCATAGAGTTTGTGATACTATTACTCCGTCTCATAGTTTCTCAATGGTGTTTTTACACCCTATAACTCTTGTACCTTTGTGTCTACCGTGTACTAGTACAATGCTATGCTTACACTATAGGTGTACACCTTTATACCCAGAATAAAATACATAAACAACAAAAATAATTTTGTTTTTATGTTTTAATGTTTTAATTTTCCCCATGAAAAAAAAGGAAATCAAACTGTATTTTCGCAGAGGGTTAGGGGCTTATCCCTCTGGAAAATGTACAATAATTGAATGAACAAATTAAACAATTCTTAAACTGTCACTTCATTATGGAGACGGGGTGCCAGTTCCATCAAACGATACACCGTATCCCAAAGTCGGCTTCGGTCTGTTTCTTTGTGCCATTGAGTAGCTCTCCAATCTGGGCAGTAGAATTTCTGTTTGTAGACGTCTCTAAATGCTTTAGGAATACTGGATTTCTCTAAACTTTCTTCAAATTTTTCCAAAATGTTCATTTCGTTCACCGTGTCTAGAGCCTCGTCAAAGTAGTGAAACATCATTGTGCCGTCATCATACATCATCAGGCAGGAATGTTGCTTTTGACTCGGATGATCAATCTCACAACCGTAACATTGAGTGTTGGCTACTTCGTACATCTTGTTTAATATGGCTTCTGCGTACACCATGTGCCATTGACTATCAATGGATTGACTGTAGCTCTGCTCCATGTTGTAGTTGATGTTGACGAAAATAACTAGTGTAGTGGTCCACAAGCAAAAATTCATCTGGTCCGTTTCAAGTCTGAACTGCAGTTTTAATAGCTGAGTGAATCACGTGACATCCCATCTATGTATTTTTAGTTGTCTCTCGATCATGTCACGGGTTATACCGTAGATCTCCCAATAGATAGGATTTTGACGTAATGCACTTACATCTTCTGTAAAGGTTTCTAATACACATAAGCGGTCTGCCGTAAAAATCTCATCATCAAACATATGATACACAATCCCTATAAAATGTGCAGGTGTTTTCACACCACGTACATAAGTATTCCAATCAAGAGTACATCGTATCTGATGTTTCATTTTTCTGCGTAATAGAGAACAGCAGATCATCCATACAGTTGCAATGTCATACCCATCAGGTCACGTGATCCCATGAATCGTATCTCTGTACTCGCTTCCCAGTTCCCATGTTTTCTCTTATTTCTTTTCTCTCATTTCTTCTCTCTCTCCACATGTTCACCTTTCTCTTATTTCTGTTTTCTCTCTCTCATGCACACCCCCACCTTTTCTTTCTACTTTATATTGTTTTTTAACTCATAAATAACTCATAAACAAGTCTATTTCACTCAACATTTTATTACCCCGCTCAAACTAGAAGTAGTTCTTGGAGGATTAGGGCCGTCCCTCTAAGACTACGTACAGTGATACCAAAAAGCAAAATAATAATAATAATAATAAAATAAAAAAAAACAACAACAAAGAGTTTATTACGTCTTACTACTACGGTTGATCTTGCCCATACAGCGCGGAGCAAAAGAACGTCAGCTTTTGTCCTAGATCGGTCGGTTCGGATTCCTTGACGTAATTAAACCCATACTTGTCGTGACTGACAGGACTGATACACGGTTGATTTAGGTACAGGTATACGATATTGCTCTCTAAACCATCTCCAAACAAAACGATCGTTTAGTAAAGGATCAATGTTTCTTCTTCTTGGTCTAGGTTGAGGACTTAACGATTGAAATAAAACATGACTAGGGACACCTCGATGTCTTTGACGTAAATAATACACACAGTAATGTCCACAAACTTTGGTGCGAGGGTGTTGATACATCTGCTGATTATAAATCACTAGATCTGCATGGCGTTTCATAAACTGATAGATATCAGGATAGATCCATGGAGGTAGCCCATAAGAGTCAAAATATTCAGCAGTCTGTTGACCTATGAAATGAATGGCAACCCAATGCTCTCCTGGTTGATCGTGAGGAATTAACGATAAATGAATGTTTGCCATAAGGTAGATAGTCCGGTAAAACGTCTCTGGGGTATACTCCGCCGAACGAAGGTCCTACATAAGGGTCTCGTGATAAAATACTATTGAGTTGATGAGCATTCAAGCCTTGAATACTTTGCATGGTTTCAATAGTCTATAGCCACTTCTCTCTGTTTGTTGATTTCTAATACGTTATCAAATTCTCCATAGACAATGCAGTTCACACTCTCTGCTAAAGCTTGAGCAAATTGAAGTTCGATGCGTAAATTTCCTGTTTTTATCCAGTGTAACTTGCTCTGATCATTGTCTTGATCAGCTGTCAAATCAAAACACCACAAGGTAAACCCTCTTCTATAGTTGTCAATGGTCACGGAAGGGGCCCCAGTCTTCTCCTAATCGACCTAATCCTTGATATAAGCTCAAGTATGAGCGCAAGTACAAGTTGTTTTCGAAGTCAGGTTCTAAAGGACGAGTGCAAAGACTTTCTCCATTGATACTAACATCCACTTTATTGACATTAAAATGTTGAAAATAAAAATTCTTTGTCGCATCCCCATTGAAAGCGGCATTGCTCACCATACCTACTACTATACGTTTTGGCATTTGACCTTGATACAAATGATCTGTAATCTTTGAACGTGTCCCAGCAGGAATGGTAAAAACGTTTTCACTTCTACACGTCTCAAGGGAAATTTAGCAGTACTGGTATTCATCTGTTCGTTCATCTGATTCAGTAAAGTTGCAATGGGTTTTCACTTTACGTACCACTAGATACATTTGTAATATCTTCAAATAACCTAATTCACCTCCTCCACACATCATGTAAAAGGGTTCACGACTTCTATTAAACCTTAGGCGTACATCTATACCATTAGGTAGAAATCGTTTCTGTTCAAACAGATCCAAATGGAGACGATCCATCATATTAAAGGTTTTACTTTCACTGATACGTTCATGACGATCAGCTAATCCTGAGTTTTTCTCGGCGACATCATCGGCATGAGGATTCAACTTGTCAAATCGTCCAGGTTGATCCTTGTACCATAAACTGGTAGCACTAATCTGATATTTTAGCGTTTCGTTAGAAAAGGACAGCAACTTTTCGAGATAAGCTCGATAGGGATAGGTATCGGTTTCAGGAGTGATCACTTTTCCATTTAGATTACAATCGATCTCGGAAAACAAACTATGCAGAAAATTGTTGACGGGAGTGATTTGAGTATCATTTGCTAGATCAGTTCCATCTTGTTTGACGATTTTAGCTTCTACGTACACATAGGTCTGGTTCAAATCAAAATACTCATCGCCTTGTCCTTTGATTTCAAACTCAATAGGAGCAGATTGTGTATTGACACTAGAGATGGGGTAATATTCCCACCCATCTTCCTTCTTCTAAGGTTTACATTGGTGGGAGGGACATTAAACAACTCTAGTGCTTCACTACTACACTCACAGGAATCTTTTTGCATCATCATCTTGTTAGTCAAAGATATCTTGCTCTCTTCCGACCTGTTTAGATTTACTTGTAGAAGTAGACTGAAAGGGACGGCTCGTTCGTTTCTTTTTTTATACTACTGTTCGTATGACTCGTTGTTCCTGTTCGTTTTTTTTTTGCCTGCTAAACGAGAAGCGACATGAGAGGGGGCACGAGCTAATGTTTTCTTAGGACCCGTCATTAAGTTGCTCACGGCTTCTTTTCCTCGTTGAACAAGAGCATTTTTCAATGAACGTTTATTTTGTATCACATCCATACCCGTATTCAAAGCAAATTTAGCTATATGAGGAATGGCTTTCGTCATGGTAGGTTTGAGAAAGTCTGACCAAATACCTTTGCCATATTGCATATCCGATGCTCTAGGACTAAATGCTCCTAACGAGTGTATTGACGATATTCCCTGCAAGTCTTAATGGATTGATGATGATCCCACCTCTCTGAGGAGAGATCAGACCATGAGTTGTTCTCGTTAACGATTGAGTCAGTTTTAGGAAGAGAAAGCCCATAGCCTTTCTGACGGGGTACCCCTTTATGAACGATGAGTGTCATAATGTGTCACTATCAATACAGTCCTTAGGAATGGATTCAAACGTGGGAACTTGAAGTCTTTATAGATTCAATGATTTGCTTTGGAAGGTAGTTTCATACTAGGATTAGGCATGATGTACCCCATACATCCACTTAACATAACCCATCCAGAACTGACTATTGTCAATCTTTCAAAGCCAAATGAACGACGCAAGCTATGATGATAGTAAAGGCAAGAATGACTTGAACAAAGAATACAATTTCATTCCGAGGTATCTTTTCTCCGCACCATTTCCAAGTAGTACTAGGCGTATGACTCACTCTATCGGGTGTTTGCTCGGTGGGTTCATTGTTAATTCTGATAGACACTCGGCTTACCGAGTCTACTGGTCGATCAAGTTGGATTTGGGGATCCATGAATCAAAAGTAGAAGGATATCCTTTCCAATGTACCTTCACTTCTTCTATAACTCGATTTTTACCTACACGCCCTTTTTCTATGATCGAGAATCTCGTCGACTTCATAGACATCATCTGTTTTTCACAACGGGTTGTAATTCAGATTCGTAAAACGTACCTTCCAATCGTTCTTGGTGATCATCCTGGATGTAATACACATAAGGATAACGATCAGGTACTCGTTTCTCGACCGTGAACAGTTTCCGTGGTCCAGTTAGGTAAGTATCCCTTATCAAATGTACGCTTTACTTTACTGATACGTACGCGATCACCTGTATGAAACTTGGGCAATGGACGATTTTTAGAAGGGGTACCATATAAGGTCTCCCAGACTTCTAACACATTGGAAGGATTGACTTCTATGGGACTTCTACCGATACTACGATGATACGATTGATTATAAGCTTGAACAATCTGAGGTAGAACGTCAACATAACGACGTGAACGAGTATGAGTAAAATATCTCCACATGCGAGCTTTTAGGGTCCTTTGAAAGCGTTCTACAATACTAGCTTTTGTTTCTGTATTGTCTGTCGTAAAGAAATGAATATCATGAAACGTTTGACGAAATTCACGATTCAAAACCTCTTTTCCTTTATCGGATTGGATACGAATAGGACGTCGTCCTTTAGCTTGTTTTAATACTGCTTGAAACCCTCGTACCATTTCTTTGGCAGATTTATTTTTCAAAGGGATGACCCAAGCATATTTAGATAGAACATCAATGACACATAAGAGAAACGTATACCCATCATTGTGTGTCTTGATGTTTGGATACATCCGCTAAATCTAATTGCCATTGTTCATCCATATCGGTCACTCTCTCGTTTGGTTACGAGGAAACTTTCTCTTGATAGATTTATGAAGCGTATACGTGTCTTGTTCTTTCAACCATTGTTTGACTTCATTTAGAGAAATGGGATACTTTCGACGTTTCACTTCTCGATAGAGAGGTTGTACACCTGCATAACCACCCCGATTAGAAGGATCATAATAGATGGATGCTAATTTGGCATTTTGCGAAGATTTTGAGTTTTGATCCATTCTGGAAGATGAGAACTCTTTTTTAGATTTTTAATGGTAGACCAGGCCGTAGGAGTCAATCTTTGCCAATCCTTCACCATTTTCTGACTAAGGGGTGTCTTTGCAGAATCTTTTATGTCAGTAGAAGGAAGAGAAGGCATAGCGTCATAGAACCCTGTGTCATCTTCATCATCATTATCCAGAGGTTTAGGGGTACTCATAGCCTTTGGTTTTACAATAGGTTGATTCATCACTTTGATATAATTAGGGTTACGTATCCAATCACGAGGAACATTCGATTCCACTAATCCTTTTACAAAACTATCAAGTCCCGAGGGTTGATACCCTTTTCTAGGTTGTGTTCGTAAAGCATCAGTTACGAGATCGACCATATTGGTCCCAGGGACGGTCTTTCCTTTGTATTGTATTTGACCGTCTTTTTCCCATGTTAGTACATCAGAATGTTTCTTGAGATGTTTAAATAACAGAGGGACTTTTGGTTTTAATGGAGCAGTGACACTGGATTGAAATAGCTGTCATAAGATCTTGATCATCAGAAGACATTTCAGTTTTAACATCATCTTTGACTTCTTTGACTTTATCTGTTTTCAGAGACCAAGGTCTCTCTTCTACAGGATGACGAGCTTGTTGTAGATACGTACGGTATCGATGAAGTTCTTGACCAAACTTGGCTACCTTAGCTTCAGGAGTCAAATCATCACGATCTACAATCGTATCTAATTCATTACCTAAACGCACCGAAGATGCTACTTCAGGTGTATGAGGCAAAGGATTTAAACTTCTTTCTCTCCATTGTTTGAGTTCTTCCATGGTCCTCTCGGAACTAAGATCATTTTTCGTGTGCTCATGGTTATAGAATAGATTTTAAGACAGGAGAAGCTATGGCTCCTAGTAATGGCGCTAATAAGGGTAAGATAGGTAACACACCACCCTGTTGATTCGTTAGAATACGACGGCGTTGAGGGACAGTCAATTGAGGATGAACTAGTTTTCTTAAGACCCGTTTCTTTGAACCCAAGTGCTGTTTCTGGCGTTTTGTTAAAGGAATCACTCCTTTTATGATGTTATACACCACTTCACAAATTTTCATGATCGTATCATCAGGGGCATACCGTAAGATCATCTTTTTAAACTCAATAGGATACTGCTTTTGTCCTAAGACTTTAATCAAAGCAGCATGAGATTCAAGCCCATGCTTACTTTTTCGTGGTGCCATGATGTCACTACAACTAAGTATTCTATACAAATGACTCAATACATGATCTGAGGTAGTTTTATAAACCTATATCAACATAGGATGTTGAAGTCGTTTATGATCTTGAAGTTCTTTACTCGTAGTAAAAAGAGCCCGACACCATAGACATTTGTAGCTATTCATATATGAAGTAGCCTGTGTCTTAGGCTGACTGGTGATGGGAGATCCAAAGGTAGAAGCAAACGAAGGTAAACGAGTAGACTTTGGAGTAGATGTACATGTTTGTTCAGCTGAGATGATACATCTTTAGCAGTTAAAGGTTTTGGTAATAAGGGAAATAACAAAGACTGCTTGGGAGTATTAGTAAGAGTAGACTTCTTAGGTACATTCAGTGCCTGTAGGACTGCTTTAGTCTTAGTAATAGAAGGTTGTTTCCGTTGTGTAATTTTGATATTAGATCTATCAGGAAGACGTATAGGTTGTCCAAAGATAGATGTTGCAGTAGCAGAAGTTCCTGCTACAGGACTGTTGGTTACAGGTGGAGACGGTATTCGTGTAGGAGTAGCTTGATTCATTGTATTAGCTTCACGAATCTGTTTCAGATTTAGTTTTAGAATCAATGGTGGGTTCTTCTTCTTAGGACTCTTCTTCTTCTTAGGACTCTTCTTCTTTTTAGGGCTCTGCTTTCTCTGCTTAGGAGGAGGGGGTGTTTTTTTTCTCTTTTAGGTGCAGTGTTCTTCTTGAGACGACTAGCCCACTGTAACAGGGATCGAATGATTACCCCCACCTAAGAACCCTGCCCCTCCTCGTTTTTAAGATAGCAGTTTTCTTAGCTTCTTCATCAGCCTTTTGGGTCAGCAATGATTTTTAAAATGATCAGCATTTCTCTGTATTAACGTTGCTGTAGGTTTAGTCACTGGAATGGTACCAGACAGAAGATTTTTAGCCCCCATAACAAACCATTTCAATAAAGCATCTCTACCTAATTCTAACAGTTCCTTGACGTCTGACGGGATCTTTCTCCAATTGTAATTTTCTTAGAGTAGTCACCAGTTTACTGGTGGCTTTAGGTAAAGGATTCATGATTCTACGTTAACAGGGATACGAGAAATGACACCCTAGAGAAAGTGACTGTCTACTTATAAGGTGTATACAACACTATTCCTCCCGTAAACCAAGGATGAAACAGATCTGATCTTAATCTTAGATTATCAGGGGTAGACGATGTGAGATCAATCAAGAGATAACCATGAGGACGATTTGTAGCATCGTGATAAGCATGTTTTAAACCTGGTAGGTCTAATTGACGTGATAAGCTGGTCACTTGAGATTTATCTCTAGGATTCTTAAACAGGACGAGATAATGAGCATTCAGACTTATGGTACGATATTGTTTAGCACGATCAAACAAGTTTTGAGTGATGTAGATCACACTTGTGTTTCGATGATGAGCTTTACGTGTAAACCATTCTACGATAGAATCGAGAGCTTTACTGCCCATCATATCATCAAAGACAAGTAGGTGACGACGAGTTGGATCAGAAACTAAGACTTCGTCATCCTCAGGTATATTTTGAACGAAGTGAACTTGATGTTCCCGTTGTAAGATTTCATAAGCAGGTTGCCATTCACGATAACACCATACAATTTTGTCGGGAGGGGAATGAATCCATTGATCCTTCCATTCTATCAACTGTTTTACAAATACAGTTTTTCCCTGATTTGGTAGGTCCCGCCACAACCATGGTAAATTCATGCTTTAATTGTATCGTATCGGGAGATATGGACTGATAGTAAGCCATTTTAATACTAGTAATGAAACTGAGAGATGTAGTATTATATACATGGTCACTTCGGTCATGTATGTATTATATACATGGTCACTTGAGTAGTGTATCATCTAAGGTATAAGACAAAAACGTTCCGAGTAGTAGTAGTAGGAGTCATGAAACAACTCATACTCCGAATAGACCTCTGACGTCATTGATTGCGTGCGCGTTCATAGTCTCTATATAAACCAGACATTTGTGTGTGACTCGGTATCAGTTCATCATCACCATGGACAGGTTTGGAGATATTCCAAGTGAAACAGATTTCATTAGAGGAATTCACAGGTGTTCGTCGCCGAAGAGAAAAGTGACAGTAGTGCGACCTACTCCCCGTCGGCCATCATTTTTAGACCGTCCGCCGCCACCACCACCTTGCAGCTCTAGGGTACCACCCCCTAGACCTCCTGCACCCAGGGCTGTACCATCAGCACCTCCACTGCCTGAGCTGCAATATACCATGGCTCAGGCAGATTTGAGACTTCTGAGGCTACAGGAACAAGAAATTAGACGCCTGATAGAAGAAAAAAAAGCCGAAGTCAGTCGGTTGCGACGTCTGATGGATGGGGAATAGGGTTTTTTAAACCCGAAAAAACAAACGGCCCTTTTCAGGGCCACCTAACTTACACGAAAAGAAACCTTAACTGAAACGATGCAGTTTTTTGTGTTGTGTTATACTATAGTGGTAAGTCTAGTAGTAAGTAAGTTAATTCTTTTACTTGATTGAACAAATTTTATGAGATAGAAATCAATTCTAAAAATAGTAACATTAAACACTTGAGAAAAAGTTTAGTTAGAAGGACAAAAATTCAAAACGAGGCAATTCTAAAAATAGTAACATTAAACACTTGAGAATAACTTCAGTTAGACTACTGAGAGCTCATTTGGCAACCGAAACTCGAAGAGTCAACATCGTCAGAAAAACTCTCTCTGGGTGAGTGTTTAATTTTTTTATTTTATATACAGTAGTACAAGAAATATAAAAACTTGTTGAAACGATGTAAGTGAACAACTTCATACTTTACACTTTACTACTTGTGTCACTTTGTCACTTGTGTCACGTTGAGACTTCATAACTAAGAACGGTACACACGTTGCAAACTTTGAGAACGGTACACACGTTGCAAACTTTGAGAACGACACAAACATACTTGTGTCACTTTTGTCACTTGTGTCACTTTGAGACTTCATAACTTAGAACGTTGCACACGTTGCAAACTTTGAGAACGGTACACACTTGATCACTTTGACAAACTTGGAAACATGAGAACGGTACACACTTGATCACTTTGAAAAACTTGAAAACATGAGAACGGTACACACGTTACAAACTTTGAGAACGACACAAACCACTTGATCACTTTGACAAACTTTGAGTACGTTGCACACTTTCATGTTCTGTGGTTCTCACTCCTGCCGTGAGATTAGTCAGTCCCTGAAAAACTAGATATCCCCATGATTCCATACCTAAGATGGCTACCCTTCCTATCCTTCCTGTTTTGCTACCACACCCACACCCTCTGGTTTTAATGCCTACACCCTATATAGAGTCATCACCCCCTTTTGTTTCACACCTATAGTCTATACAGAGTAATCTCCCTTTTTGTTTCACCTATACAGGCTATACAGAGTGATCTCCCTTTAGTCCTACTCATACACGCTATACAGAGTGGATCTCCCTTTGTTTCACCTATACAGTCTATACAGAGTGATCTCCCTTTAGTCCTACTCATACAAGCTATACAGAGTAATCTCCCTTTGTTCCACCTATAGAGTCTATACAGAGTAATTTCCCTTTGTACATACTCTACAAGTCTTAGTACAAGCTTGAGTCGAGCTCGGCCTACCACTTCTCGCGCTTGCGCACTTGAAACAGGACTCTTCACGATTAACTCACAGATACGGGCTCGGCCTACCGCTTCTCGCGCATGCGCATGATACACAACTCTCAACGACGGTGGCGCCACCAACTACTAGTTTCACCGACGGTGGCGCCACCAACTGCTAGTTTCACAAACCTGGAAAAACCCAAAGTTTTGGTTCTAAAAATAGATCTTCTCTCAGCTCAAAACTGGAAAACCCCAAAGTTTCGGTTCTAAAAATAGATCTACTCTCAGCTCAAAACTGGAAAAACCCAACTTCTCTCTCTTCCCGTTGACTTCTCGCGAACTCACGTGACCTCTCGTGAACTCTCGTGACCCCAACCTCTTGTAACGAAGGCTCTCATTGGCTCGTTAGCCAAGATGGCCGCCTCCACAACCTTCCACTTCCGGTCATAGACACGCCTCCAAGTTCAACGATTGGCTCTTTCTCCTTATTACCATGACAACATGACCTCACTTCCGGTATGACGCACTTCCGGTATGACGCACTTCCGGTTATGACGTCACAGGCGGCTCCATAGTGCGCCATTTGAATTGACCAATCAGAAGCCAGCATTCTGATGACGTCATCAAAAACCGTTAAAAAGCGCCCCCTGGCGGCAAAATTCAAATGGCGCACTATGGAGCTGCCTATAACTACTCATGTGTAGAACCTGAAATATAGTTAGCAACACCAACGGAGTAGTACATGTTATATATCATCTCCTGTTTATTCATATATAGAGTAGTTGTAATACCACCTCTACGGTATATATTGGTATGGTAAATCCAGTCTTTGGAGGAGGATAAGAGTGTGCTACACATTTTGCTTCCTTCGATACCAAATACCGGGATGTACCTTAATGTCATCTTCAACGACATGACTATAACCCCTGCTAAATCAAACTGAAACAATGAAAAAAAAAATAAGTGGAACATTGCAAAATATCAATAACAATGAAAGAGTTGTCGCTCTTGCAGTAACATGGAATTTAGATACTGTTGTATATAGCTTTTTTTATTATCCAAAGCAAAGGTCAGCTGGTCTATGGAACATATAATTACAAAGTTGTATGACATGTGGAGGCAGACAATATTACCATCCTACAAAGATATAGTGATCTAGGTATATATCATACTATCATAAATGCAATTGGCTAACATTGTTAATTGTATTTGTCATGCATATACAATAGAACAATCTAAATAATTAAATTCAGTCAGTATTTCGTCATACTACTACTACTATTAATAATAAAAAATATAGTGTCAGGTGATACCATATACTATATAGGTATGTGTAATACATATCTACATGTATTTAATTATTTCCGGAATATTGTTCTACATATTTAGTCAACATTTGCAATATCATGATACAACGTATACTTTCTTCTCAGAAACCTTAAACAATTGTGCAAAAGTTTTTAAATATGCAGGTGCATTGTGAAAGTCTTTTATATCAATACAGTTTAAAAAACGTAGACGTCATTGTATTTTGCATAAGTTGTTGACGAAATGTATATGAAAACATGATAGAAATAGGTTAATACAATTGATTACACATACAATCTAATTAAAAACCGATCTCTCACCGCTCCCGTTTTTTTTTTATGTGTTGCGCGACATATCAAAAAACGGGAGCGATTACAAATCGGTTTTTAATTAGATTGACTGTTGTACTATATTATATTAATTACATATTTCGTTCAATATTATTAATGTCAAAATACTCATTCAGTTATTTCTGTACCAGCTGATAATCTTATACTTAAGTTATATTTTGCACTGATATTATCATTTAAATCTCCAAACTCTTCTAAAGCTAAGATAGCCCTCTTTGTTACAGTTTTTTTTACTCTTAGATGGATTTTGTCTTTACGTTTAGGTTCATTCTTTGGCCTTGCATGATACCACTTTCTTTTTATGAAATCTATCTTAAATTGGAGCTCAACTGATGAAGTCTAATTGACATATCGTCTTTAGCATTATAACTTTGGTATTATATTCATAATAGTTATGTAAGATTTTGCTATTCTTACCTATACCTTTTTTTAACTTTGAATTTCAGTCATGGCTTCAATTTAAAATTTTCTATTTTAAAATTATCAAATGATGTCCTATTGCATTTCTTGATGATATGAAAATGTAAACGGTATAATTACACAGATACCATTATATCTTTGTACATTGGTAATATTGTCTCCGTCCACATACTCATTGCATTGTGCATCTACGGAACAGCTGATTCTATATAACATTATACAGCGATCTATATAGCTTTACTCTCTCACACTACATACAGCGATATATATAGCTTTACTCTCTCACACTACATACAGCGATATATAAAGCTTTACTCTCTCACACAACATACAGCATAGGCGTCGGAGCCGGGGGGGGGGGGGCTAGGGGGCTAGCCCCCCCCCCCCCACTTTTTTTGCAAAGATAGGCATAGGTGTTGAAAATTGGGGCTTAGCCCCCAAGACGTTTCTGGCGTGTGTGTTTTAAGTTGGTTTAGCCCCCCCACTTTCAATTTGCTTCCGACGCCTATGTACAGCGATATATAAAGCTGTATTATCTCACACTACATACAGCGGTCTATATAGCTTTACTCTCTCACACTACATACAGCGATATATAAAGCTTTACTCTCTCACACTTCATACAGCGATATATAAAGCTTTACTCTCTCACACTACATACAGCGATATGTACACCTTTACTCTCTCACACTACATACAGCGATCTATACACCTTTACTCTCTCACACTACATACAGCGATCTATACACCTTTACTCTCTCACACTACATACAGCGATCTATACACCTTTACTCTCTCACAATACATACAGTGATATATACAGCTGTACTCTCTCACACTACATACAGCGATCTATACACCTTTACTCTCTCACACTACATACAGCGATATATAAAGCTTTACTCTCTCACACAACATACAGCGATATATAAAGCTTTACTCTCTCACACTACATACAGCGATATATAAAGCTTTACTCTCTCACACTACATACAGCGATCTATACACCTTTACTCTCTCACACTACATACAGCGATCTATAAAGCTTTACTCTCTCACACTACATACAGCGATATATAAAGCTTTACTTTATTACACTATATACAGCGATATATAAAGCTTTTCTCTCTCACACTACATACAGCGATCTATACACCTTTACTCTCTCACACTACATACAGCGATCTATAAAGCTTTACTCTCTCACACTACATACAGCGATATATAAAGCTTTACTCTCTCACACTACATACAGCTATATATAAAGCTTTACTCTCTCACACTACATACAGCGATCTATACACCTTTACTCTCTCACACTACATACAGCGATCTATAAAGCTTTACTCTCTCACACTACATACAGCGATATATAAAGCTTTACTCTCTCACACTACATACAGCGATATATAAAGCTTTACTCTCTCACACTACATACAGCGATATATAAAGCTTTACTCTCTCACACTACATCCAGCGATCTATAAAGCTTTACTCTCTCACACTACATACAGCGATCTATAAAGCTTTACTCTCTCACACTACATACAGCGATCTATACACCTTTACTCTCTCACACTACATACAGCGATATATAAAGCTTTACTCTCTCACACTACATACAGCGATATGTACACCATTACTCTCTCACACTACATACAGTGATATATACAGCTGTACTCTCTCACACTACATACAGCGATATGTACACCTTTACTCTCTCACACTACATACAGCGATCTATTCACCTTTACTCTCTCACACTACATACAGCAATATATAAAGCTTTACTCTCTCACACTACATACAGCGATCTATTCACCTTTACTCTCTCACACTACATACAGCGATCTATACACCTTTACTCTCTCACACTACATACAGCGATATATAAAGCTTTACTATCTTACACTACATACAGCGATCTATTCACCTTTACTCTCTCACACTACATACAGCTATATATAAAGCTTTACTCTCTCACACTACATACAGCGATCTATAAAGCTTTACTCTCTCACACTACATACAGCGATCTATAAAGCTTTACTCTCTCACACTACATACAGCGATATATACACCTTTACTCTCTCACACTACATACAGCGATCTATAAAGCTTTACTCTCTCACACTACATACAGCGATCTATAAAGCTTTACTCTCTTACACTACATCCAGCGATCTATAAAGCTTTACTCTCTCACACTACATACAGCGATCTATACACCTTTACTCTCTCACACTACATACAGCTATATATAAAGCTTTACTCTCTCACACTACATACAGCGATATATACACCTTTACTCACTACATACAGCGATATATACACCTTTACTCTCTCACACTACATACAGCGATATGTACACCTTTACTCTCTCACACTACATACAGCGATATGTAAAGCTTTACTCTCTCACACTACATACAGCGATATGTAAAGCTTTACTCTCTTACACTACATACAGCGATATATAAAGCTTTACTCTCTCACACTACATACAGCGATCTATACACCTTTACTCTCTCACACTACATACAGCTATATACAAGAAAAAATTGATGCAAAGCATCAATTCGCCGCCAAAGGTATTTCAAAGGAAGAATATTTAATATCTATTACGACAAAAAGACCCACCAGATAACATTTTTGTGAAAATAGAGTCAACAGAACTAATTTAACGGCGATTTCTCGTCAACTAACACCAAGTTCACAGACAGTAGTGAGAAATGGAGTGGTCATCATGTTCCTGGTCAAATTCATCCAGTGTAATCATTCATTTTAGTAGTGTTTATATAGCAATTGACATCAGCGATGTAGCAAATGTCTATATATGTAAAAGTTTACAAAATGACAGTTGCAGTAATTTTCACTGTTCTGCATAATGGTTGTCAACAATGGTGAAGAACTTGGATTTTTTTTTTAAGAAAATGTATTAAATATTAGTATATATCAAGAATATAAAACGTAATTTAGAAAAACATTCATGGAATAATTGAAAATTTTTTTTTTTAAAACAAGTCTCGTTCATTGTTGGCCTAGCCGGCTAGAGTGGTTCGATCTTGTTTAACATGATAATTCTGACTTTATCCATTATTACACAAAACTCGTGTTAAAAGTAACATTTTATTATATGTAGACTTTAACATGTACTACATGTACTACAGTTTTTATGTCGAAATAAAAGTAAAAATGGTGTGCTTCGGTAATTAAGGTCTGTTTCAGTAAATCGTCCGACCCGTTTTCACTTTGTTGTTCTCCCAATCATCATTTATTTCATACGACACATTTCGTTTTCGGTGTTATATTTATTCCGTTTTGCACAAACGAAATCATTTTAAATGATAAAAAACATTTTGTTCCACATTTCCGTCGTCCACTAAACTTATATAATAGGATATCATGCTCTTATCAAAATCAAAAGCAATCACGTAATGATTGCTCCCATCATTTCGACTAATGTCTCCCACTTATCGTTATTTCAAAAATACGAATCGCGGTATTATACCTTAATTATATTCAAAAAATCTAGATGCTGATTATTTATGAAACAAACCAACATCACTTTCATATCTGAAATTTAATAGCGTTTTTGCCTCAAATAAAATTACTACGTCATTACTTCCGCGTTCAAAGAAACTAACAGCTCCTTCCATATACTACTTCCTAACTTAATTTGAAATATATTCGCCGCCTCCTGGCGGCGAATAATAAAGCTTTACTCTCTCACATTACATACAGCGATATATAAAGCTGTACTATCTTACACTACATACAGCGATATGTACACCTTTACTCTCTCACACTACATACAGCGATATATAAAGCTTTACTCTCTCACACTACATACAGCGATCTATACACCTTTACTCTCTCACACTACATACAGCGATATACTCACACTACATACAGCGATATGTAAAGCTTTACTCTCTCACACTACATACAGCGATATATAAAGCTGTACTCTCTCACACTACATACAGCGATATATAAAGCTTTACAATCTTACACTACATACAGCGATATATAAAGCTTTACTCTCTCACACTACATACAGCGATCTATTCACCTTTACTCTCTCACACTACATACAGCTATATATAAAGCTTTACTCTCTCACACTACATACACTACATAAAGCGATATATAAAGCGTTACTCTCTCACACTACATACAGCGATATATAAAGCTTTACTCTCTCACACTACATACAGCGATATATAAAGCTTTACTCTCTCACACTACATACAGCGATATATAAAGCTTTACTCTCTCACACTACATACAGCGATATATAAACCTTTAGTATTGTTGTTTTTGTTTGTATCCATTAAAACGGTCTTTTAACAACAAAAGTATCATGTTCTCAGTCTTTGACTTACCAGACAACGCGATAATAGTATAGCATTACCGACGCCTTACTATAGGTTTAAAGAGTGTAGAAGCTATATAGGCCTATATTCTAGATCGTTCTTACTTTTTCACTTTTTGTTAAAACCCAATATATCATGTTCACACTTGGCACATGTAAATCATTCCTAAAAATTAGATCATGACAGATCTACACACTGTCTATGTACAATGTCGAGTATAAACTGCGTCATCTTACCGATTATCCCGCGTAAAATGTTGTCAAAGGTGGAGAAACATGTATCTATTCTCCAAATTTGTTTCAAAATTCGATGAAAATGTCTAACTTACAGAAGATGTCCCGAAGTCACCCATGCAGTAAACTCAATATCCAAGATCAACTTTAATTTGATATTTTCTGACTATATAATCATTTCGGGATCTAACTGAATGTGAAACACATCATCATTCACAGAAACAGTTTGCGTCGCACTTACCATTTACCTATTTTAATTGAATAATAACGCTTGGTACGGTACTCAAAATTTGAGTATGTACTCGGACAATATTTATGATTTCCAAAATTTATAATTTTATGCCATAAATATACAAAAATGTCCATATGTAGCAAACATTTTGTGTGTGTTTTTACCTTAAAATCGTAAAACGTTCGTTGATCTAGAGTCCTGAGTTAATGTGGTGACTTAGGACCGAGGAGATAGGCTAGATTTGCCTGAGTAGTCTGCAAGTCATTGCGATATCGGCTCATAATGAAGTATAATGTTAAGGGAGATTACCTCTACAAGACTTAAATCTAGATCTAGCTGACGATCAAGAAAATTTCGGGCTATCTACTCGAATTATTTTTGTAAGTGAAAATTGAATATGTAAATAGATTAATAAACATAAGAAAATGAATTTGAAGTGAAATAACGATTATATATCTATGCTGCATTAAAGGCCAAGTGTCAAGAATGAGTTCGGTACTAGCTCTAATGTATAAAGGTAATAGCTATTATATATATATATATATATATATATATATATTATATATATATATATATATATATATATATATATATATATATATAGCATCAGCGTCGGAAGCAAATTGAAAGTGGGGGGCTAAACCAACTTAAAACACATATACACACGCCAGAGATGTCAATTTTTAACACTAATGTCTATCTTTGCAAAAAAAGTGGGGGAGCTAAGCCCCCCTAGCCCCCCCCCCCCCCGGTTCCGACGCCTATGTATATATATATATATATATATATATATATATATATATATATATATATATATATATATATATCGCTGGCTCTAGTACTACACTGGCATGTACATGACAGAGATGACTTTTTATTTCTATTATTTCATTATAATTTTGATTGATTGGTTTAATTGTTTGTTCTTTATTTTTGTATTCTTTAGTATGCATGCTTCAAACAGATGTGTTAGTTTATTAATAAATTCTTTATTGTAAAATATTTTCGGCTCTATTAGTGTTAAATAAAATCTAAACTTTCTATCAAGTTATCGTACAAATAAATGCATAGATAACGCTTGTATTATACCAATGATGCTAGAAAACATGGGTCAAAAACTGCAACAACATTACAAATTGTATACCGTAAAATATGTCAATGTGCCAAAATAAATCTGGATCGAGTAATTTTACTCAGGTTTAAATTAACTTGATTAATTGAATACTCTTTTTAGAATAATATTTAAAATATCTCAATACAAATTGAGATAGATCTATTTTAAATATTATTCGAAAGAGAGTATTCAAAGGTTTAATCAACATAAAAAAAAGATACAAGCTCTCTTGTTAATTTATTACATCATCGATAACAGCTTCAGCCTTATATATCGCTAATTACATTTAACAAGGGAAAATACAGGCAATATATATATATATATATATAGGCGTTGGAAGGAAATTGAAAGTGGGGGGCTAAACCAACTTAAAACTCACACACACGCCAGAAACGTCTGGGGCTATGTATATATATACATCATAGACCTTTATTTGATCTTTCGTCGTTTTGATTTTTTCCCTCGTTGACCCATAAACAGTTCAATATATGCAATACGCTTGTTTGTCGTATTATATCTTGTGTGTTCATTTAAATTGGATAGATGGAAATTATCTAAAGGAAAAATGAAATGAACAGTACTGCTGTGTTTTCTCAAATTGTTTGTATTTTACTCTCAGTATTTTTGTAAGAAACGAAACTAGTTTTCTGAAGTGACTGGGAAGTAAGTATTCCAGATGGAAAAGCTAAGTGACGCAGAACAACCAATCAACGATTAGCACGTAGAGGGGGATAGTGCAATTGACGCAATTACTCGGGATATTGTATCCCGCATTTTTGTTGTATGATGGCTTTGCTGTAAACCTTCTGTACGCCATTATTGAGGTTTGGTGAATGTAAGGGCGGACCAAAAAGTCAGGGTGTATTTACATGAATTACGGCTATGATCCACCATGTTTCACGTATTTCTGAAAAGAAGAGGATTACTGGTATTCTTAAGATTATTTTAATATGAAATTTGCTGTCGCATTATTGATAAAAAGCTTAAAAAATCAGTCGAGACAGACACAGAGCATGATGTTTCAGGGACGTGGCCTGATCACGTGGTGAAAGAAAAGCATTATAGTAATTCCTTGTTTATGGACTTATTAACAATATTTTATGAATATTTTAACTTGACAGCACTTATATAGTATGCATACACATAGTATTGATAAGTTTCTAGTAAACTGCACTTAATTTCAGCTTGTATAGGGTGTTTGTTTTCATTATGCGTGCGAAGCGTTTATGTATGTCACGAGTTGGTAACTTCCAAAGACGACGAAAAGACAGAACGCGTCTATAAATAGAAATGACAAGCCGCATAATTGCACAAAATATTTACAAATTTATTTTATAATTTCAGGAAATTTTATGCCGCTTTAATCAAGTCATGTACACGGGCACAACTGTGGGAGAATAGCTCGCGTAGCGTGCTGAGTCATTATCAATATTGTAAATATTCTAATCTGTCAGTCAACCAGAAAAAAGGACATTTTCAGATGGTGACGTCTAATATATACCCAGTTCCTGTTTTATGTCGTCTCCTATCTCATTACGACTATGTTGCCTAGCTGCTATGGCGCCTGCACTGACTGATTCCACATCACAGACTCGTATCAAATTATCAAAGTCACCACCCCATTCATCCCCTGAATCCCCAATCCCAGCAATTAGCGGTGGTGAAAAGTTTTTTGTGAAGAGCAGGGTGCAGCTTCAGGGATATCCTAAAGGTACGGTGTGTGGGATTCCAAATATTACACTTGCTCAATTTCAAAGGGTGCAAGGACTTCTAAAACCAATAGCAGCAAATAAACATTCAAGTTCAACAAATTTGAAACAATTAAAAATTACTCGTATTGTTTCAGATAATTGTGGCAAGAGTAGACAGAATTCTGTGAGTTCACAAAACAAAACTCTAGCCAAGGTTGATGAGAAAATGAACCAGAATTCTGATACCTTAATTGGCATACAAGAAAATGGTAAACATAAGGCAGTAAGCAATGGAAATGGCTTGACACATTTAACAGATAAACATTCAATTTCATTATCATCATCTTCCAAAGATTTGTCTTCACAGCTAAAAGGTAGATCTATATCTGATTCAAAAGTAGGTGTTGGCGACTCAAAAATGGTGGCCTCGGCTGCAAGTGATCAAGGGGTGGACTGTAGTAATGTGTCTGATACAGAGGATGTTTCATTAAACAAAAAAGATGCAGAAAAGGTGAACAAAGACCCAGTTAAAACTGAGGAAGAATTAAGTGATGAAGTTTCAAAGAAACAGCACATTTTTGAAAGGAGGACTGAACATTTGCTACGCCGCCTTAGGCGTCTGCAAGGACGGCAGCTGGAAACTCACATCAGAAACCAGGTTGGTAGTTTTGTTAGTTTTCAGAGACGCAACTTGCAAAGTGTGGCAAATAGATCAATAGGAACTTGTGGTGGCACACACTCTGAACTAAAGACAGAATTGCTGAAAAGTGAAGATGTGAAAAATCTTTCAACAGCTGCTTTGGTCAACTTAGTTCGTAAAATACAATCACCTCAAGGTCAACTAGGATTGAATCGTCGTGTAGTTAGTCAAACAAAAGTGAAAGAAGAAAATGAGCCATCCAGTGTATTGACCATTGATAAAGATATTTGTAATGAGTCTAGTCGTGTTGCAGGACATCTCGGCACAAATTTGCATCACATGCAAAATGCACTCGATTCTGACGCTACAGAGAGCAGTTCTGGAGGAGAGAGTTGTGATGAATATGATGAGTACGACAATGACAGAAAAGTTTTGCCACCACCTTTGTAAGTATATTTTTATCCTTACACTTCTAAGTATCTAATGGTTAAAAGACCAGTCTGTTAATGTCTATAATTTACTTAATTTGGTTTAAGTGACACAATCACAAGTATTGACCACTTGATGATCCAAACGACCAACGAATTTTTTTGCTGATTTTATTTCATATTTTGTTACATCACAGTTTTTGGACATTATATGATTAGTCTGAAGAAGGCATCACATCATTATTAAAATGTCTTATTTGTGGATCAGTTCAAGGATATATAGATGTCATTAACTTTTACAGTAACTGTAAGTGAAATTGTCTAAGTAGCAGGAGATTTTGTCTTTTTGTATAGAAGTATGTAATTTTGTCTATAGCAAGTGGCTATTTATTGAGAGTAGGGGGTTAAATTCTCCTGTTACTATTTATTGAGAGTAGGGGGGTTTAAATTCTCCTGTTTACCGGTACCAACCACACCCAACCCGCCTTCTAATGCAGTTAATATATGGAGCCAGATGGAAAAATGAGTTTGGTGTGCAACTAATAATTGTAGAATTTGTTTAAAACTTGATGAATTCAAGAGAAGTAATGTGTAAAAGGTAATGTGTACAAACAGCTTTGGGAATTGAAAAAGGCTATGTAGCTGCAACCCCCTGAGCATAAATCTGGTAAAAAATGCAGTGGACCATTCCAGTTAATGATACCTGTATAGTCATGAATGACTTCCTAATTGATACTTTGTTTGCGAGGTTGTCATTCAGAGTTGCTCAGTGGCCATGACTGTTCATGGTGTTGTTGGTCAACTTATAAAAATATTCTTAAAAAGCACACAGCAATTAATTTAAAAGTTCACAATGAGTAAAACGAAAAATGAAAGATTTGTTTTCACTTGCCCTCGGACTAGTGCTACTCTTTGAAAATGGTTCATTGGTTGCACAGGGCGTCCAGCAATGGTATTTGTCTACCCCTGCACAAGTTGAGTATTTTTTGTATGAACCACGTGACTATTTAAATGTATTTTTGGCAGCTGATCACATGACACCACTGTAATGGCGGAAATCAGCATTGGACTGGAACAGTGCTCGAACACCACAAAAAAATCAATTGTAGATGCAAATTTTTGTTATATTTCAGTTGATACATGATATTAAAACTTCTTTCTGTTTTAAGATGCAGTAATATTTATTTTCAGGTACATTAACATGGTTAAATCAGGACCATGGCAAACACAAGTTTTAAACTCAAATTTTCTTAAGTCAGATCATATCCCATAATTATGTCACCCTGTGGTTGATTGGTTTTATTTGTATAGATGAGGAAATGGTAAATTTGTGAATTGTTCAAGCACTGTTCCAGTTCGATTACTAGTCAAGTGAGTTTGTATATATACATGTATTTGGTCTATCCCATATCCAGGTAATGGTATCAGTAATTTGTATTTCCTGACTCCAGGGTCATGTTTTGTAGACAGACTTTGTACTCTGGTGAATTCTTTGATGGCTGCATAGTCAGGAATTGCATGATTTGATGGCACACCTTATTAACAAACAATCAGTTCCAGGTGAACTGCGTACAGTACGCACATCATGTTTTGGTCATTTGCCACTATATATATGTCGTGGCCGTGGCAAGATTTATTTGTGTCGTGGCATATCAAATTCCAGGGTGACTGTCACTATATATAGTGTCAAGAGATTAGTGTGTCGTGGTGGTGTCATAGCAATTACAATAAACATCCATTGAACTGCTAAGCTGCCGTAGAGAGGCTGGCTATTTTTCAAAACTATTTTCCATGGTATACAGTGAAACCTGTATATAGGGGGCCGAGCAATGGACCAGTAAATATTACCTTTATGTGAAGGTGACCCTTATACACAGGTTTTATGTAGTTGAAGTATGCAGTCAAGGGACTTGATAAAACTGGCCTTTATAAACAGGTAATCCTTATATAAAGGTGGTCGCTATAGCAGGTTTCACTGTAATTTCATTTTATTTGAAACAATCTTCGAAAATGAAAGAAAACGATGTCTCATTTATTGTTCATAGTTTTCATATAGCAGCAATTAAAAATTTTCATTTTCCGCCATTGATTTTTCCATTTGTGCAAAATGGCGATTTTAGGTATTTTCAGGTCCAAATAAAAAATTTAACAAATAACCAAGCATGTTTTTTTTTTATATATTGATGTAAAATTTTATATGAAGAAAATATACTCTCTGAAAAAAATGAGATTGCAGTGAAAACCAGAGTTTTTAAAATAATCCTCCATTTCTAGGTCTTCAAACATTTCGTTTTGATATTTCACCTCGGTCAAGGAGGAAATTAGAAGTTTCACTACCAGTACAGGCAAAACCAAAATCTAAATTTTCATTGAATGATAAAATTATCTCTCTGTGACATAAGGAACATATTTTTATTTTTGTTGAAAGAGGATCAGCGTTGGGATTTCCGGGTACCGCGAAGCTGAACCACATAGGGTATCGACCACGTTCATCCTTAAATTCCGATGTGTACTACACAGGTGAACTGATTTACGATAAGAAATAATAAGAATGTTATTTATTTAATGTATTTATTTAACTTATATTGTGTAAGCTGAAAAAATACGTTTTAATACCATGTTTAAAAAAATGGTCATCAACACACTATTCAACATTTGGAAAATAACATGGCGGACGACAACGTCAGCTATTGTCCTCTCTACTGATTCAGAGCTCTAGACCACTGAAATTTAGAATCCTGTGTAATTTATAAGGGTATAGCAGAGTTTTTTAAATTCACCAGTCTTATCATTAAAACCGATGAATTTTACAAAAGTCCGGTGAAATCTATATGATAACTGGTCCAAATGACCAGTAATTTTCCATTTCATTTCAGTTGTGTATATATTCAGACCTGAAAAAAATCTTCTTTGACCAGTGAAATTCCTTTATTCACTGGTCCAGTTGACCAGTAATTTTTTTTTTATTTCAAAATGTCTGGTATAGATTAGTTTTTCTTCTAGAAAGTAGAGAACAAGTAGATTCATCTTGTGTCATCTGATAAATACTAAAGAATTATGTACATGTTGAAACGATTTTATCAGTTATAATCTACCAATGATGAGTTCAACCCTTTCAAAATAATCTTTGGCGATGGGGACAAGTTAGGTAATTGTAAAGTATGTGCCGCAAAATGGTATTGGTGATTCTTGTGTGTAGATAGAAATAATCTTTTTCTGAATAGTTGCTTTTCATGAAAATAGCTGATAGAAATTGTCTGCTTTTGCTCTATTGAAAGGGCTGCCATTGATTGACTTTTAAACCAACGCCCATTTTGAGTAACATTGACTTTTCATAATGTCTGCTTGCTTAAATATAAGTCCTTGGCTAAGCCTGAATTCTCAGTTCAGTCAACTTGTCTGGAAAAAACAAATGATAATGCTAGACCAGAATTATTTATGCATACAACTGATATTATTCAAGTCTAGTAAATGATGAAATTATTAAGAATGTTACACAAGATGGCTATTCCAAATTATGTATAGGAAATTGAATCCTGTCCAAGCTGTTTGTACCAATATAAAATAAGTGTTATAAATGAGGTAAAAAGTGTTAATAATAATTCCAATTGGTTTTTTTTCTTTGAAATTGAAATTGTAGATTGCGAAATTAGTAAACATTTTGGTATTTTGCAGTTGAAATAGAAATAGAGCTGATACTTAACCACATAAAAACTACATAAAATATTAAAAATGCTATCATATAAGGCCTGTGTAGTATAATGCATTAATTGACAAGAGAAGCAGGGAAATGTGTCATTTTCAGCTTACATATTACATTAAATGTAGTTAGACCATAATAAAATCACCTGAGTGCACTTTTAAAACTTTGAGATCACCCCTGCTTTAACAAAGATTAACCAATATCCCATAATGCACTTTAGTTCTATTGGGAAATGTACATGGAGTTTAAGTGCATGTGTACTGGAGAAAGTGTACTGTTTGATAGGCCTACAATTTGTACATCTCCACTTAATGTCTGATAAAATTTAATAAAAGCATACATGTAATGCGCATCCAAAAATATTTTGAACAGTAGGGTGTAAAAAGGAAGGTGACATGAACATGTAAATTATGATATAGCTTTATAATACTATAATTCATTACATGTACATGTATGAATAAGTATAGATCTATATTACTCCGTAGATTTCCAAACCCAAGCACAACTTGACTATTCAGTAATAACTGAAAGATTAACTGTGAAAACTATAACCAGATACTGCCAGCCAACAAATCAATTCTTCAAGTATAAATAATACAGTTTGGTTACCCAGAAAATCTGTTCATGCATGTTTTTCTCATGAAGTTTATGAACTAAAAATGGGCATTTATGGGAGGCTACTGGCTAGCCTTTGAGAACCAACAGTTGATTCTAACAAAGATTATTTGAAGTAGTTGTTTTGGTTCCACAAACAGAAAAAGGGTTTCATTCAAAGTTAAGATTTTTTTTGTATAATGTATGTATGTTAAGCTAATTAAAAAAATTCGTTAATTCTGTGTTTTCATGTTTTTGGTAATATTTTATTAGGCATATACTCTTCGCTAGAGGCCTAGAGAAATAATCAGTAAAAGGACAATAGAAAGCTAATTGCTCTATTTGTAGACATCCTAATGTCTTTAGAGGCAGGATTTATAAAACAGGATGTGTGCTGTGTGACCTGTAATTCTGACTTGATAATTAGTTTACCTAGTCAAATAAGAGTGAAAATATATACAGACATGCAACTTTGTACATAATCAGGTAAGATCAAACAGATCAGATGTTTCCTAGCGATTTGTCTTATATATGTGTCTGGGACTCGATTACTCATACAAGAAATTGCGGGGATCACCGTTTGACAGATGTTAGTATACGGTCCATGTAGAACATTAGTTACTCTTAAAGGTAGAGGTACAGGGTTTTATTTAGGGTCAGTGTAGATCCGGTATAAGGTCCATTCCCAATGGCAAAATGTATAAACATTTTCCCAGTTTCAAGTCAAGATATTCCCAATTTTTAATCTTGGATAGAAGAACTGTTTTGTGTAAATAATTCAAAAGATAAAAAAGAAAGTAAAATGTGTGTAATTAATTCGAAAGATGAAAAAGAAAATAAAAGCAAATGTAGTTGGAAGTTTCCTCTGGAAATAAGATACAAATTTGAATAAATTAAAGACTAAAAACATCTAGAGAAATTATCTTCAGATATATTTTTCCATAGTGCTGTTAGGTTTTCCCCAATCTGTGGAGAGTATTTCTAGAAAAGGGGCTGTAATGGCATTTAAAGAATTTTGTCCTCTAGTACAGAACAAAGAAATGGTTTTACAGGGGGGATCAAAAATGTTTTGGGATATATATATTAAAGTCTTTACCCTATTTTTTAAGCCAATATTAAGGGTTTGACCCTGTGAGGTTGTGAAGCAGCTGTAAACGTTCTTGTTAGAATGTCAGCTTGTGCATCATGCACAGTGGTGTAGACTGTACTTGTTTATATAGCAAATTGATGTTGTTTATTTTATAATTCTTGATCATCATTTTTATGATGAAATATGCTCAGATGACTAATATCTGTACTGTATACATTTTCCTGGAGAGAGAGTTAGAGTTAGTGAGAGTATGAATTGTCTAGTTTGTAGGATTAATCTTAAAGGAAAGATTGTATACATGTATGAGGAACCCTGAGATCCCCATTACTCAGAATAAACAATTGATTTTATAAATGTGTGTATTATGTATGTATATCAGTGCTGGCTCCAGACTTTGATGTTACCTACACGATCCGTCAACGTTTTCATTATCCCTATGTTAGTATTGGGCTATTGATTGTAATATTGATTTAGGTACATACTCACTGTATACATATGGTGTGTGTGTGTGTATGTATATATATATATATATATATATATATATAAACTTGAGTGCTTGAGGCTATATTTACATCTACATTGATGCATTCTTAAGAATATTGTAACCATAGAGAATTGGTTTTTCATTACTTGCAAGCCTGTACGATGTACATGTATGAACATAGAAAATATGTAAACATGTATTACCGTATTCAACCCATTAGGCGCCCATGTCCCTACAAGCGCCCCTCCCCCTTTTTTAAACATAGGATTGAGAATCTTTTCTAACTGGTTGACAAGGAGATATGGATGTGAAAAACTAAGTACTGGTAACAGTTTATCTGTAGCCCTTCAGCAACAGAATTATATTGATAGTAGGGCTGCAACGATACAATGTAACAGCGATACAATATATATTGCGATTCGTACCTGACGATACATTTACGATAGACAGGAATTAAACAACTAAGTTGAAAATTCAATAATGACATCATTGCATTTCTGTGCACTTATTTTTATAAATAAAGATTTTGTTTCACATATCCTGTTTATTTACTTTTAATGTCAACTAAATAAGATACACCCTGTTAAATAAATTAGTGACTACCTTTGTGGAGAAATATATTCGAGAAGGAACATCATATTTTGGCTCTAAAATGTTAATCAATTTTCTGAAACCATCAGATTCTACCTATAGCAACCCCAGCTAAAAATTTTAAATATAAATGTGATTATGGAAAAATGTACATAATTATGTATACATATATATGACAACAATAACTTCCTTATACAGGTTGTTCATGTATATGTTTTGATTTATTTTCATTACTTTTGTATACTGGTATGACAAAATGTATAAAATACATGCAAATCCTTTAATTCCAGGAGGTCTTCTTTTGAGTGGTTAGGTAACATTATTTTTCATCATTCACATTTAAATTTTTGCATAACACTTTATATACCTGTAATAAATTAGTAAATCCATTCATGGCAAGAATATTGTTTGAGTACACACTCAAATATTTCTGAGGATTTTTTCAAATGAGCAATATATAATTTAATTTTGATTATACACAAATTTATCCATTCAATATGCAAACAAGTCCAATTACAGAATAATTTGTGTTTTATTTATTTATTTTTTTTCCTTTAGAATCATGAAAAGTTAGTTGAGCTTCACCAGAACTGCATGAGCAAATTTGGTGACTTAGTTTTATATAATGCTGATGTTACTAGGACAGTTGGCAGGGATATACTGTCTTAAAAACAGGCTTATTAGAAATTTGAATTTTCAATGGTGCAAATCTAACATTTATGATTTGTGAAAAAAGTCTCTGGAGATATAAATAAAGTAGATCTACATGTAGCTAGGGTTCTGAAAAATTATTCAAGTGTAGATTCAGTATTAAACTACAGTAAAACCTGTATATAGGGGCCACCCAAGGGACCAGAGAATATTGACCTTTATGTGCAGGTGACCCTTATACACAGGTTCAATTTAGTTGAAGTATGCAGTCAAGGGACTTTTCAAATCTGGCCTTTATAGACAGGTGATCCTTATATAGAGGTGGCCGCTATAGCAGGTTTTACTGTATATTTTTTTTTTCTCAATTAAAATACATACAGAGTCTACTGTAATAATTATTAATGATTTAGATGTAAAATTTTATCGATTGCATCATGTCACATATGACCAAGTGCTACTGGTTACTGTAATTTGTAAAGACTCAAGTTAGAAAGTTTTATAATTAAGGTCTAGTCTAGTCACAGTTCACCCAGTGTTTTTGGCCTTCAATATTGGTCATAAATTCAATATATGAATTTAAAATTTACCAAAGGCAACCGTGATCTTTTGCCCAGGATTATTTTTAGTTCATAGACATTATCAAAACTCAAATATTACGTTTTATTTATGTGCATTGAGTGACCTATTTCCTTCGGTTATATGCAAATTAGCAATAGATGCCGATCGATGTCGGATGTCCAAAAAGCTCATTAAAAGACTTATTATAATTTATTTAGAAGCCAAAACATTTTTAATTGATAATATTTGGAATTAAAACATGATAGGTGTGGATAATTCGTTTTAATTGTAGCGGATTCCAACAGTCACTTTGTTAACCTTTCACCCGAAGGTTAAATCCAAGAAGGCACCAACTGAAGCGTGGGTCGTCTTCAACTGCACCGGTGCACTAAAAAAGTTTGACGCTCGATGCGAGGTAGTAAATCATGTCGTAAATTATTGATTAATATGTCAAAATTTAAATTAGAACACGATCTTTTTAAGAATGGGTGAACAAAAGTGCAATACCTAATGACCATTATGCACATCGCCGTCAAAGATTCACTTATGCAACTTCTACAAAAACAAATTTTTTTTACACATGTTCAACTTCCGTGGCATAGAAAATTTCATTCTTTGATTGGATAGAAAATTTCATGAATATTCATTATCATTTAGGCACTTGCAAATGAGTTTGATTACCATAGCCCATCGGACTGCTCGTCCGTCACTGCAGCCAAAGCGGTATCAATGAAATGTGCGGATTTTTATTTTTAACTCGCAAAATCATCACATTTACACTAATAAAAAGCAATAAAATACATATCATTGGAAAGTACATTTACTTCTCTTTCAGATGGTATATGATATAAAAATATTCTGAAATAAATGATGCCTGAAGTTGAGACTTTAAAACCATAAACATAAATATTTGATTAATTCTAGTGCGTTATGGATATGAGCTGGGGTTGCTACTACCTAAATGAAAGGTGGTAAATAAGTCACAAGAAACTGAACTATTGCTTTTGAAATAGCCTTGGCCTTCGGCGAATTGATTGACAACTTTTTGTTCATTGATTGTTGCAAACTATGTTGCCCCTGTGAATCTTATGATTTATTTTAATTTTAGGCTTCGATTCATAATTAATGATTTACGTTTGGATGTTGCTGTTTCATGTCAAATGGCATGTTTGTGATTTTATCAGTTTTGCAAGGTATATCCTTGTTACACTGACGACATGTACTGCGAGTTCAAACTTATGTTGAGCCTCCTGACATTTGTAGCTTTTTGAACCACGAGTGACCCCATATCCGCGACTTGTATGACGACGGTGCTGTGAGGGCCAAAGTATGTCTGTTTTCCTCGTGGGTGAACTGCTTTTCACCTTGTTTTTTGTTTACCAGTAAACTGGGTATAAAGCCATTGGAATTGTTGAAAATATAATTCATTTTCTTCCCTTATTGAAATTTGACATTGATCAGAACTTTGAACAAACCTGAAATTGAATGAATGATATAACATGCAGGACACATGCTTTAGTTTTATTTCATCATAGTTTATTAATATTTTGGCTTTGAAATTAGAGTATTAACCCTCTTTTCCAAGTGAGACTAGCTTGGAACCCACTAGAGATGGTATTATATATCGTCATCGCAATAAATCATTATACTGAAAACCTGATCATGATATTGTAAAAATATTCAAGCATTGCGATATTTCGTTGTTTCCAATAGAAAAGAAAGTCTAAATATGTTCATTATGTACTTGAGCTAAGTACTTTAACAAACACAAATCACATACATTGTTGTGAAACTCCTAAATTTTGTTTTTGTTTTTACATTTATTATGTGTCTGTCTTACTAAGGGGATGTTTATGGATGAAGTAAACTACAAACACTGCTTAATTAGCATAGCAAGGGTACTACTGCATTTAATTCTGTGAAATATTGCCATGATATACAATAACAGCTCCAGTACCCACCCTTGCCATGGGAGCCTTACCCATACTGTGTATTGATTGTTATTGCATCAGAATGTAAACATAAAATACACACACACACACACACACACATGTACATTTTGTATAATAAATCTCCTCTTGTAATCCACATGCCTGGATTTACAAGTTTAAATGTCCACAGAAAAACTTCCACAACTCAAACAATGAAAAAAATAAAGAGTAAGCAAAGTGCTCAAGAGTCAGTGATCAGTTCTCTGTGTTATGTATTGTTTCTATAATGAAGAGAGAAAGCAGTATAAGGCTGTATTGGTATTTGGTATGTACCATATATCATTGTCAGATTTCCATGATAGGTCTCCACAATGTGCATTTCAGTGAAACCTATCTTAAAGGACCACTTTCATGAGAAACCACCTGTCTTGTGAGTCCACATTATGGAAATCATTTGGTTCAATAACCCTTAAAATAAAATTCTTTTGAGAGGCCACCTGTCTTTTGAGACCACATTTAAATGGCAGATGGGCTGGTCTCTCATAACAAGTTTTACTGTACACCTGTCATAGTCAGATTGCTATGATAAACACAGTGTGCATTACTTTAAGAATTCCTTCAGCATGTGGGTGAGTAAAATATCAGTTTTACCTGTCCACGTCAAGTTTAACAAAACTGGGTGGGTTCCAAGTTTCAGTATATCTACTGCTAGATTCCTTATTTAAATGTGTTTGAATGTGTGTATGAAAATATTTACTTGGTAATAATACTTTTATTTGATTTTTCAGGCATAGAAGGGCGGAGTGGAAGTGGGCGAAAGACAGAGCTGCAATTGCTTCGAGATGGACATGGTTGCAGGCACAAGTGTCAGACTTGGAGTATCGCATTCGACAACAAAGTGAGATCTTCAAACAAATTCGTCACACAAAAGGATGTGTTGTTTTAGGTGAACCTCCATCAATACAAGAGTTGGGATTGCGTTTGCGACAAGCTCAAGCTAATGGACAAAAACTATCATCCCTGGAATCAAAAATAGCTGATTTTGATGTTAAAACTGATTCTACGGGATCACCATGTAATATATCGACTTTGTTAATGAATGTTAACAAGCAAGCCTCTAAGTTAACACAATCCCTAGGAAATTGTCTTTCACCAGTTCAATCCAGTTCTCTGGCGGAGGGAAAATTAAAAGGAAATTCAAATCATTCAAAACATTTAAACGGCGTCATAAATTCAGGACATTCATCATCTTCATCATGTGCAGAAAACGATTCCAAAGTTGGACCATCAGGTGATTCTGTAGCAACACCTGAGATTTCACCTGCCTCACCTTTGCTGGAGGCATTCTGTCAGGCAGCAAGGTGTCGGCCTGTTCGAAGTTATAGAAAAAGGAAATTATTACGGACAGCAGGTTTACATCAGATTAGTCGAAAAGCTGCTCGTCTTTCCAGTGTCAAGTGTCATTGTAACCCACCACAAACTACATGCCCAATGTGTGGAGGGCGTTACAATAATACGTTAAATTTGGACTCGGACCTTATGCCACTTAATGAAAGAGTGGCATTGCTAGATCCAGCTTATCATCCCGTCTTGTCTTTCAATGAAGGTACTTATATTTGTTGAAATGGTTCTTTTGTATGTGGTAATGTAAAAATTATTACTAGATTATTTTGTCAATATCTTCCAAAGCATTGAGGTTTATGTGTAGAATTTGTTTTTGTTGACACCTATTGCCCTGCTCCTACCAAATTCAGTCAATACTCAACTTAACTCATTTCAGGAAACGTAAAATTCATGCTGCTATTGGACACTGTCATATATAATTGCATTGCATAAAATAGTCAATAATTACATGAAAATTATTGTGCATTTGAAGTATAACAGTATAAACTCAAACTACGAGTTTCATACTCAAGTATATGATTTAATTTCTTTTTTTTTTATTTCATTTTCTTTAACTCATAAACCTCTGAAAAAAATGGACTCGATGTAAAACAATGATTTAGACCAATCCATATGTGTCTTAAGGGGTAAATTGGTTAATGAGGAAATCCAGGGATAGAAATTAAACTGCAATCAAGGAGCCATCTGGGCTCGTATGTCAGGATTTTTTGAAGCTCCGTTACATATCTGGAAGCCCAGAAACTTGCTCTTCCTATAACATGCTATTTAAAAAATCTTGCTAAGAAAACATATTTTAAAGTAGTTCATATACTAACTACATGTAGCAAGGTATACTCAGTTTACAAGAATATCAGTTCAAATTTGTGAAAGTACCAGATGATAACCCCCAAATTTTCAGTAGCCATCTGTGTGAAATCTACTAGCCCAGCTCGGTTTTTACTCGCTGTGGGCTACTGGACCCTTGTTAATTTCTATCCCTGAAATCATAAATTTGAATCAATGCTTTCATGCAGAAAAGTGTTTTATCTTGTACTTCACATCCAGAAAATTTTCCAAGAACTTTGTCGTGTAAGTAATAGAATAAAAATTGAACATAAATCGGGCCACAAAATAACAAATCGTCGTAACCCAATAACAGGTTAAGACAAAAGGAATGACTAACCTGCAGGTTACGATAGCAATAATGAAGACTTGAAATGATATTCATATGAAAAGGAAGTTATGTGATATGTATTTGTCGTGACTTCCATGTAACCTGTAACGATTACACCCATATTATTTTGTGGTCTGTAAATGTTGACTGAACTCTGTGCACCCTGTTCCATAAAACTTTAACAAATTCTCATGTCTAAGAAAATGATCAGTGTTAGTGACTCCTGAAAATCTCATTGACTTACCATGTCAAGTTAAGGATGTTTTCAAGTACTAGTGAGTACGGTAAATTTTTAGAGTTTCTGATACCATGCTTATGGCCCAAGATTATAAGTATTACTTCAAGGTCAATTCTTCCATTCAACTTCTTATTCATATTTCATAACTTTGGATGTGATTTGAAAAAAAATTGTTATTGATGGGCCTTGGTCATATTAACCCACAACTCATGAAAAATAATGGATTCTTCTATAAATCAATGACAACTCCAAATGTGTCTTTAAGGGTAAATGGGTTAAAACACTTGAAAACAAGCCACAGCCAACTGATTTACAAGTTGATTACTCTCATCCTTGCATTACAGAAGTACAATATGGTACTGGTAAATGTCCAGAGTTACAGAAGTACAATATGGTACTGGTAAATGTCCAGAGTCATTGAATTTTATGGTTTACCAGTAATCAATACACCTCCATGGATCAGCCATTGATAACTTTATAACTGTGTACTTGCATACAAACTAAATGAAAAACAGGTCAAAATCATCATTAATATTAAAAGTATCCAACTGTGAGGAAAGGAATCTTTGTATCAGATATTCAATTATTTATCACTTTGCTTTTCATAATTACAACTTTCAATAAGAATCTGAAATGCTTTTACTTGTGTAAAATTCATCTCTGTTCATGATAATTGTGGGAGGAAACATGGGCATCATTAACTTGTTCACCCCTGAAGACACATTTGGACTGGTCCTGGGTAATAACTAAAACAACTTTTCTACTGTGCCTTATAAAACATTAACTTTTTTACATCAGTTTGGCTGTTTTTTTAGGTCCTAATAAGTGTCCACGCTTTTCCCCTGTTTTGTAGTACCCCGGGAGCTTAATGTAGCAACAGTAGGTGATTTTTTTATTTCAGTGTAATTAAACACAAACATCTTCATCAAATAGATCTCATTGAGCTGAGAAAAATACTCTTTATTTCATGTTAATATCTCCAGTAGAACCAAAGTTATAGCATTTTGAAGTTTCAGAATTTATGTCATTCTTAAGAAAGAATCAGCCTATATAGCTCATTATAAGCTAGCGCGCCGCGACGGACCCAGCGTCACAGACTTCTTCACATTTTTTATCTTATTTCCCTTATTTTTCATCAGATTCCAATGAAACTTGGTACCTAGATGGAAAAATGTGTCAGGAATCCAATTTTACACTCAGATTTGTGTTATCTAGCATGCAACTATGAAAAAATTACAATTCATTACAAAAAAAAAAAGTTTTTAGTCAAATATAATACATTGAAATGAAACATCCATTTCAACAAAACATAACAGATGTCACATACTATATAAAGTATGATATATATCACAAGAGAAATATATACATGTATCAATGACTATAATTAAACTGTATAATAACCTTTTTTTTTTTGTTCCAAAGTGATTCTTAAAATTATTCATTTTTATGTAGAACAATGTTCATCGTATACACAAGTTGAGTCGGATGTGCAATAATTACCTTAATTTCATTTAAAATGTATGTTTCTAAAATCATCATAGATCAGCTGTATTTGGTCATGATTTATTATTTTCCATAAGCGTCCAGAATTAACACACTCTGGTATAAATCCATTCTTTAATATGTAGCTAGCCTCAACAGTTTGAATGTCCTCTCGTTGAGGCCACCGATATATACCAGCACGATGTGTGTGACACATAAAGTTGACTTCAATATGCATATCATCCTTTTTGTTTATAACAACCCCAGGATACCAATTGTCATCATAAGCTATAGCAACATAGTCATTCACATTCACATCTGAAATGTCGGGTTGCTCTATGATGGTCTCATCCTCACTTATATTGAGCCTTCGACGTGATATCGGTTGCTGTTCATTTCCACATTCACTTTTCCTCTTTTTGTCACAATTTTTAATTCCTTCATTTATTTCCGAAAGGACACTCTTTTCCCTATGAATGTGTAGCTCGCGCAGGGTTTTACCTCCTTTTCTTGCAGAGATCATAAGTTTTTTTTGCTTCTCTGGGTCCATTTCCTGCAGCCACTTCATCATTTTTGACCTGTTTCTTTTGATAAGCTGAACAGAAGAATGATGGTGTAATGTTGCACTGGGGCGTCGCCTCTGACTGCTGTCCAGATCTCCAAAGTGATGCTCACATCCAAGATTAGTGACCTGTGCAAAGCTGCTTCTCTTGAGATCAGTTTCTGATGGAGCTTTTGAAAATCTTCCACCTGGTAGAAAATCAGTCAGTTGTTTAGCAACAGTCCCTTTCATTCCTCTGGCAACTCTTTTTACACTATCAAACAGATGTTCTCTATGCTTCTCGGGGACCAAAAATACAACATCTGCTATACGTTGTCTATGTGGAATTGAAGCTACAGAAGCCTGATCGTCTTGACTCCAATGATGAGTCGCGGTCAGAATTTCAGCAGGTTCAGTTTCGCATCTGGATAGCATACTGTCTATTTGTGCTACATGTTCATATAAGTGTAAGTATGGTACTTTTGAGTTGGCAACCAAATTCCAAAATGGCCCAGTCAACTTTATGTAAAAAAGTCCTAAACACTGCAAGAGAACAGCTATCAAATCACATTTCAAATCGGCCAACACAGACTTCAACAACAAATTTGGCAATTTGATTGATTCTAATATGACAATAAAGTCTTGTCGATGTACCAGAATTTCTGCTGCAGTTTGAAATAATGCATTGAAACGATTGTGTCTATAATTTCCAATTAATGACTTGACTCCATTTGATGCGCAGAAAGCCTCCCACAGATCTCGAGCGCCATGATGGTCACCAGCTGGTCCAAAAACCTCAGACACTGTACGACAAACTCTCTCGACAACTGACCCTTTGTCCTTCCAGTGTTCAAAAGTCTTGAGACTACTTCTTCCCAGGGGTCCAATATCTTTTTCAAATACCTGCAGCTCCTTGACAGCATAGGTATGGAAACCTAGAAGGACATGTGCCATGCAGTAAAACTGTAAAATCTCATCTTTGTTGCCATCACATTGTTGCAGGACATCATTTCGCCAGTCTGTCAGTAACTGATTAGCCTTCTTTTCATTCGCTGCCCTATCACTCATGCTGAAAGCTAGCTTCTGTAATGAAGAGCGGACAAAGTCGTCTGCAGTTACATCTTCCAGGCTGGGATTGTTCAGTGTGTTAGAATGAAGCTGAGCTAACTCTGTAATGTGTTCTTTTGTTGTATCATTTATAGCCACAGCTGTTTTCTTTATGAACTCTTGTGAAGCCCAAGCTTATAACATCTCCAGATGCCAGTGTGACTGACGTGTCCAGAAGCTTGTGTTTCTTCCGTGTTGTCCCATCACGGTTGAGACCCCAGCTGGCAGTATCAGACAGTTTCTCTGCAATATAGGACTTTGCCATGAAATGTCCTTCATCAATAACTGATCTTATAGTTTTGCTGGATGGCAAGTCTTCTTTTGAAAAATCTCTTCCAAACAAGTGCTTAGATACAGCCATTATCACTGGGGAAACCTTCTCATTTGCAACTTCCAGTCCGGTCAGTTCCAGTACACACAGTCTGATGTTATCTGAGAATGATCCATCCTTTGACTTTGTCTTAACAGTATTCTGCAGTATGTCACTCAGTCTGTCAACTTCCAGTTGTAAGTACTGCACTTCCTGTTCATTCTCTCTGTTTGTGTCTTTATTGTTCTCCTGACTGGAACTTGCACATTTTGCCTTCAGTTTTCTTGGCAGAATTCTTATAGTAGCTTGCCATCTTCTGCGCATTTACCTTTTTCTTCTCAGCACTTTTCAATATATTCTCTGTCTTTCTGTATTGTTCACAAAGTTCGACATGATTACAGATCCTATTTTGCAGGCATTTGATTTTCTCCAGGTCAGTACTGCTCTGTTTTTCAAACTTCTCAATCTGTCGTAATAACTGAATATTTCTTCTTTGAGATTCTCGTAAAGAATGTAGGTTTTTCCTGCTGGTTTCATCTCTCTTATTTACATTTTTTACTGAATAATGTCCAATCATTTTATATTAATCTGTACAAGTCTTTCTTGGGCACTGGTTATGTCATTATTAATTCTGTCAAGCATCTTTTTTCTTTTTCTCAATTTCATACTGGAGAAAGTTCGATTCCTTGTTTGTCTCCTCTCTCTCTGTTTACGTAATGGAGTTACTTGTAATATACATGTAGCTTGTTCATTTCTATCAGCTCTATCTACACACTGTATACTGGGTTCTTCCACAACTAAGTCCTGCAGTATCTCATTACTTGCATCAGTTTTAGCCTCCTGTAAAATTTAGGATTCTTAGCTGGGTTGACTTTACGGGTGGATCAAAATTCTCATCCAGTAAATCCTTGACAGAATTGTAGCCATTCACTTTCTTCTTACTAGCTAGCTTCTTCTTCTTCTCACTAAGTCTCTGTAATTTACGCTCAAATGCATTGGTATTTGTACATTTGAACCTCACATCTAATGCTTGGAGGACAGACAGCACATGGCGAGCACTTCCTAGATGAGCTTTAAGTTCTAATATCAGTCCATTTTGTAAACATTCAACTGAAGAAACTTCATTTTTGTCCAAGTCTGCTATTGACAGACCGCATGCTTTGGTATAGGGTCCAAGATATTTTCCAGCCATCACAGATTTATCTAAAAAAAATAAAAATAAAAAATGATTAAATCTCATAGAAAACTCGCATAGAAAATGCAATATGTCAAAACCACCCCACTTTTCATCTGTGCTATATATTCTAGGACTTACATGTAACATAATTTGATCAGAAATTATGAAAATCAAGTTGAATAATTTTGTTAAATCAGGCATAAATTGTGAAAAGGGAAGAGAAATTAACTTGCAAGCCCAACTACACCATCTCAGACTTAAATTCACTTATCATAAAAAATAAGAAAAATGTATTACCCCCCCCTCCTTCATGTGAGTTGTTCCGTTTAAATGTACAAATTTATTCACCAAAATTTTACGTGTTAATACAAAGGACATCTTTATATCTGACTCCCTGTGTCATTCTAAATAAAACATTATTTCTAGATTTAGACTAATGAAAATTAAAAACAACACAGATTCTATATTTACACTCCTTTTCATTTTTCATCATAAAATTTTTCTAAGTACAAAACTAAAAAAAAAAAAGGGCAGTGTTTCTCAACACCCCTTCCTTGCATGTTAACCCGGAAATATGGACTTACTCTGAATAATATATTTGTGAACTTAATCAAGATTTAAACAACATTAACAAACCCCCTTTTCATTCATGAAAATTTTAAAGTCCAAAACTAAAAAAAAATGGGCAGGGGTTCCCTATTCTCAATCCCTACCCTATTAAACCCTAAAATATTGACTTTATTGAAGGTTTATAACAATGACAGTCAGTGTTGTAACAAGACAAAATCTTGAATTTATGGGCCTGCATACAATCCTGTGCAAGCAGTATTTCGATCAACAGCCATTACAAAATATCGATGTAATAGTCTAGATATAGACCAAGAGATATTCGCTCACCAGCACATTTAACAATAGTAAACATACACATCATATATTTTATCAAAGATTGTAAATTATAACAAGTATTTAGACGTTTAGGTGTAATTCAGTTCGTTTCACGTGAAACCCAAACTGTTAGTCGTTCGAGAGACGATTTCGTTTTAAACACGCGTCAGTTGCTTTAAATTGAACCTCAAACTACATTAAAAGAAAATAATTGTGAAGATAATTATTCAATTTTATTATTTTTAGCGATCATAATATGAAATAGACGTTGTATCCGATCGTTGTAACGTGCTGAAAGTACTATTACTTAATTATCGTAAAGAAATTCAAAATGGCGCCCAAACCGACGCTTTGCATATTTTTTATGAATGAACATGACCTACTTAGCGGTCACATGCGACGGGGTAATTTTCCACGTGGAAACTAGTGAATTACACCAAAATAAAAGTCAGAATCTCTTTTTTTTATTGATATATGTGTTTTATGGACTTACCCGATATTTTTCATTCCAAATCAGGTAAACTTTCAGGTGTTGAAACTTCGTAATTAATCAAGGTACAGGTAAAACACGGGTATTGATGCAAAGGTAAACATGTCACCTGATTGGCTGTGAAGTTTCATGAATATTGATAAGGTTTTAACCTTTCGCTTCCGAGGTCAAACACAACGCGCGTTTAAACAATGTGATGAAAATGGTTACATGGTGATCTCGGCGTGTATTATGAATAATTTTGATTTCAACTCAAGATTTCTAAAGGAAAATCAACAATAAATATACAAAACATGCATATGATTAGAAAATAAAATTTATTCTCTTTCTAACGATATATATATTATAGGGATTCGTTACGCTATGTAACTAAGGTTTACTGATCAAATGAAGCACTGTTTATTTTTGTGTAATTCTTAACTGATTACGGCGATCGGCGCCGGTCGCTACTTAATGGGTCAAATATGATACTAGTCTAATCTTTTGTTTATGAGATGCAATGCTCCCAATGGCTAGTTATATTGTCTTCTGACAGCTCTTGCTTGTGTATGCATCTGTGCACATTCAATCTAGCTAGATACCCAGTTTTGTATCAACATGATGTAAATATAACAAAAGAAGAACAAATCTGAAAATAAAATTTTGATAAACATTTGGTACGATAGGCATTATTGTTGATTTGATTCTTTGTTGTATGCCTCACTGGACAATTTTTCTGTTATTGGGATAGAAATTAATATTTTATCCAGTAAGTTCTTGATGTGAAATAGAGCTTCTGTTTTGCATTCTTGTTGAGAAATTAATGTTATGGTCAGAATGGTTTATGTTACTGTTGTTTTTGGCATGTTTGTTTTATATACAGAACTAATTATGAAATTTCCTTTCATTTAGAAATTCCATTACCCATCCATTTTGAGTCGCTCCTGAAAAGTGGAGAGTGGCAAAACAAGCCACCACCCAAAAGTGCCAAAGTACTGGCAGGAGAGAGAAGGTAAATATAGCATAGGTCTACAAAGGTAAATTGGCACATGTTTACAAACACAGCGAGTCTAAATTGAATCAGAGCAGGGATGACGAAACTTTTTTTTCAGCAACAAAAATAGTAATACATGGAGTCATGTTTTACCTGTTCATTCCTCATTTTGGAAAATAGACTATTGTTTTGGGTTTTTGAGAGACCCCAGATGTTCCACTTTTACCTTGGTAGACCAGTAATCAGTAATTATGTTGATGGAAATCCAGGAATCTCTTGATTCAAACAGTGGCCTATGTCACAAGAGGTATAAAAGTGGCAGTATTTACATATACAGTCAAATTTGTCTTTAAATGGCATTAAATGCCACTCAAGGGAACAGACAAAAGTAACCGTTATAGACAGGTGGCCTTGATAAAGAAATTTATTCATTATAAAAAGTTAACAAAAGCTACGTTTGAGTGGCCATTATAAGCAGGTGCCCTTTAAATGCAAGTTTGAACATTCACTGAGCAAAAGTGAGAAACTTTGTGGCTCAAAGCATGCTGCTCTAACCACTTGGCACAAAGACCCCCCCCCAGTTAAAGGATAGAGGATACTCAAGCTAGCTAGTATCTAATGGCCGAGGAGAAGACCTGGCTACATTATAGTATGATTATACTGTGATAAAACTGTACATAGGTCAAAAGATTTTTTAATTTTAAAATGTGTAAAACTCTTGTTTTATCTATTTGCCCATTCAATTAGTGCTTGCGCAATTGTATAGTGTTATCATGAGCTGTATTCGACTACTTGGCAAGGCCCATTTCATGTCATTTTTGCTAACCATTTAGCAACTGTAGTTTTACATTCTGGTTGTTAGTTTTACACATTTTAAAATTAAATATGAATATATAAAACAAAAGAGTTTTACACATTTAAATTTTAAATATGAATAGATAAAACAAAAGTTTTGTTTCTGATGTCCTTGTTTTAGTATTCCATTCATTAGCAGGGCTCAATATACTCTGAGAAGTTAAAAGCATAGCCTCCCTTGCATTGTCTAAGTCTGCCTGTCATATAGATGACTGGCAGAATTTCTCCTAAGTTTTTGCAAATTTCCTGATAAATTCAGCAATTACAGGTAAAGTCAATAGAGAATTTACAAGGATTCCGACATGATTCCCATTTTTTGTAATAAAGAAAATTGATTTCTTCTTTGAAGTGCTAAAAAAAAAAATAATGAGCTTTGGATATTTCATTCTCTATTCTCTCATTTAATGTACAATTTTACACTAGTCAATTTTGTTTTTACAGACGCCAAAAACTAATGGTGACATCTGTCCGTGATAGAGCCAGAAAACCAACAAAGTACAGCAAAGGTGCAGCAACAGTGCTTTTGGCTTCAGCAAGTATGTATACATAGCTGATCTGATTACTATTCTTGTAATATGTTCAGTTCAAGTTAGTTTTGCTATAATCTTGTGAAAAAAGTATTTCACAGAAATATGGATTTAAGTTCAAATTCAATGTTGAGACACAATATAAGAGAAAAGAAGAGAAAAAAACAAGTCTGTCATAGATCAGACAGAGAACATTCCATGGTGGGCGCCAAGATCCCTCTGGAATCTGTCATTTACAGGGGTGGAAATTAAGAAAATATCCTCAGGAGCCAAACGTGCTCCCAAGTTTTAAATTCCGGGAGCCCAGATTTAAACTTATGGGCCCATCATATTTACTTGAAAAAAATTTAACCAGTTTGTGACTTAAACATTTTTAACATCTTAAGCAGCCGGGTAAGTGCTATACTGATATTGTGCTTGACTGCCATGAAAATTTGGTTGCCCAGAAAGAAAAAAATATTTGAGTCAATTTTGTGTTTTATTAATTTATTGTTATTTTAATAAATATATACAATGTGAATTGTCTCTGAATGATATACATTGTATTTGCAAATTAATTGTGAATGCATTCTGTATTGTCAATATCATTTATATAAATCATTATTATTATTGATTCAAATTACAAAAGTTTTCATTTTTTTTAAACCAATATCTATCCATTTTAAGTATCTCGTTAAAACTTTTTATCACAACAACTAATTTTCCTTTTATCATTCACCTACATTTAATTAAGATTTTATAACTTTTATACAATGTACAATATATAGTACTACATGTACATGTATCATCACTTTAACACATCCTGAAATTCAGTTCTGTTCGGTATTGGTTCTTTTATTACACACACCCAACTTCCATTTCCTCCATAAACTGCAAGCAACAACAGTCAACACACGATATGCTCTGTGACATTTTTGGCGCTGAGGTAAAGATTAACGTATTTACTTGTCAATAAAATAATTATTTTAATTTCTAACTGGTTTTTAGCAATACATTTCAGCTACAAATAGAAAGAAATGGATCATTTTCGAAACTTGAGCTTTTTGAAATGATGAATGCAAAATGGTTGTACTTTACTTTCATTCTGATAAAAGTGGACATTTGATGTTAACATGTCAAAATTTTAGCGTCATCAGATTTGGAATTTTAACGACCAAAATTGGGGAAAAAACAGATACCGTTTCCAATTGGAAATAAACCAAATAACGACCCAAAAAGTGGCAAAAAATTCCTGAAATCGATTTGCCAAACAGGCGACTTCAAACGTAAAACAAGTCGCCCGATCGTAAATTCAGTCGCCTCAGGCAAACGGGCACCCATTAATTTCCACCCCTGATTTATATTGAGACCTTGGGCAGTTTTTCTACATCAATGTATAGTAAAATCCATATAACCTACATATACAATATTTTCTTGTTAGCAACTTTGGCCAATCTTTTAAGCTTATCAAAACAAGTTTGAGGAGAGCTTTTTTTATATCATGCTCAACTCTTGATCGTGAGGTCGTGAGTCCAGCCAGTGGCAGGTTGGTTTCCTGTCCTTCGGATGAGACAGTAAAAACTGAGGTCCTGTGTCACAGTAGGTGTCAGCGCGTTAAAGAACCCTCATTGCTCAACGGCCTTAAGTGCCGAGCATAGGCCAAACTTTGAAGCCCTTCACCAGCATTTGGTGACGTCTCCATATGAGTGAAAGATTCTTCAGTGGGATGTTAAACAACAATACAACAACAATAAAGGAGATCTTTTGCTATCGCCATGGTGGGCATCCGAGTTAAGAAGATATGTTGATGTCAGGTTTACCTGCTTCTCCTACTCGTACAGCTTCAAAAATTGTGGGGTATAGATGTCTCATGAGTTTGTGCATATATTCCAGATTCTGGGTTTATATTGTATTGTTTGCAAAAATGACCCTTTTTGATCTATGTCTTTTTCCTTTTAAATGCTATGGTTTAGATGAGTAAGGTCTTGATCTCAATGCTACGGTAAAGACGATTGGTTGGGGTAAAGTTAACCTGTTTCTACTGCTCATACGCCATAGCTGCTGTGATTCAGAAACGGGATTTGTCTTGTGTAATTGCTAAAATGAACCTGTTTGGACTTGGGTCAATTTTCAGTGCTATGGTTAAAAGGGCATCATAAGCTGTGCTTACCAAACAATTATTTTGATTTTTTCTATTTTTACTACTTGTACTTGCCATATGATAACAAATAAGAGCTGTACTTAGGCATAAATATCTTATATTCCTATATGTTTTGTGAAAATAAGGTCAGGTCCAGTGTTGTTTACATATACAAATAGTAAGGTTGAATAAATCAGTTGCAAATGAAAAGTCTCAGACTTAGTTTCTCAAGCAGTTTTCACAAAATATATAGGTATTAAAGAATTTCATGTCTGTGTATAACTGTTATTTGTTATTGTATATAAATGTATGCAGTAAAAAGGGAAACAAAATTTATTGAAAAAATGCAGCTAATGCCCCTTTAAGATATCTTGGGATATGGTTAATTGTGGGTGTAAAAATGTTGCTGTTAGGTGAACTATAGTAAGTAATGTTTTTACTCTGTTTCAACTTTGTTTTACATCTCCAAATTTTGAAGTAAACTTGGGTGATGTATTGTTGTCAGTTTTCCCCTTTGAACATGCATCTTGTATTGTTCATAAAAAATATTTCAAACTTCTTGAAAATTTGCTTTGCCAATCTTCAAATTTTGTAAGAAGCTCCTCTAAATGCTTTGAATTAAATGTATTGATATCACTACTTGCAGAACTTCGGAACAAATATGAGAGAAGAACACCAACCAAGAGTAGACCACTCAAGTCTCCGAAGAAGAAGGTATCTGAGAGGCGCATGTGTCGTAATGATCTTAAACGACGTCGGGCAGCCAAACTTGCAATAGGTAAATAATGTATATAGAAGACTAGGCTACAAAAATCTTCTGTGCTACAAATTTTTAATTGAGGGGCATATTATTAGTGACTATTTTAATCAAGCTCATATTCTAATACCTATATAGATTCTCCAGAAATAGTATTTTATTGATTTTTTTTAAGGTGGGGATGGGGCTTATCTTCATATCTGGTTGGGCTCATACAACACATTTGAAACTAATATGGAAACTCCAATATGTATAGAGTATATATTATCTTTGCTTTTGTTATTAGGAGCCTCAAATTTGGGTAGCTGTCTATATCCATTTTCTACATCTGCAATGTTTAACCCATTAATCCCGAAAACAGTGGATTCTTCTGTAAATCAATGACTTAGACCAGTCCAAATTTGTCTTTAGGCCATACAAAAAAAATGCCTAGGTTCTCAGGCCACTTTTTAAAAATATGGATGAGGGAGGGAGGCTTTTTTTTTTTTTTTTTTTTTCAGAAGAAGAAAGTTGTCTTTCTTTTTTTCGAGAAATTTCATCAAATCCACTGCTTCAGCTGTCTAGATATATCTTATGAATCATGATCTGCTTACCCTTCCAGGGCACAAATGTGTATTATCAAGATGAAGAAAACTTTGCTCGTATGTGAGATTTGGCAAGAAATTAACGACATCTCGCTCGATGTCTAGTCAATGTTAAGTAACAGCCTCAATAGAAACGTAACTTTTTTATGTTCGTCAAGCGCACAGACGACTCCGTTAAGTTCTTCCTAAACACAAAATCAATATCGGACCGGATATGAAAAAATTCCGGATTTTGACGAAAATAAAAATCGTCGACGTGGGAGTGTTTTTAGGGATGCGGCGGGGCCTTAGAACCTAGTATATATTTTTTTTTGGCCTTATGTGTATGAGTTAAGACTACAAATGTGACCCAGTGTATTTCCCCAGTTCACCATTTCCTGTAACGTCTATACTCAGCTGATACATTTGAACTCTGGAAAATTCTTAGACTCTCCAATTGGCCAGTAAACTGAAAAATTTGGTCGCCGCCAGAAATTTTTACTGGCCAGAATTTTTAAACAATATTTATATCATTCCTTAACTACTTGTAATTTTTCCCCTTTTTTAAAACTTAACATCACATTCCATAACATCTAGTAAAACATTGATTTACTCTTCAGATACATGGTCAAGTTACAATACATCAGTGCTTCATTGTTTCTTTACAGCCTTAAAAAGAAGTGATGGAAGTGGTGATTTGTCTATGTCTCTACCAGATTCTACCGCATGTGGCGGTCAAACACCCACACCCTCTCCACAGATGAAGGACGGAAGTCTTATATTATCCTCGAGTTGTCCGTCATCCACTTTTAAAGAGTTGAAGGAGGCAACTCTTAGGAAACGACGTGGTGAAGCAGCATATGATATAGACAACATAGTGATACCGTACAGTATGGCAGCTTCTACAAGAGTGGAAAAACTTCAGTATAAGGAAATAGTCACACCTAAGTATGTAACATTGGTAATAGGATAATTATACAAATGAAAGCTTGTCAGAGTGCATTTATTGTCAATATGGATACTGTTTGGGTTACAGATAAATAAAATAGCACTCCCTATTGAACGGCAAAATCATGAGTATCGAATATTTCGCTTTAAATGTGATGTCTCATCTTGATGGAACAGCGAAATGAGAAGAGTAAAGTATAGAGTATATCTGATATATCTTGGTGTGACGTCATTTATGAATGAGGATGCATCTCTTTATGTGTTGTCATATGAGGAACTTTCATTTTACTATAGCTGATATTAACACTGCCTAAATTTACACTAAGTCATTGGGAGACTGCTGCAGGAAATAGATATTAAAATTCATGAGTTGTGTGGTCACCCAAGTCACATGATGTACCGCAGGCTATAACTCTTAGATTCTTAGATTTTGCTTTTGTTTGAATGTTTCAAAGAAAAAAGGGTAAATTTTACAAAAGTGCGGTGAAATCCATCTGATAACTGGTCCAAATGACCAGTAATTTTCCAATTCTTTGCAATCGTGTATTTATACAGACCAATAAAAAAAATTCTTTGACCAGTAAAATTCTTTTATTTATTTGTCCGGTTGACCATTAATTTTTTTTTATTTCAAAATGTCTGATGGTGGCTGCCAGATTTTAATGGTGGAGGTGATAACCTAGTTACCATGTACCTAGGGAGAGACTACTTGCCTTTCGTAAAAAATGAAAATCAACATCGTCCAAGTTTAATCTTTAATTACAAAGATGACTGATACCTGAAATGTATAACCACAATACACAAGTAAATGATTAGTTAATAAAGTATACAGTACAAACTCTCTCCCAAAATCAGCTTAGGTTCCAGCCAGGCTTGAACCATCTTGTAGCAAGCCTAAAGGTCATTGGAGTAAGACTTAAAACTGCATTTCTGTCGAGCATTGTATACTAAAGAATCCTCACATTTTAGATAAGTCCATAATACTGGTGACAAACTGAGATGCTTCATCTGTTGCTTTTGATGTCTCTGTGTTAGAGTGATTTCGTGGCTAAATGTTAATCAGTAATATAACAAGAAAAATAGGATGAACACCAGATATGTCCGGTATTTCTGTGGAGATTAAGACATTATTAATGTATCATTTACAGGTGGAGAAATATAGAAGAAGAGGAAGAGGAGAAAGATGCTACTGTAGTTGAGGGATCTGAAGAGGAAGATGAGGTAGGGCTATATGCTTAATTGAGGACCACTATTTGTAATAGTCTAGCGTTAATTTTCCACATGTGACTTTGTTGTCAATAAGATTTTTGATGGGGGGATTTGAAATAGGGGAAACAGGATTGACTGTCAGGGGTCTGGGTCGCCAAATGTGTACATTTGATGCAGATATTGATATATTGTATACTATTTTTTCTGATGCAGAAATCTCATAGCCGGCAAAATCTTTACAATAGGCAGTTGATAAAGCCTGTTGTGGGCTCTTATTTAGACACTGCATGTGAGTGGAAGATATGACATGTCAGGGCTCACCCTGGACTCCGGGAAAACCATGAACCAAAATATTAGCCCACCATGATTTTTATTAGCCAATGAAATTTTGATTAGCCAGGTCAATAGATTTTGATACCAAAAATTGTTTTTAAATCTGATGCAACATGGTGACAAGTGCAAACTATATATATATATATATATATGTATATATATATATATATATATATATATATATATATATATATATATATATATAAAATATAAAATGTAAAAATGTTCAGAATTTTTCCAGACATTTAGTTTGACTGAAATTTGTCAGACCTGGCAAGGTTGTATGTTGTGAAAATGAATTTGAGAGAGAGAGAGACAGAGAGAGAGAGAAGGGGGGTAGAGAGAGAAACAAGTTGACCATGTTAATATTTACAGCTTGTTTAATCAAACGTTGTCAGTGGTATGTGTTTGTATTGAAAACAAGAAAAATGTATGGTAAATTTTTGTCACATTAGTAGTTTTTAGGTGTTTCAAACATGAATAAATATGGTATATCAAGTGTAATTAAATGTCTATTCCGAATTTTGACACAATAGGGGAAACCAGTGGATTCTCTGAAGGTTTATTTTTTATAACTTATTCTTTATATCCAGTTTATTGTCATTTTTTTATGCAGAATGAAGACATCTCTGATGAAGCCTTTATCAAGAGACATGATATTTGTGAAATCCAGGAGAGGAAACGCTTCTCATCTTTCATACAGTATCCTAGTCGCAGAAGTAGGGGATCTAGAAATGAACCGGGACCAGCAACACCTCTACCGATGTCACCAGATGTCAACAGCGTAATGGACACAAATGAGTCCGGAGTCAACAAGGGGTCAGAAGAGGTTTTCAGAAAAAGAACATTGTCATCAGTGAGTGGTTCCAGTGTTAGTGCCCACTTGTCACAGAATGAAGACTTTGTTCGCAAACGGAGTGGTTCCGTGTCTCGGCTCTCAACCATTAGCTATGGTGTAGAGGAGAACAGTATGGATGCATATTTTGATTTCAGAGAAATGCACAGTGTTGAACCTTGGCCAGAGAGAAAATTCCCTTTGGCCGAGTGTGATTATGAGGAGATGATATTGGTCCAGCCTCCTGCTCCTGTGAGGGACTCTCACTATCTGAGGCAAAATCGCATCTCAAATTCCAGGGTTTGTTTACTTAATGAATACAATAACACTCAAATAGAGGACGTAGCTTCTAATAGTAGTAGGGCATGCTCACCAAATCCAAGTTGTAGCTCTGGCTCACACACAAGTGAAGATCCTAATGATCCAGAGTGGACTATGATAAATGGTATCAGAACCCCTACGAGACGTGGATCTAGGTCGTTTAAGAGGTGACAGGTATAGATAGGTTGTTAAAGGCTAGCAATGTAGGTAGATCAGATCGGTCTACTTCGGTGTTACAGGGGTTAATGGGTTGGTCATAATGTGACATTAATCCTCTGGACAACAGCTAAACAATGCACTGGTCTGTATCGTTCCCCCAGTACTAGATCAGATGAATTCAAGCCTCGCAGTAACACGGTGAACAAACAACACTGTGCTACCGATTACATGCTCTGTCTTGTGAGATTTCAGTGTGCTTTTTATAAGAGATTCCATGCAAGAAAGTGCTATCTCTTCAAGACATTGGCATATATGATTTCAGAGAGCAAACCAAATGATACTTGCACTAGTATCTGCCATTCCTTCATTTGCTTGGCATATAAGTTTCCCATTTAGGGGCTATTTGGGACACATGTGGCCCCTGTTAGCTTGACAAGCTTTTTTTTGAACAAGATAAAAGTTGCTTCAATCCATAGTTATCTTACCACATGTATATACATCACATCTGGATTTATTTGTATATAAACATATATATACCAGATCCTCATATGTAAAAATACACATACAACAAGTGATGACATTTTGTTAGTTTTGTACAGTGTTTTCTTGTTATTGCAGTTGTATATTTTGTAATATGTGTACATTTCTGTCTGTTCTACCATTTCATTTACCAGTTTTGTATAACAAGGTGTATGATGGAATTGTTAACTTTTTACGTTTTTTTCCTGAGTTTTGGGGAATTATTGAACATTTTCTGTACATGATAGTGCTAGCGCATTTAGCAACTTTGCAGTATGTTTGATCCATACTGGTATGTTGGTGTTTATTTTTTATCAGGAAATATAATACAGGGCAGCGTTCCACAAAAGGTCAGAAATTTGTTGATTACAAATCTTAGTCATGACCTCTAACAATGTTAGCAACTGATTGTCGTAGTTATTGGAGTATATGTTCGTTTGAGCTGTTTATATTGAAATTCTTCCGTGTTGTATTTGCAAATTCTAGTACCATTCAGTTTCTACTTTTTCAGGACAAATTTCAATTTTCTTAGCATTTATGATTACCAAAATATAACTTTATTTACATTCTTTCATTTGGAAAGTAAAAATCAAGTTTAAAAAAATAAACAATATTTCAATATAGTGAATAACAGAACAGTTATGAAAGAAAATTATAAATTTACATGTTTAAATTTATTTTTTGATTGATGATCTTTTATGGAACATTGCCCGGGTATTGGTTTAGATTGTTAAATCTTTAACTTTATATAATACTAGCAGAATTATCATTCCACAAACCGTTATCTCATTGGTTTAAAATTGTATTGTTGTGACAATAAGCTGTTTTGCCATTTTAATAGCTTAGTAAAAAGATTTAAAAATTGAAGAAAATTTTGAGGACAAAAAAACTGTTTTTGACTGCTTCTTGCTCTAATTTGAATCTCAAAACTTTAATTATTATTATTATTTTAAATTTCTTTTTTGTATGTGTGTTCTGTGTACTCAGTGAAGATAAGAATTTGATCAATATATGGTTGAAAAATGGACTTGCTGTTGTGACTCGGTTTCATATACCATTTGATGTTTAAATAATATATGTAGTATTTGGTCGGTGAATGTGTTAAAAAGTTTGCTAAAATAATGTAGGTGAATGTGGAAGATTTTTGCTTTTTTTTTAAAGAGGGGGAGGTTGTGTTAATAATGATGGTTTTGTTTTCATAGAAAGAAAAAGTAAAGGAACGAAGAGGGATAACTCCAATTTTTTGTTAGAGAAATTAATAGCATTTAACCACATAACACTTTTTTGCCAACTTTGAATTGTATTGGTGGAATTTGAATTTAGGAAGGTTTGAATTTTTAATTTAAGAAAGTAATCCAAAATTACCAAAATGATTGTTTTGGACAGTGTATACTCAGTATCAATGGCAGCGATAGCCTGTTGCCCATTTATACATTCAAGAGTTACCTTGGTGTTTTTTGTTTTTGTTTTTTTATTTTTTTGTTTTTTGGTTTTTTTTTTGCTGTATTTAATAGGGTATGATTCATGCACAGACACACTCTTAAGAGATTTCCTTAACCGTAATATGTATATATATGTGCACTGTTGATAGAGTTCTTATGTACGGTTGCATATTATATTATTGAGAAAATATTCTCAATTAGAAAATTTGCAAATTTATATAATTTAAAATGTAAAATGATAACTAAAGATATCTACAAAAAAAAATTATCTGTTTCTCGGACAACTAATTTAAAAGATGTGGCAGTGTAGATATGGTTTGTGTTTTATGTTTTTATTTCCAATCCCATAAGGATAGGGTTTTCATGTTTTCTTTTAGTGGATTATTGTACTACCCATCTCAATTTATACATGAAATATTCTTAGAATGTATGCTTACATTATTATTCAGTTGTTTCCATACTAAGACATTCAAAGTTTCGATTGAACTGCATTTTTGGCCTATGATAAGTATTAGAACTGACAAAAAGTATGTTCTGGGCTAATTTTACTTTACAGTAGGTGAGCTGTTGACTTGTATTGTAAGGCCAAGGTAAAACGATAACTTGTTTGTTGGATCCCCTCGCACCTAAACTTTGATTTGTGAAAATGCAAAATATATTTCTGCTGCCCGCATGATGTCCAGAAACAAATTTATAAAAAGGTCAAAGTGAGACTTTTGCATATCATGATACTTGTTAAATGCAAGAAATATTTTCTATAGAAAGGTCAGTGACACACAAGGGAGATAATTCGAACATAATGTATATCATGAGAATGTAATTCCTTTACAATACAAACTTGATTTTATTTAGGTTTAATATGTAATGGCAAATGTCAAGAAATATTGGTTTACTTTATATGACTTGGATTTAAAAAAAAAAAATACACTTAAAGAAACTAAAATTTGTTTACTTGCCAATGAAAAAAAAATCTTTGAAATAAAGAATTAGGTGAATCAAATCACTTGCTCACCTAAAGTTTTTCCTGAAAATCTGAAGAACAACTACATTGTAATTGATTTGGCCTGGCCTGAATATATTCATTTGTACCATAAGAAGGCTATTTAACCTGGGGGGTCAAAATTTCAGAGACTTATATATATACTTTCATTCACCTTAGAGAAAAAAGGAGAACTTCATTAGTCAATTTATTTAAAATATTTGCTTGTACTTTATTTTTTTTAAATTTAAGATAAAATGTTTTTACCATATTATGTTCAGATTGAATTTGAAAAATCATTGAATATATATATAAAGTATAATTTTTTTAAAGTATTTTTTGTTTTATTAAAGAATGTCTATGATATAAGAATTTCAACGTTCTGTAGTGCATAATAAATTTTCACAATAATGAATTGGATAAAACAAACAGTATATCCATTTATGACATGAATCAGAAGGAAAATTATTTGTTGTTTAAAAAAGTATTTTGTTTCAATATCTTGAAAAATATTTCCAAAAATAGTGCTAGGTTAGGTTACATTTCAGTAATCTTATTTTAGTCTGTTGTATCCTCGGTCATCTGTAGATGTTGTCCTGTACATTGGTCCCAAAGTACAAAAGATATCTATGGTAGGTTATAAGTTAAGTCGTGCCTTTTTGTCATAAGTACTTATGTTAGAAATTTAACTGGATATTTTTTTCCTTCCTTTATTAATTTGGATTGCATACATATTGGCAAGTAGACTAAAATACAGTATCAAAGGGCTACTACTACTCTTTAGTTTGGTCTTCAGCTAAATGCTAGGACTAACTCATTTACCCTTAAAGACACATTTGGACTGGCATAGGTCATTGATTTATAGAAGAGTCCATTGTTTTTCAGGGGTTGCTGAGTTAAAAAGACTTGTTCTAACTGGCTAGAAAATATTTGGAGTGTAGATTTTCATTTATCACTTATGTCCAATGGTCACTTCTTATCAATTGGTATGGAGATTAGTGTTAACTTGAATCTATTTACAAGTTGTCCTGAACAGAACATGATTTTCACTGATACTTGACACAGAATATTAGGACATCAAATGATGATTCAAGAGTTTGGCATTTATATTAAAACAACTATACCGGTATTTAACTATTAGGAATTTAGTTCCCATGAAGCTTGTTAAATAGATCTTCAAATTTTACATTTGTCTGAACAATAGCTAAAATCGCCTTTAGGTTCAAATTACATTCAGAATAACTTAGTAAGTAATTAAACAGCTTTTGAATCAACATGCATATTATATCCATTTATTTTTTTTCTATTATTATTATTGATCAGTTATGTTTTGTTGTATTTGGACTAAATCTGCAGAAAATATTAGCAGATTAAGTTCATCAGTATCCTTAACAATGTTCATACGCTTCTAATGCAATGAAAACATGAAATAAAAATTTTAAAAACCTGAAGTGTATAGTTTTGTTTGTGAACTAAAGTTATATGCACTGAAGATTAAAGATCAACTGTTTTTGGTCTATCTTTCTGTCAACATCGCTTTGCTTATAACTTTGTCAACTTTGCTTCTTACTTTTACCCTATTGGCATTAAGACAATATATATTGAGCTAAATGTTACAGAAGTTTCAGAGACCTTATTAAATAAACACCATGTGGAAATGTGTTCTATACTTTTAACGGTGAAAGTAACACTGCTGATGCATATAGTATTTGGAAGGTTCTTGACCTTTGATACACCGCATATGTGAGTGAAAAAGCTACCAAGGTGAAGCAACAACTACAGTGGTGGGACATAAAAGAGTTCCCAAAGTTTATTTTCACGATATTCATAAATTATTAGTAAATTCATGGGTTTTTTCAGTAACTCCTCTAGAATTTATCGTTTATCCTATTTCAACAAAACTTGATTCACAGGAAGTATAGGTTCTGGTGTTCGTATGCTAGAAATTTCATTGCAATCTATTATTTCAGCAGAAATTACCATTCTTCATGAGAGTAAATTTTTAGCGACAGCATTTCGATGTTTATTACAAAGATAATGAATGGATTTATGACGTAATTAATAAACACCCAAAATTAAACCAATGGCACCTAAGTAATTTGTGGATGTAAACTACGAAAATGTCAAAATTAGACCCAGGTTTCTAGAGTTAAACGTGCCATTTTTCATTTATTTTGGATGTCTACAAAATTAAGAGGACAAAATCATACCAATGCAGAATTACTAGGAAATACATTCTTGAGAACTCACTTTTGTCCCACTACTATAGTTAAAAAAAAATTGAGACTACATTCAATAGAGATGCAGAACCAATGACAACGACCCGTACATAATATTCTCCTTCAGACATTGCTTCCTTTGAAAAACCGCAGAAACATGAAATTCTGTCAGTATATTGATACTAGAAAACAAATCGTTTACATTGTTTAGCCCTCAGTAATGAGGAAGTAATTACAGAGGGCAAGCAATGTAAATGATCTGTATATAATTTCAGGTTCGTCTGGAAAAACAACCGGGAACCCATCTACTGTTGTCAAAAATTGTTTTCCGTACGAGTTTGTCATTCTGTGAAATACCTATCTATGCGTTAGATGGTCTGAATCCCGATTAGAGTCTACTGGAAATTATAATGAAATGGTAGTTGTCTCCCTTCTGTTTATTGGTTTTTCTGCTGTTTACAAATATATATATATATATATATATATATATATATATATATATATATATTATAAACATACTACTAAAGTTATAATGCTCAAGACGATATCGTTTCTGTCAATTAGACTTCATCAGTTGAGCTTCAATTTAAAAGTTATGTGTATTTCTAAAGAGAAAATGGGATTATACAAGGCCAAATAATATCTCTAAAAGTATAGCCAAAATCCGTCTAAGAGTAACCACAGTTAAAAATGACTATCTTAGCTTTAGAAATTTTTTTTTGAATTTAAATGATGTTAACAGTGCCAAATATTACTTTAGTATAAGATGAACAGCTGGTACCGAAATACCAGGAACTAGGTTTATGTATACCCTCGGGGACTCAAACGGTCCACCAGCAGTGGCAACGACCTAGTGGTTATAAATATTATAAACATACTACTAAAGTTATAATGCTCAAGACGATATCGTTTCTGTCAATTAGACTTCATCAGTTGAGCTTCAATTTAAAAGTTATGTGTATTTCTAAAGAGAAAATGGGATTATACAAGGCCAAATAATATCTCTAAAAGTATAGCCAAAATCCGTCTAAGAGTAACCACAGTTAAAAATGACTATCTTAGCTTTAGAAAATATTTTTTGAATTTAAATGATGTTAACTAAAGTTATATTGCTCAAGACGATATCGTTTCTGTCAATTAGACTACCCCAACCCTCCTCCCCAACCCGGCCCTCATCAGTACCCGCTGAGCTGCGCCCCGCTCAATTTAAAAGTTATGTGCCTCCCCCAACCTATTTCTAAAGAGAAAATACTGGATTATACAAGGCCAAACCCCTCCCCCGCCTCGCTCCGCCAAATCCCGCCGAGAGTGCTTTAGAAAATATTTTTGAATTTCATCCCCTGCCCCCAAATGATAAGAGCAACACCACCGTTCACTTCGCATAAAGCCAAAATGGCTCCCAAGAGGTAGATAACTGAGTAGGAACACAAATTGTGATTGTAAAATTAAATGATGGTGGATGACTAAGTACTTATAGGATATAATCTTGAATCTGAAAGACAACAACTCTAGACAAATTAGTTTGTGTATGTACAATACGTTCAAAGTGAAAATGAAATACCAATGGATATTTGAAAAATATGAAGTAAAGTTTTAAGAAAGATTAAACAAAGAAAAATTGCGACAGCATTCACCAAGCAGTTCCATGTTGTAAAACCTCAAATCGTCATTTAAAAGTTACAAAAAATCTCGCTATGAATCTCGACCTCATTTTGTAAAATAGTATGGATTAAAGTGACTTGGATTTCTGTTGTATGTAATTTGTAAAAGGTTGTTTAGTCGTAATTTTTTCGCTCTGGAACAATGCTACAAAACCATTTAAGAACAGGTATGATCATTTAACTAGATATGATTTACACGTAGTTCATGACCCATGGAATATATTTCCAAACTGCGATCACAAAAAAATTGTAAGAGGTCGAGTGGTTGGAGTATCGCGTTAAATCATGAAGTATCTTCTAATTAGCGCGGTTTTGTGCCCAACTGAGTTCTTGGGAAAGTTTGCAAATGAATTTGTGGAAGCCAGAGGTAGCACAATGTTTTATAAAATAATGAAAAGCCTGAAATGGGATCAGGAATGACAATAAACCCCCAGACGACCGTTAATCCTCTCATTAATTCCCCATAGTAAGAAAGGAGCCACTTTTGCAGAAAGTTCAAGAGAACACTGGCATATTATGTACCTATATCGACCGTAAAACTGCGAACCGTTGACCTAACATACGAATCTTCATACCGTTACACCTTTATACAGAAGACGGTGCAGGTTCAAAACCCCGCTGGAACCTAAGCTGATTTTGTGAGGAAGTTTGCCAGTTTACTTGCAGAAAGCCTGTTGTCTCTTGTAATCGGGTTCTCTCCCACACCATTAACCCATCAACCCCTGTGGTTACATTTAGTCTCACCCATATCAATGAACAATATGGTCTTCTACCATAGTTCAGATCAAGTTCAGATTGCAAGTAAAATGATTATATATATATTTTTTTATTCTAAAGCACACTTCCCGGAATTCCTCTTTTTAAACGGACAGATTCCAATATGACCTCAGGGGTTGATGAGTTTTAAAAATAAACTATTTGTTTGGAATACAAACGAGTCGCAGTGTGATAAATAATTATCTGGGCTTTTAAAATTGAATATTTCAGAGAAGCATACCCAGCTGGATCGTGGGGAAACGATGCTTTTGTGTCTAGAAGCTATAGAAATCCTCATCGGGCTTCCGAATTAATCTATCAACGAAATATTTTTAACGATAAAGAGGTCATAATTCATTGTCTGGAGGATACCAGGCCAAAATTGTGTCCTGATTTTAAGTAACCCTTTCTTTTAAGAAGGGTAGTAATGAATGTGATTTATTAACAGATTACTGGGCGTATTTTCGCGTCTTGAAGCATAAATGTATATTTTATTTATTTACTAAAGGGATTTTCCTAACTCCAGGGTCTGGAAAATATTCATTTTTTTTAAAAATTCCAAATTGGGAATTTTTGCATCTTTTGGGGAAAATACAAGCCATTTTTGCATTGGGAAGGATCCTGTAACCATACCAAAAATAGTCACAGAAAATCCCTGTAGCTAATACATGCATTACATGTAAATAATGAATAATAGAATAACAATGAAATAATTCAATGTTTTAAATAATTTAAATTAGTTTATGATGTAATTGAATTATACGCATGTACATCGAGGATACGGCACATTATTAAAACTGAAACAAATATCTAAATATGCTCAAAGTCGGTGGTTTGTGTTGTTAAGTCACACGAGTCAGAAGTGTAAGAATGTACAGAAAGATGTAGATAGTTGAATTTTATTTAATTATTATTTTATTAGAGGTAATCCAATGCTACGATTTTACTCTTTGGATTGAGATGTTGACTTGCTAATCAAGTGATGTTCGATTAGTTACAGCATTCCAGAATACGAGAAAACAAATCATCAATCATTCAGCGATGATATTTAAATGCTTCTGTTTGTAAAAACACCTTGTCACAAAGTGTCTTTTCTATTTTTTTTTCTTTTAAAGTCTTAGTCTGTATTTAATTGGTTATATATATAATCATAAATAGATCTAAGAATACAACTTTCGGTATTTTAAAGTTTTGTCCAGTATTTCAGAATAGAAATTTTTCGAGATATACACAATGGGTATCTACCGAATTCTGAATATAACATATAATTTGGTACATTTCTTTTCACCTTTAGAATACGTTAACAAAAATCTATATGCACACGTTCTATATCTTTACCATTGACAAAAACCCATACTTCACTTCCATAATTAAGAACACTATTAATATAGGTGTCAAAGACATATAATAGTAGTTATAGGCAGCTCCATGACGTGCATTGAATTTTGGTAGCTAGGGGGTGCCACCAGTGGCGCAGTTTGATGACGTCATCAGAATGCTGGCTTCTCATTTGTCACTTCAAATGCACGCCATGACGTCTTAGCCGGAAGTGCGTCATACCGGAAGTGAGGTCATACGGGGAGTGCGTCATACAGGAAGTGAGGTGCTGTTGTCATGGCAATAAGGAGAAAGAGCCAATCATTGAGTTTGGAGGCGTGTCTATGATTACTATGAAGTAGACACTCTGAGTGAGCGTAAATCATGCAAATTTAAAACGGCCTCGAATGTGTTCCAAGTCAAGTTTAAACATTTTACTAAAGATGCCCTTCACTTGATATCTGAGGTAATTTGTTGACTTCTATCACTTTGATTTATGGCGATGCAAATAGATATACTCTTCAAGAGAAGCTCACGCCTAAATGCAACAAGCTGGATGTGATCCCCAGCAAGAGAGTGTACCTGAGGAATGGCAACGTTTTCAGACCTCGTTGTTACCACACTACCGTTTGAAAATCTACGAAATGAATACCAACGCAAAACGATTGACATTAATTGTACTGTATAGTGGTGTAGGATCCGGGGCCCCCATTCACGTTTTATACGATGATCACCATTACTATAGTATCTATGTCTGGAATATAATTACTATTGTGACCGTTGTGATGTGGGATATAATCATGTAGAAGATCACCGATGCCCTCAATGCTGCTTTCGTTGATCTGCACCGTGGCCCTGTGTTCACGACAACACGATAAAACCTATAGAAACCTATAGGGGACATTCATATCGACTCAGTGTTACGAGAATCATTTGAAACCTTATAGTAGTAATACGACCAAGACTCCATGTCAGCTAATGACTCGATGTTCCACTTGTCAATTATGGATGATTAAGAAACAACTCGCACAACACTGCTGTCAAGAAAAGATGAAAAAATGTCGCCATTGTAAACAGATCGTGGATCTAGATCATCGTTGTTTTATACAACAGATCCCTTCTCAGGATGAATCATCTTCACCCCCTTATTACATGTTCTATGATTCTGAGTGTACACAGGACACCGGAGAACACAAATCTAATTTATGTATTGCTCATCGTGTATGTCCCCAGTGTACATCAGATGATTGGTGTGAGCAAAGTTAAACCATGGAGGATCATCGTATTTTATTCCGAGGTAACACGACACTCACTGATTTTTTGACTTGGTTATTGCAAACGACTGTGTATGATGACATACATGAAAGGGAGAAACTTTTACATGATGGGGCTATAGCTATTGCTCATAACTTTAAAGGGTACGATGGACAGTTTATTTTACACCATCCGGTACATCATGCCTGTAAAAAATCTGATGTGATCATGAACGGTTCTAAGATTATGTCTATGACGGCAGGAAACATCAGGTTTAAAGACTCGTGTAATTTCTTGTCGTTTCCTTTAGCTTCGTTACCCAAAGCTTTTGGATTGACTGAACTGAAGAAAGGCTACTTTCCGCATTTGTTCAATACAGAAGCTAATGCTGATTACATAGGAGTATATCCCCCAGCTATGTATTACAACCCAGAAGGTATGAAACCTGATGTCCGTCGTGATTTTGAAGAGTGGTATCAAGACCAAATTCGAAAGGGTGAGATTTTTCATTTGCAATGCGAATAAGAAGAATACTGTGAATCGGACGTGACAATTTTGCGACAAGCTTGTATGCATTTTCAAAGCATGTGTTTGAAACTAGCCGATGTGGACCCCTTTGCTGAATCGATTACGTTTGCCAGTACAGGGAATATAGCATATCGTCGCAATCATATGCAAAAAGATACGATTGCTATCATACCTCCGCGGGGATATCCTTCGGCACGACAGTATTCCACCCTTGCATTACGCTGGTTGAGTTGGAAAGAACATGAAACTGGTCAAACGATTAGACATGCTCGTCAGTGAGGTGAAGTCCAAGTAGGATCTTATCTAGTGGATGGTTATCATGAAGACTCTCGGACCATTTACGAGTTTCATGACTGTTTTTGGCACGGATGTCCCTTGTGTTTTCCTAACTTAAAGCAAGAGCAACACCCGTTTCATCCTTCTTTGACGTATGAAGAAGTGTATCAAAAGACCTTAGAGAGAGGTCAGTATTCGATCAACACTATCAAGTAGAAACGTTGTGGGAACATGACTATCGTCAAAGGTTGAAGGCGGAACCAGAGTTTCAACATTTCATTGATAAAACGTATGAGAATTTTCCCTACCCGTTAGTTCCTAAAGATGCTTTATTTGGAGGTCGAACGAATGCTACTCATTTGCTATGTGAAGAAGGAGACATTCGTTACGTGCATGTATGTTCTTTGTACCCGTTTGTCTTGAAACATGGGACTTTTCCAATTGGACATCCAGACGTGATTACTCATGATTTCAAAAGTCTAGACCAATATTTTGGACTGGTACAATGTCGAGTTATTCCTCCTCGTCAGCTGTTTCATTCCGTGTTACCTTATCGGTTTGCAGGGGAAAACTACTTTTTCCTTTATGCCGTACTTGTGCTCAACAAGGAATCGAACAGGAGTTGGGTATTAGTTATCGATGCTCTCATACGAATCAAGAGCGAAGTTTGTTAGGTACATGGACGACGAGTGAATTAAATAAAGCTATAGAGAAAGGTTATGTGATCGATCGTATCTTTGAAGTATGGCATTTCCCTGATCAGTCCAATACTTTATTTCGTAGCTATATTGTTTCTCCAGATTAAGCAACAGGCTAGTGGTTTTCCTGCTTCCTGTCAAACAGTAGAAGACCGTCGTCAGTACCTCAAAGAGATTGAAACGAGAGAACAACTGATCATACGAAAATATGATGTAGAGAAGAATCCTATCTTACAGACCATTGCTAAACTGTTTCTGAACTGTTTGTGGGGTAAATTTGTTCAACTTTACTTTGGTGTTGTTGTTGATAAAAAACAGAAGACAGTGACGGGTTGGGGTTCATTTATACAGTTTGATCTCAAGTACGCGCATCATGGCGACTTTCAATTCTAAAGATCATGGTAGTTTTTACATGACTTTACCTAGCGATGCTAGTTTAAAAGCCTGATAATACCTTAACAGAATTCAAAACTCTTTTACCTCAAGCTTTAAGTATGATGGATAGTGAGTGGGAAGTAGCTTTGAGTGAATTGATCTTTCCCAACTTAATCGAATCGATAGGATCCGATGGGAATTACATATATGTCATGGCTCCCCTTCACGTTCCTTTGGAATCCGTCGTGACACCTAAAAATCCACAGGACCCCTCTATGTATCCTAAGAAAAAGGAAATGAAATATCGTCAACATGAATGTTTTACTGTAGAATTAATTAAAAACACGTCTCGTTAGATGATCCCCAGTTTGATCATGTCATCTCTAAAACTGATACGAAGTCGGGGATCGCTTTTGTAGGAAGTATTTGGAGACTTAAATTTCGTTCGGGGTTTTATGCGTCTTCTGCTGTTTTAATAGAAGAGATGAAAGTCGGGTTTTCTAGAGCCTTTCAATATGTCATTGATGGTATAGAAGATCTCTCTCATAACAATACTATTAGATTCAGGTATGACTCAGCTTTAGATCGATTTGTGATTGAGTTTAAAGGCCGAGCCATCTACTCCGTTCCCTCTTTAATACGTTTTTCAAGTCTACTAGGTTATAAGCTTGGCTTTGAAGCCATTGACATGAATGAGGAGATGACCAAATGGGTCGATGTCACACACATGCCACGGTATCCACCCGATTTAAATATTGGTATGAGTGGTGTCTATGTCTACAGTAACATTGCCGAAAGTCAAATTGTGGGTTCACAATCATTACCGTTATTACGTGTGGTCCTTTTCAAACGAGCCAATCGCTCAATCATCAACATTGGGAACCTTTTCATTACAATTATGTGGGTTTAAATAAAACGTTTATTGAAATACAATTGAAATACAATTGAGAGATGACATGGGACGTAAAATTCATTTTCTAGGAGGAAAAGTGATTGCCAAACTTCATTTTCGTCGTGTCATTTAATCATAAAATGAAGTGCATCAGAGGACTTTGGTCAGTTGATGACCGAGAGTCATCGTGTTCACATCGGGTATTGAACTTCTATCAATATGAAACCGACAAAAAGAGAAAATGAAATGAATAAAGACGCGAGAAAAGAAGAAATGAAAAGACGAAAGGGGTGGAAAGGGGAGAAACAGAGAGAAGAAGAGAAACAGAGAGAGAGGAAGAGAAACAGGGAGAAGAAGAAGTGAAATAGAGAGTAGGAAGAAGAAGAAGAACAGAGAGAAAGAATGGGGGAAACGATGGAAGGACAGGAAAAGACAAGGACAGAGAGATGAAGGAAAAGAAGGAGAATAGAGAATGAAAAGAAAGAGGGGACGTCCACGAAAAGTATCCATAGAGAGAACAAAAGAACAAAGAGAAGAAGAAGAAGGACAGAGGGAAGGAGTGAAAAGAAGTAGGGGACGACCACGAAAAGTAGAACAGGAAGAAATACCTCATGATATTTTAATGTTTATACGACAATGGTTAAGCGATTGTCGTCAGTCTCCCATGTACGGTGACACTTTTCATTTATAATTAAATGATAATAATGGTAACCGAAAAGGTATGATGTATCATGTGCATAAAGAACAACGACAAGTAGCATGGGATCCTTTTGGTCATAGTGTAGACGTACCGATGATACAATTTGTATTTCAGGACAAAAAACGTAGAAAAATATTATTTTTGGACTGATCTAAAGATAGTTTTTATGGAGCTTATAAAAAGGGGGTGAGAATTCACATCAGGGACAATTCACTCTCAGACACGGTGGAAAGAACATCGAGTATGGAAACTTTATTTTCATAGTGCTTCTATGAACCGAGACATGATGGATAGTGTAACACGAACACATCGGGTAGAAGTGGATAGTGTACCACGAGCCCATCGGGTTGAAGTGGATAGCGTACCGAGAGTCAATCTGATAGAAGTGACAAGGAGTCCACCTAAAGAAAGGAGACAAAATGTGACCACTTTTAAACTAAGACCTGCTACTGTCAGAGTGTTATCGTTTCATCAGGAATTAAGAATACCTTTAGCCTTACCTAATTTTTGTACGTATGAATCCAGGTACCTGACGTTTAAAGATCATTGGCAAAAATATCTACCGGGACCTAAACAGACAGAATTAGCCAGAGCAGGATTTGTGTATTTAGGGAACAGTGACCACGTTCCGTGTTTTTCTAGTGGCATCTGTTTAACATACATAAACCTAGTACCTGGTATCTCGGTACGAGCTGTTCATCTTATACTAAAGTAATATTTGGCACTGTTAACATCACTTAAATTCAAAATTTTTTCTAAAGCTAAGATAGTCATTTTTTTTACAGTGGTTACTCTTAGACGGATTTCGGCTATACTTTTAGAGATATTATTTGGCCTTGTATAATACCACTTTCTCTTTAGATAATAACTTTTAAATTGGAGCTCAACTGATGAAGTCTAATTGACAGAAACGATATCGCCTTGAGCATTATAACTTTGGTAGCATGTTTATAATATTTGAAAGATTGGGAATGGAACGATAATGCTTATACAGAACATCGACGTTGGTCCAAAGATTGTGCTTTCAGTCAACTGGTGATATAAAGAAAAAATAACACTGTGTGGAGCCTCCCTTCTGGGGACATACAAGTGGCTGACGGGAATGAGTCTTAATATAGAATAAGAAGAACGGGTATAAAGTAAAGTGAAGTGTAGTGACCAAACATCATTTGAATCAGTCATCAACATGAGTTATCCAGGATTGTCTCAGACGCACCCGAATTATTCACCTAATTGTACACCGTACATAGAAGGGGCTGATGAGTTTGATGAAGTTCTCAAAACTTTAGACCAGTTGAAAGAAAAACACGAAAATGAAGCGACCAAGGGAATGTTACGTGATACCTTGCTATCCACATTACAGAAAATGAGGGAAGAACTCACGACCATTACAGCTAGTCTGAAAGAACTGAAGGATAAACTACAGCCAGAAGTCAGAACATCGTATATGGGGCAGGAATATAAACTTTCCCCATAGACTCATCCTTGTTTCATTTGTGGTGAAATTGGACATTGGGCTCCTAGATGTCCTAAGAATAACGAGTCGGCAACAACAACAACGACAACATCAGTAAGAGTAGAACCGGAGAGCAAAGTAAAAAATCGATCTCGTCAATCGGACCAGTGTTATAAATGTCATCAGTCAGGTCACTGGGCTTATGAATGTCCCGAACAGACTTCAACAGGAGTCAAACGTAAACTCAACTTGATGCTCAAGAAGGGAGAAAAAGCCACCAAGAAAGTGAAAGTGGAAACCGAACAGCAGTGATTTTTTAGTACTGTTATCATGTAAATACGTTTACTGTCACAGCGTCAAGGAATCCGAACCGACCGATCTAGGGCAATAGCTAACGTTCTTTTGCTCCGTGCTGTATGGGCAAGATCAACCGTAGTAGTGAGACAAAGTGACTAAAGTTTTGTTTGCGTGTTGCAAGACTGTTTCATAGTGATGAACGTATTAAAAAAAGTTAATCAGTGTTATCAAAGTTAATCAGTGTTATAAAAGTTAATCAGTGTTATCAAAGTTAATCAGTGTTATCAAAGTTAATCAGTGATTTCATAGTTCATTCTTATGTATTGTACATAGTCACAGAGGAACGGCCCTAATCCTCTTTCGACTATCTAAACAGTTTTTTAGCGGGGCATTAAACTTATTAAAATTTGATCTGGCGTTTGTGTATTTATGTCTGGCTATAAAGTGTACACGTTCAGAGTACACTTAGAGTCCTGCTCTAGTATCTACACGGTAGACACAAAGGAGTGATCTGGTGTAACAATACCATTAACAAAACTATGAGTAGAAGGATATCAAGAGTAAAAGTGTAACACTTAGAGTAGAAGATATACAGAGAAAATAAGGGTATACAAAGGATCTATGTTTTATTGTATAGAACTGCTCTAATCAGTCATAGGTTTCTTTTCGTAAAAGTTAGATGGCCCTGAAAAGGGCCGTTTGTGGTAGGCTTTATATACCCTTGCATGAAAAGCATTTTGTCTGTTTTCTCTGCCGTCTTTCTCTTTTTCTTTTTTCAGACTTCACGAGCTCAATTCATTCATCGATATTTGATAACCAGACCACCTTTCTTCCCACTGTATCGGCACATATCATCCATTATTCTTTTTTTTGTACTTCGCCTCACATGTTTACACAGTCAGCCATGATCAAGCATTGACTATAGACTCTTAGACATACTCAGCAGGGTGTGACGTCACACATCGCGTGAGCGTTTCTTCTCCTTCTTGTTGAACATCGCTTAGTGAGAAACAAAAACCAAAATAGAGAGTATCTATACAGGAGCTATTTACATTATTCTGTTACAACAGAAGACCAAGTGGCGTACAATGCAGTGTAATCGTTACTATCAGAGTCTACAGACGAAACTCAATCAGAGATGGAGGCAACTGAAACATCAGCAAACCTCGCAGAAAGTCAGAGATCAACTCGACCGGCAGTACCGACTATTTGTCAGCTCAGTATGTTTGTACTAGAAAACAGATTAGAGCTAGTTTTCGTCAACTACAGATATCGATCATCATGACGATCAAGAGAAAGACAGATGATCTACTGGAAGCAGAACGACGTTTACCTCTGAAAAGAGAAGATGTTACTGTCAATATTAGTAACCTAACCAACGGCCCTTTTCAGGGCCACCCAACTCATTAGAAAAGTAACCTAAACTGTATTGAGATATGCTACATCTACTACTCTATAAAACACGCCTTCTCATAAACCCTATAACTCATTTTATTGTCTCTTAAACCTATAACTCATTTTATTATATACACTGCACATTCTGTTTAAGGTTTCTTTTCGTAAGATATAAGTGGTCCTGAAAAGGACCGTTGTTTTTGTAATATCTGCCATGATTGATGCACAGAATCTCTTGTTAATAGAAAAACACTTCTCGTCCATCTGCTTACGTTTTCTCTCTTCTCTACCAAACCGCAAAACAGAATTGAGAAGCACAATTCGTCTCAGGCGAACATCTTCTTTTCCCTGATGAAAGTTCATATTAATCTTTCGTAACTTCTCTTTAGTATCACGAATAATCTGCCTAGTATCATATATCGGCACAAGATCGATTAGAACAGGTTCGTTTTCTTGTTCCATAGTGTACTCCATAGTATACTCCATGTTTGACTTTTTTATATTTTTTATCACTCTTAGACTGATTTCTCTTAGGCGTCTATCACTCTTTGCGTTTTCATTGGTGGAATCACGTTGCCAACGATGCATAGACCAATCATCAAAGAGGTCAAAGTTGACGAGACGAAGTACGTCGCGTGCGGTATACTGCTCATATAAAAAGCCGTGCGCGTGTCATTTCACTGCACTTCATTTCAAGACAAACGATCATGGTTCAACCGAATACCACAACCAGTATGTATTTGGATAGCGGGTGAAGCCACAGTATGTCATTGACAAGTTGGAGACGGCATCCCAAGAGTGGGAGTATTTCGAGCGGCAGAAGGCCGGATTAGAGAGATTCTGCAGAGCCGCTGAGGCTTGAAGAACAGAGGCCAGAAGACCTAAGCTGGTATGCTGCCGGTGCCTATAAGCACCAGGGTTTTTAACCCAAATCAACGGCCCTTTTAAGGGCAACCCAACTTACACGAAAAAAAACCTTAACTGAAAGTATGCAGTTTTTGTATGTGTTGTGTTATACTGTAGTGGTAAGTCTAACCTATAGTAAGTAAATGTGAGCATTCACTAGTTCTTTTACTTGATCGATAACATTTTATTACACAGAAATTCAAACGAGTCAATTCTAAAAATAGTAACTTAAAAAAAAACAACTAGAGAATAAGTTCAGTTAGACCTCTGAGAGCTCATTTGGCATCTTAAGTTCGAAGAGTCAACATCGTCAGAAAAATTTCTCTGAGTGAGTGTTTAATTTTTTATTTAATATACAGTAGTACAAAAACAATATAAAATAATACAGATACTGTTTTCACTGTCTGAACTTTGATACTTGTTGAAAAGACGTAAGTGAACAACTTCATACTTCACAACTTTTGTCACTTGTGTCACTTTGTCACTTGTATCACTTTGTCACTTGTGTCACTTGTGTCACTTTGAGACTTCATAACTTAGAAGGTTGCAAACTTTGAGAACGACATAAACACTTGTTCACTTTCACAAACTTTGAGAACGACACAAACACACACACACACACACACACACACACACACACACACACACACACACACACACACACACACACACACACACACACACACACACACTTGATCACTTTTGCAAACGTTGAGTACGTTATACACTTTCATGTTCAATGGTTCTCTCTCTCTCCTGCCGTGAGATTAGTCAGTCCCTGAAAAACTAGATATCCCATGATTCCATAGCCAAGATGGCTACCCTCCCTCTCTGGTTTAGTGCATACAGTCCATATAGAGTAATCTTCCCTTTTGTTCCATCCCTATAGTCCTTACAGAGTAATCGTTTGATAAACTAGTTTGGGTATAGGATAAAACAAATTAAAAAAACAGATTTAGTTCAGAACCAGTTTAGGTAACAAATGGAAAGTTTGCTAAACTGGTTCAAAACTAAAACCTGTTTCTGTAGAACAAATCGCACTAAATATTATATTCGGAATCCCATAGATCCTGTAGCATGATCCATATAAGCAATGAAAGAATCAAATTAGTCGAGGAAAGCAAAAGCATTTTCAAATTCTACCGTTAAGACATTGATATAAATATTAAAAGGTCGCCTGCCCCTATATCTAGAATTTCAAAAAATCTAATATTCACCGTGTTTATAAATATCTTTAGGGACATTTCCCCAGCATACTAATACATGGCTTTTAATTTTCAGCTTACCATCAGAGATGCTTTAACACATATATTGAATGGTATACTAAATACTGCCAAAATGTCTGCTTTGCCGAGTGATACTAATGCGTTTATATGATGCCTGTGTTAAAACAGGAAACACCCAGATGAAAATGTCGCTTCTTTTCGTTATTGTAATCTGCATGAGTAGAGTGAACCAAATCAAGAGACAAAAGTAAATTAATTCGAATAGTTCCCAGAGCAAATTCTTTCAAAGTTATAAACTGAGAGAAGAACAGTGTATTTAAGTAATATGTAAAGCTTAACACAATGTAGCACAGTACAAGAATGTATAACAGATCCAGCTGAGCTGTACAGTATCACTTCACAACTGGACAGACAACACTTATGTCGATGTGTTTTTATAACCTTGAAGTGACTGGTGTTTAGTCGCCAGAATAGCACATTCTAGCACAGGACAAAATATGATATGTCCTGTTCCAAGACACCTATCGTTTTCCAAGTGAACTGACAAAGTTTATGCCATTGGTTTTAATGTGATAAATTTATGTTACCTAATATGCTGTATTAAAAGAAAACATATTAATTGTTACTTTTTGTATTAAATCACTTTGCAACTATTTGTATTTTTGTCACTGGTTAAGATAAACTCAGATGATGATTCTGTATCTGTCCGATGGTATCTTGAATTTCAGGTTTCATAAATCACAAATTTTAGAATAAGAATTTAGTTTTCAATCGTCATTGTTAGACTGGGGTCAGTTTGTTAATTGTGATCCCAGACCCAGCCTTTTCAAGCTTTTGCATGGTTGGCTTGACATTTAGGTATCATTTAGGGTTTGAAAGAAACTCGCATATTTATCATTTTTCTATATTTACAAGGGACATTGTGTTGATCAAGGCGTCAAAACGTCTACTGTGAAATGTAAGCAATGCATGACCATCTAGAGCTTCCATAACTTTGTGCCTGAATATATAATATGACGCCACTAATAGAACACCATAATAATAAATATGGTAACCATAGAGGTGATAGCACGCATGCAACGGCACATAAATCATTGTTAGTCATGTGTTAAAATTGACGAATTTCGTCTGTAGATGAGAGGGCAAAGTTAAAATGAAAGTGATTTGTAAAACTAAAAAACTGAAGCAGGAACATACATGCCATCCATGATTTAGGGCGAATTTAAACGATGGGAATATTTTTTTCTGTCATGGAAGGGCGCGAAAATAACCAGTGGCGAATCTTGCAGGTACACAGTGGTTGTTTTGACCATCGGAAAGAAGCCATGGTCATCATAGAAGGTTAATATTGCTGTAAAGATATTGGCGCGGGTTGTCTCGGAGAATAATTGTGTTTATTTTGAGGTTGTCCTCCATGACATATCCCCACTTGTATCTTCATTGTCACCTTGAACAATTAATGACCTCTTGAAAATTCCGCGGTCGAGGGGTAGAGACCGACGTTTTAAGCATGACAACTCATCTCTAGTAAGTCAGGGTTTTTGTCCAGCTGGAACCTAACCTGATTATTGGTAAAAATAAGTTTACTTGCGGAAAACATGTAATCTTTTCCTAGTAAAGTTGTAATCGAGTTTTTCTATTCCGATATCGAAAGCTATTATATTTGTTGATATGACCACTGTTTGTTATCCTGTCCGATGATGATTTGATCATCAGCAGTCAACCTCTTATATATATATGTGGAGTTCTTAAGTCCCATTTATGGAAAAAGTTAGGTTTTACACATATAAGAGCAATTTTTTTTGGATTAAGTGATAAACAAAATTTGTAGATTCGTTTATGCCGATTGTAAACAAAGATTATAATGTTCTGATTTTAAGCTGATTCTTGATTTACAGAGGGAGTGTGACCATTTGGCAATGAATGTCGATTCCTCCAAGGTACGCCATCATATTTCTCGAGATGTTATATATATATGTGTGTGTGTGTGTGTGTGTGTGTGTGTGTGTTATTTCTTAATTGATTTGACCATTATTAGTTATTTGGTTTGTTACTAACCGTCCGCTGGAATATATTGGGTTGACCACGTTCATGGTGGGCGAGGCGACGCCTTCAATGGACTTGATCAACCCGACATATTCTTGTGGACGTTCAGTAACAAACTTAATTACTGTTTTGTTTTGTCGAGGACCACATTGTGAATCGTATCATCGGTCATTGCCGTCTATTGTATGTTACTGACCGTCCATAGAGTCATGGAAGGCAGTCACGTGACTATTTATACCCAATGAAATGACGACATTTCAGTCCGAGGTAAAACAAAATTATATCAACGATATATGATAAGGTTTGTATAATATCGACCTAAAACAATGTAAATAACTAGAACCATGTAATTCTACATTCCTGGTCTAGACGATACAGGGGACGAGTTACCTGTCAATTATTGTATGGATTCATAACTAACAAGTAAGTATACAGTAGGTATTAAGGTTTACTTTGATAATTATTTTAATGAATGGAAGTTTGATAGAGCGTGGGTGCGTGAGTCTAATGAAATGAATTGAGTCTCGTGTATTTTCTCTAAATTATTTGTTTTCCTGTATTACTATGTAAAAATAAAAGAAAAATGAATAGAATAAAGAAAAAAAAAATAGTCACATGACTTTAAAAACTGAAGTATAGGTTCAGTTAGACCTCTGAGAGCTCATTTACGATCCGGAGCTCGAAGCGTCAACATCGTCAGAAAACCACTACCAGCATAGGGTGAGTGTTTGAATTTTTATTACATAGGCTTAGTATTTACCTTATGAAACATGTACAAACAGTAAATTTCAATATCCCAGAAAAAATTAAGGAACTAGCAACGTTAATAAGGTTTTCATTAATTACAACTTAATTATGCTATCAGGGGAATACCCCATCATCTAATCAATGTTCATTCACTCAAGACCTCCAAACTGGGAAAAAGCCATATCCTGTTTGCAACTCTCGTCAACTCTCGTTCACTCTCGCCGACTGTGGCGACACCTACTGCTGATTTCACTCCAACCTTGGAAAAACCCAATGTTTCGGTTCTAAAAATAGATTCACTCTCAACCCAAAACTGGAAAAACCCAGTTTCGGTTCTAAAAATAAATTCACTTTCAACCCCAGACTGGAAAAACCCAAGTTTTATCTTCAGCCGTTGACCTATCGTGAACTAACGTGACCTCTCGTGACCCCGACCTCTTGTAACGAAGGCTTTCCAAGATGGCGGCCCAGAACCTTCCATTTCCGGTCATAGACACGCCTCCAAACTCAACGATTGGCTCTTTCTCCTTATTGCCATGACAACATGACCCGGTTATGACATCAAAGGCGGCTCCATGGCACATTGTTTTTAATTGACTAATCAGAAGCCAGGATTCTGATGACGTCATCAGTGGCGGTTAAGTAAAAATAAACGTGCCATGGAACTGCCAATAACTACTAACGCTTTATGATGAAATATTTTTTATAAGTGCACAGATATTTTTGAATATTTATTTTCTTCATATTTTTTCTATGACCTTTAAGTTTTTAACTTTTGTGTATGATTTTTCTGTCTTTCTTGGTTTTCTGTAATCTAAGCTCTAGACTGTATTTACTGTAGCTAATTTTTTTAAAAAAGATTTTTGTATGACTTTATCCTTTTCTCTCCTCTTGATTTTCTTCGGGTTAAGCAGATGACTGGTTACTGTTAAAACATCACCATCAGACTGATCTGCATAACACCGACAGTTACTGATAGCGTTTCTTTGTATCAGCTCAGCAATTTAAATTATAGATTAAAAATGTTCCGCACAATAGCACATTATTATAATAGTAAAAATAATTTTTAAAATTAGACTTTTCTTATACCAGCACTATTACTTGAATTCAGATATTCAGGTACGTTCAAAATGACTGTGTACACATTTTTAGTGCCCCTGAATATCTGAATACAAGTGGAACTCCCAGTACAAGACTTTTTGTTGATAAAAACAAATATGAATGTATAATCAGGAAAAATATCGTCAGTAAAGTCCTCAACAATCAGTTCCTGAATGGTAAACTTTTGGTTGATCCTCTATTGTTAAATATTTGCAACTTGCATTTCCCGAAATTGAGACACCACCATTTTCTCAATGTGAAAATACTGTATTAGAACAGTTAAGATTCCTGTATTAGCCGTATGTTCTGTAATAGATCTGTATTAATGACCAGTTCTTAGACATATGGAATTGTAATAAATGCACAATTTGTAGTAAATTTCAAGTCAATGGTTAAAGTAGTATATGTCCTATACTTGGACCCACCTTTTTCCGAGAAAACGAAACATACCCAGATTTCCAGGAATCGCAGTTATATATAGATGATGATATATAACGTATTCACGGTCTGGTGATCGTCGGGTAAATTACACACGATAGAGAACTCGACCCGGTTGTTCAATTTTTCCCCCGCAGCGTGCATGGGGGGGGGTCGCAGGTGTCCAATGACATAGTGTTAAAAATTTGAAAATGCCATAAGCAATTTCACCCCAATTTAAAAACATGTCTAATCAATCTAATAAGAAGTTATTGGATTTACCGATCCCTCCCAAGATGTCTATTACGACCCAATATATCCAACCGTTATTGGATCTACCGATTCCCCCCGATTTTAAAAAAGTTTTTTAAAGCCCAAACGTGTATACACGGGGCAGACCTATCGTTTTGACAAAATTTCCTCGACACGCAGGTTAAAGTTTGGCACCGCTTTTGACGATTATAAAGTAGTCCTATTGAGGGAAAGGGTTATCGATATAGATCGTTTATTTCTACACCTCGTGAGGTCGGTGATAAACGACAGAGGTTTGCAAAATGGCGATAAATTTCGCATCATCATCAATCACCCGAAATTCCCGAAACCGTTCAGTACGAAATATATCACCGTCTCGGGTGATTTAGCCAAAGATTTATTCAAAGCACTGAAAGACTATATAGAATATTACGAGGTACCCATAGAAGAAGTAGAAATAGTCGTCCAGTCTACGACAATGCCCAAGGGGGAAGGGGAGACCCAAAGAACCGGTGACAAAGACGACTTCGTCGTCGAAAAGAAGTATCATCACGATTAAAAACGACGACACTACGTGTTTGGCACGAGCCATCGTGACGGCGGTTGCCAACTAACATAAAGATAAATGGACGAATTCCCAGCTTCGACACGGTTTCAACGATAGTCGAAAATTACAACGGGTCGAAGCGTTAAAACTTCACGAAGAAGCGGGAGTTCCCGTCCGGGATCACGGTTGTACCTTAGAAGACGTGAAAGAGTTTGCCGATCACTTGGACGTGCAGATTAACATAGTGGACGGTGATCAGTTCAACGAGATCATCTATACGACCGAAGGAAGCGACGACGACGCGATATATCTGTACAAGAATAAAAATCACTTCGACGTGATTACGATCATGACGGGGTTTTTGGGTAAAAGATATTACTGTCATACTTGTAAAAAATCGTACTATAAACGAGATCGCCACAGATGTCCTGAAAAGTGTTTATCGTGCTTCGGTTATAATTGCCGGGTGGTGAAAGAAAGTGTGCAACGACTGTAACAGAACGTTTTTCGGCGAAGAATGTTTTAAGGAACATAAACGCGTCAGAGGCACGAAAGACGGCGAAACGGACATGGTTTGTTTAATCGTTCAGAAATGTTTAGAGTGTGAACGAGTGGTCAAAGACTTGGAAAACCATATATGCGGCCGTTCCGAATGCCCGAATTGTAAACAACATGTCGACATGACGACACACAAGTGTTTCATGCTCAAGAAACGATGTAAGGGTTGAAAGTGCAGATCGTCAGAGTTTAACGGCCGACAGCACGAATTTTCTAAGGTAGACGATTTTTGCGAGTTTGTTTTGGACAAAAAGGGCACGTTCATAGCACACAATGCGAAAGCATACGACGCGCAGTTTTTGTTAAAATATTTCGTGGAACATAACGTTAAACCCTATTGCATTTACAACGGTACGAAGATCATGTACATGGAAGTCGGAACCGTTCGCTTTATCGATTCCATAAAATTTTGTCCAATCTGCTCTGGCAGAGTTTCCGAAAACGTTTGGTCTGACCGAACTCAAAAAGGGTTATTTTCCGCATTATTTCAACAAGCCGTGTCACCAAAATCACGTGGGGACGTTGCCCAGCAAAAAAACACTACGGTTTCGATTATATGGGCGTTCGCAATGGGAAAGAGTTTTTAGCATGGTACGACGCGGGAAAGACGACGTGTTTGATTTCCAGAAAGAATTGAGGGACTACTGCACGTCCGACGTCGACATATTACGGCGGTCCATGTTGAAATTCAGGGAAGACTTTATCGAGCTGGAAAATATAGATCCGTTACAGTACGTGACGATAGCGTCCGTGTGCATGACCGTTTATAGAAGCAATTACATGCCCGAAAAAACGATAGCCGTCCATAACGATAACGTCGCTCACGAAACGTACAGCGCGAAATCCATTTCTTGGTTGGATCACGTGGCCGAGAGAGACGACGTCGTCATTCGACACGCGTTCAACGGCGGCGAGGTGAATCTGCCCGACATCGGTAAAGTCGACGGGTATTGCGAAGACACAAAGACGGCTTACGAATTTCAAGGTTGTTTCTGGCACGGGTGTGAAAAGTGTTACTCGCGAGACACCGTCAATAACAAGAACCAACTAGACATGGAAACTCTCAGAAAACGAACCGACGCGAAAAACGAGAAGATAAGGCGTGCCGGTTACGAGTTAATCGAGGCCTGGGAATGCGATACAAAAGGTATAAAAAATAAAGAGGTCGTGACAACGTTAAATCCCCGAGATGCCTTTTCCGGCGGTAGAACAAACGTGACCAAGTTAATATACGATTTCGACGGAAAAGAACAGGGTCGATACGTCGACTTTGTTAGTTTGTATCCGACGGTCCAGTTTTATAAGACCTACCCGGTCGGACATCCCGATAAAACATATAATCCCGAACGCGTCGATCGAAATTGGTTGAGGTTCGTAAAATGTAAAGTCGTACCGCCCCGGAAATTATTTCATCCCGTCTTACCCGTCAAAATGAAATGCGGAAAGGCCGAAAAACTCTTGTTCCCACTGTGTAAGACGTGTGCCGAATTACAGGCGCAGACGACGTGCGAACACGCCGACGAACAGAGGTCTTTTGAGGGTACGTGGTGTACTCCCGAGCTATTCAAGGCCTTGGATAAGGGTTACGAGATAGAGAAAATTTACGAAGTTTGGGATTTTCTTTACACCAGCGAGGACACGGACCTCTTCAAAGAATACGTGAAGAACTTTATGAAAATCAAAATGGAAAGTTCCGAATTAAAGGTTGGTCCCGGCACTCCTTACGAATCGGAAGAACGGTATAAAAAAATGGTCAGAGAACGATTAGGTATCGACTTGGGTAAAATAGAATATAATCCGGGCATGCGCGCAATCTCTAAATTATGTCTCAACTCTCTCTGGGGTACATTCGGTCAAAGGGTCAACATGAAACAAACTAAATACGTTAACGAACCGAAAGAATTCTATACCCTATTGCTGGACGACGCGATAGACAATCTCAACATTCAATTTATCAACGACGACATGGTCCAGATGTCTTACGATTTAAAGGGACAATTCGTCGACAAGGGCAAGGGTGTCAACATCTTCATAGCGTGTTATACGACGGCGCACGCCAGAACCATGTTATACGACGTGTTCGACAAACTCGACGATAGGGTTTTGGGATTTGACACCGATAGCGTGTGGTACGTCGATCGCGACGACGGGGTCTCGATCGACACGGACGATAACTTGGGAGATTTGACGGACGAATTAAGCGGCGATTTTATAACGTCGTGGTGTGCCACCGGCCCCAAATCTTATTCGTACGAAACGAACGCGGGTAAAAAGGTGTGTAAGGTCAAGGGGTTTAGTCTGAATTACGAAAATTCTCTTTACATCAACCGAGACACGATGACCGACGTCGTCAAAGAAACGCGTCAGAGGATTACGACCGTCCGAGAAAACGCCATCACGAGAGATTCCAAAACCAAACGAATAGTGAATCGATACCAGGAGAAAAGAGTTTACGTTGTGTTACGATAAACGGGTGATGACGGACGAGTACGAAACGCTTCCCTACGGGTATTAAACATTTATTAATAAATTTTTAATCGACGACCAACAATTCCTCTCTGACGAACGTTCTTTGAGGTGCCGGTTCCCCGAGATAATACATGTCGATGCCCTGCATTCCAAAATGTCTGTCTATGTCGTGTTTATCGACGCTCCAGATGGGGTCGGTGGCCCTTTTTTTGCCGCCTTCCAATTCGCCCGGTTGATACAGATATCTTACTTTCGAAAAGTGGCTGATGGGTGGTTGAACTTTATCGACGGGTTCTACCTTTTCGGGAGGGTTGGTTTCTTCGTTGATCGTTTTTACGACTTCCTGTAACCGTTTCACCCATTCTCTGTTTCTGTCCTTAGATTTCATCTCTTGATCGTATTGATAGCTAAACAACTGTTCTTCCAACGTTCTATTAAATCGTTCGACGATGGTTTGGTCGCGATGAACGTCGACTCTTCCCCTTCTTATTCTCGCGTCGTGTCTAGACATGAGTTTGGAGACGGTTCCCATGAATTCGCGACCGGGATCGACCTGTAGTACCTTCGGAAACGTTAAACGTCTTTCGTAAATCTTTTCGAAAGCGTCGGCCACTTCTTTACTGTCTTTGCTCGTCAACGGTTCCGCTTCTTTGTGACGAGTGCCCACGTCGACCACCGTCAGCGCGTATTTGTACGTTTTCCCGCCCACCTTATCGTGTGGTAAAAACAACAGATCGGCCTGGTGAGTGTCGTTTTCTTTCGCGTTTTCGAATCGGAGGGAATTCTTGGGGGCGGGCAGATAGATTTGCCACACGTCTTGTTTTTTCAGGAACTCGAACGCCTCTTTTTCGTCGACGTTAGCCGCCTTGGCCAATTTCTTGATGGCCGCCTTTCCTTTCCAATAGTGTTTGTAATAGATCTCTTCCATTTTACTTTAGGCGACATATTTTTTTACGCCATAGAACACCAATCCCGTTCCGATCAACACGAAGAGGATTTCTTTATCTTTTTGCTCTTCGGAGGGTTGATAGAAATCGCTCAACGTCGGTTCGGGAGACATCTCCTCTTCGCCCATCGTCTGCGAGTAGAGTGACATGGCGGCGTCCACTTCTTTGTAGGTGTACAGCGCGTGTCCTTCTTTTTTCAGTCTCTCGTTTAAAAAATCTAATCGTTTCGTGCGTTCGTGATTCCATTCGTCTCTGGCCCTGGTAAGTTTTTCCATCGCCTCATCGTGTCTCTTTTGCTCGTCGTGATTCGAAAATAAAAATTGCGATCCGGAAAACGCCAGGGCGTTGACCAATGCACCGCCTACCATCATCGCGATCGTTGCCATTTTTTAATAAGAACGGTTTTATTTTATTTCATAATATCGGCGGAGATGATTCCCTTCTTGACCAACATGTCCTTGGTGTAATTGGCGAGAGCAAATTCGACGAGGATCATCCCGAAGTCCTTCGGGTCTAGATCCATCTTGGGCGTCGGCATCTTTAAGAATTTCTTGGAAAGTTGCGCGTATCCGATGGCAATTCCCGTATTGACGGCCAAATCTTTTTCACTCATCCTTTTTTTAATACGAGAGAAAATTATTTATAACATTTCAAGGGGGTCCAATCGTTAGTCATCGTTGCTAATAGCATCGTCATCGTATATAATCCTATCGTTAACCATTCCAGATATCGTTTGTAATAGCGCTGCCGCCGTCGTTATTATCATTGATATTAACACCGCCATATCGACGGCGGTTTTGACAGAAATTGTTTCGCTCATTCTTTTTTTTAATACGAGAGAAAATTATTTATAACATTTCAAAGGGTCCAATCGTTAACCATCGTCATTGGTCCTATCGTTAGCCATTCCAGATATCGTTTCTAATAGCGTTGCCGTCGTCATTATTACCATTGATATTAACAACGCCGTATCGACGATGGTGTTGACCGAAATTGTTTCGCACATTCTTTTTTAATACGAGAGAAAATTATTTATAACATTTCATGAGCTCCGCGTTGAATTACTTTGGGCGGCATTACTTTTGGTTCTGGTGAAATTACTTGGGGTTCTGTTTTTATGTAGACCAGAAATCCAACAATCGCGAGTCCACCCGCTAGCCATTTCCAGCTATCGTTGCTAATAGCATTGCCATCGTTGCTTCCTGACGTTTTGGATTCTTCTTCTTCCCTATTAATTCCTCCGGATTCATCGTGTTTTTCTATAACGTCAGATTTTTTAAATCTGACAATGTGGCTGCTAGTCGTGGTAGCTATACTGAGAGGTGCTAAATACGCACCGTATTTGTAATATAAACTACAACACACTTCGCCTATGGCCGCGTCCAAGAATGGGTCTTCGTTCAAGTCCTCGATCAGTTTGGGTTCGTCTTTGATGTCGAAAAAATATTTAAGACCTTGCGAATACAAACTGATGACAGAATTTGCTATCGATTTGGCCATGCGCATGTTGAGTCGAGCGTGTAACAGACGACCCAGGGTTTCGACCTCCTTGTCGTTCATCTTTTCCAATTCGGAAGGCGTGACGTCTTTTCCTATAAAATGACGCGCACGTCCGGAAGCGACGATGGTCGACAATCTGTCTTTGGGTGATATATCTTTGGCGGGTTCCGCTAATACCTCGTCCGCGTTCATGTTTTTAATAGAGATACATTTTTTTATATTTTGTAAAAAAATATTTTTACAAAATAAGTCTGTATCACATTTTTTTATTCTGTATCGGAATCTAGGTCCAAGTCTTCTTGGCACTCGGTCAAAGCCGGTAGGGCAACGGCGAGCGTTTTGATGACGATGGCCTGGTCTAAAATGTTTTGTACTGATACGACGGTATTGCTGACATAAACGCTTTCTATATGTAAAGATCCAATTGCCAAACATCGTTTTTTTCGAGTATTTGTGCGGATCGGTTTCGACGAGTCGTTTTTTATCTTTCGGGTCGTCGTCTGTTCTCTTTCTATAAAAAAATAGGTATTATTTTTTTATCTTTATCGATTTTCACTTTCGGGTATATAACAAAATTTCCGCTTTGATTTTTTTTTGACAATAGTTATATCGTTGATATCGATGGGGGATTTTCGACCTACGTTTTTTTTTCAGTTCCTTTCCGAGTTTCTCTATTTCCGTTCTTAAGAACGTCGTAATTTTTTCCAACATGTCGGCAAACTCTTTTTCACATTTAAAATTCATAGAATAATCGCGTAACTTTTCGGTAGAGAAGTCCTTATTTTCCCACAATCCGGACGATTCCGTTTTGGGTGTGCGTATAACCAACGGTTTCACACCGTCCGAATACTTGTACTCGATGTAAACTTTCTGATAACGTACCGGTTTCGTACCCACATAATGGTGTCCGATTCTTAAATTGTCTACGTCAAAGTTCTCAATTGTCACAAATGCCATGTTTTCTTTTTATAACGAAAAATTTTCTTTAAGTCATTTTTTTCAAAAGGATCGTAAAATTTTTCTTATCCGTTCTGTGATAACGTTCTAAACGTAAAATATATAATATCGCGGATAATATTATAAAAAACCATAAAACGATAAACGACAACAACACGAACAATACTATCTCGGTAAAACGTTTCATTTCTTAACGTAAAAAAATTGTTAAATGGTTTAAAATATATATATATATAAATAAAAAATGTATATTTTACTGGACAACGTGTTTAACGAACGCGGCGTAAAACAGATTTTAAAGAATGATGACATACCGTGTCAACAGTTGAACGACCAAGTATTACTGTATTGGCCCGAAGACGAACTAACGTGTAAAATGCCGCGCATGCGTAGAAACTACCCGTGTAAACATCCGGTCATCGCAAACTCGTTGTTTTGTAGCATTCATCACAACTACGTGAAAGAGCGAGGTATCGATACGTTGAAATATTGCACCTCTTGTCGAAAATGGATGGCCAATAGCACTAAATACGAAACGTGTTATGCGTGCGGTGGAAAAGAACGCGAAGACGAGTGGCATAAGATGCATAAAAGGTCAGAGAGAAGACGCGGACGTCCTAAAAAAAAACCCGACGATTTTTAAAATATAGTGTTGTCTTAAAAATCTACGGTTATCGCGAAGCGGATTTGTTTACGAGATCTTGGAGTTGCTTGCGTAAATCCTCCGTCTCTTTGCCCGACTCCTTTTTTATGACCTTGTGGGTAGAATAGAGTTTGTCCTTCATCTCGCGATACTTGGTCAACTCGTGGGACACGGTGACAAATTCTTCGTCCGAGATCTTCCCGTCCTCGAGAGCTCGACTCACCAGATCCGATATCGAATTAAGTTTACTCTCCGCGAGTTTGGTGATCTTGAGGCGTTTTTCCGATTTTTTCAGCAGTAATCGTCTTATCCCTTTCATGGCCAACCCCATCGAAGCCACGGTCAAGGCTATAATTTGGAGAGGCAATCCCGCGATGGGAACGAGAAATCCGAGTCCTCCGACGACGACGCCTCCCGAGATGAGAACCGCGTCGACGCCGTCTGCGGTGTTCACTATTCGCTTATACTTTTTATGGATGCTCTTCCGCGTTTCTATCTCTCGAGGAAACGTCTGTTCGATCTCGCCGATTCGTTCTAAGCGATATTGTTGCAGATCGCTTTCTATTGGTTCTAATTGTTGATATATGTTTTTACTCATCTCTTTTTTTATACGCGAAAATTTTTTATATGTCTAATACGACGACGCCGTTGACGGTCCCCGATTTCGACCCCTTATTCACACCGAAATTTAGAACGTCGCCCGACGTCACCGCAACGGAGGATTCAACGTGACGACGTCGCCGGTTTTCGTTTGAAGGGTCTTGTGTTCGACGTCGTTCAAGATGAGCGTCACGTCCAGTTCCCCCAAGAGTCCGACACGAAAGACGTGACCGTCGAACAACATCGTCATGCCCAGCGACGGTCTGATTCTTCCGTTTTTTTATTCACGTCGAATTGGAACGTGTTCATGATGCGACGGTTTTTGGTCAACATGTTGACCTCTTCTTTAATGTCTTCCAAGAGTTCTTCCCTCTCCAAGTCATCGTAATAGAATCCCGATCTAGACATTCCTTTTTATTATTTAGATTTCTTAAACTCTAAGAACACGTGAACGGGATGGCCGTGATTGTCGACGGGGTGTCCGTTCTCGTCTTTTAGCTGTATCGTTAATTCCGAGATGCGATCGCGTTTCAGCTTTAAGAAAATGGGGCGTTCGATGTTTTCGACATACAACTCGGAAAATTTCACGTTGGGGCACGGCAGGGATTTGACGATGTCGTTCGACCTCCCGTCTTTGAACGTGTCTCCCTCGGCAAGTTCTTCGAGATAAACGTTGAGTAGTTCCACCGGTTGCAGGTTTATGCTATTGGTCGGGTAGATGGTCCCGACGAGAGAAACTTTTTCGCCGATTCCGAGAATCTTGGTGAGTTCCGGCGGAAGCTGTAGCAAATTAGATGCTTTACCATCGAGTCTTACTATCATCGTGGTTTTGTCCAATACTATTTTCTCGAGATATTTATTGAGAATTCGTTGTATGTCTTTGAACGTGTACGATCCGGCGCCCACGGTTTGGATTCTCGGTCTGTCTCTACCTTTGGCGTGTTGTATCTCGACGTCTTTTTTTATGTTGTACAGACCGTTCCAAAAATGGACGGACTTTACGCCCACGCACCACTCGTCGTTCGCGTTGTCGATGTATCAAGATAGTTTCACGGGTTCACCGATTTTCGTCACGAGATGAAACATGTTTTTTTATAACAATTTTATTTTTTTAATAAAAGATGAACGTTTACGAGTACAGGGAGGATTTAGATTTGTCGTCTTTCGACGTCTACGTCAATGCGACTAAAAAGTTTCGCGCGTCGTTCGAGAACATCTTCGTCAAGTATAACAACCCGAACGTCTTCGAAGACGGAACTTCCAAATATTACGCCATGTTGCACCAGTGGTATCGGCATTCCGTGACGGGAGGGTTCTGGCAGAACCAGTTAAATTTTGCGGTGTGGTGCGCCACGACCGGATACGGCGTGACGTTGGGAATGGGAAACGACAAACTGTCGACATCGTTCTTTCGATTTCACGTTTACTATCAAATCAGAAGGATGTTGAAGGAAATATCGGTCCCCTTGCCCAGCGATTCCGATTTCGAGCACTACACGAACAACGTCGACGCTTCGGCGTACCAGCGGATCTGTCGCGAATTCGGAGTGTCGGTCCGCACGGACTGGAAAATCAAGGGGACCATCTTTGGAACGTATAACACGAAGTGGTCCACGATCATCGCGAACCGGTCGGAGGGATTCACGCTTTCGGGTCTGGCCAGATTGGACGCGTCCGTTCGAGTCTTCGCCTGGGCGGTCTTAGGCGCACAAGGTCAAACCAGAGCCTCGATCGTGGACGCCGGCGCCACCTCGCTCGACGCCCAGAAACAATTTTTGGTCAACGTCGAGGATGCGATCAACAGACCGCTCGATCTACCCGCCGACATTTCTCGCTACGAAAATTGTCTAAGATATGCAAATTCCAAAGTCGACTTTGTCATCCATCCGGGGCTTTACATGCTACCCAGCAACATGGAGCTGAAAGTCGGTGCCAACATCGCCAATTATAATAACGAAATCATGATCGCGCCCGAAACCACAAAACCGGGGACGAACGTCGACCTCAACGCGAAAACGTTCGCCCAACCTCCCAAACAGATCAAACCACCTCCCATACAGGTCAAACCACCGCCTCCTATACAGATCACGCCCCCGCCGCAAGACGATCACGAAAGTCAAAAGACGGCCGTTCTCGTCCTATCGTTATTTTCTTTTCTTCTCTTCGTCGAGTTTCGTTAACAACTAGCCGACGACGACCATGACCAACACCCACAGATGTTCGCCCAACCACACGGCGGTGTTGCCGAGCGTCGACAAGATCCAGGAAAGGATGGAACCCAATATACCCGGCAACGCCTCGCCGAATTTGGCGGCCAATCTCGCGAGCAGTTTTCCGACCGCGTCTAGCTGTTTCTTGAGCCATTCCTGTAATCCCCCCTCTTTGTTGGGAGGCGGCGGCGTGGGTATTGTCGCCGTCGTTCCCGGAAGGAGTAATTCGACTAAGAATCTCACAGTCATACCGATGGCGGTCAAGACGCTAAAGATGGTGATGCCCTGTTCCTTGAACAGAGTATCGATTCTTTCTCTCAAGGGGAGATCGTCGTCGAGTAACCTCTTGACCGACTCTTTTATAGTGGTCAATTGCGATCGCAATTGATCTTTGAGAGCGGCGATACTCGCGTTGATCCCGTCGAGTTCACCGCGCGCTTTCTTTATTTTTCTCTCGAACCGTTCTTTTTCATCCGGAGTGCTTTCGAGTCTGTCGGTCCATTCCGATATCAATCGTTCGCGTTCCACTCTTTTACCTTCTTGAACTTTTAATGCACCGCTAATGGTTCGTAAACTTTTATCCAAACCCAACAGTTCTCTCATGGGTAGTACGTCCGCTTGCGTCGATGCATCGACGAGGGTGTGTATACTATCCGATAGTTTTCTTAGGTTGTTGTCTAACTGTTTTGGACGCGTTTCGTCGTCTTCTAAAACTGACCTCTCTGTTTCATTAAGATGAAATTCTACTTCTTCGAGTTCTTGTACAGGAAGTTCCTCCATCATACCCATTGCTCTACGAAAAGTAACACCCATACTCTTAAAATGCGAGTCCGCATAAAAACCTTGCCTATCTATATGTGTTAATCTTACCCATTCGTTAGCCCATTTTACCCATAAATCACCTTGTTTCGATGATTTAAATTGGTAAGACGCTTTAATACCAAATTTAGATCTTTCACTTTTCCATTTCTCCACTAATACCGCAGTATCTTCATTGGACGCTAAGTCATTAGCCTCTATTCCGGGTGACACATCTTCTCCACTGATCCATCAAGGACCTTCCCTATTATCGACGAAAGACGTATCCACCGCATTATCATTGTAAGTCGTATCACCGTCGTGGCTGTACCCCGGATTATCGTTGTCATAAACATCGTTATTAGGAAAAACACCTGCTTTGTTTACATGGGCGCAGACATTTTGGACACCCAAAGTTGTGCGGAGGGTAAAATGAGCCCAGAGATCTGATTGGTCATTAAATCAAAAAATTAGTTTTGCCATTAATAAGTGAAATTAAGGTGATAAAAAAGATCCATGAATATTGGTAGTACTTTGGAAATTATAGGGTTGACGGATGAAAATTGAAAGGGAGGGGTCATATGAGAATAGATATTTTCCCTTGGTGCGGAATACTACGAGTTGTAAACAAGTGAAAATTTGAAGTAGAAATGCAACGGCAACCTATACTTTTGATTGCATATTTTGTTATCAAAAATATTGATCTTTCAGCACAGGGTACTTATTTGACCCAGATTTAATAAACATGGGAGTGACAGTGACCTGAAGTTTTGTAAATTAGCATTGAGGCCTATGGGAAAATATTTGGTGGTGTCTGTCCATTAGGATTATCATGCAATTCTATGTTCTCAGCCATTTTTAAAACGAGTTAAAAATTTTTATCGGATAAAATAAAAAGATGATGCATTACGGACACATTCTCGATCCCGATAGAAAATTGCGTACTCCCTTCGGTGTGAAGGGCGTTCGCCAAACGGTCACCAATTCCCATAATCCCTCGAGTATCGAAGAAAACCAAACGTTGACGATTCGTTTTCCCAATTTGAGCGACAACGACGTCATCGTCCCCAGAACTACGAAACTATGCTTCGATATGGAAATCGGCGTAGAGGGTGGCGATCTCTCAAGGCGGGTGTTTATAATAATCTGGGGCGTAACATCGTCAAAAAAATCGAGGTGAAGATTTCTGGAAATACCGTTCAAACCATCGACGATGCCGATAAATTTTTAGTCTATAACGATCTTTGGAAAGTAGAACGAGGTAACATGGCCTATCAGGGAATATAGACTGACGATCTAAATATGGTAAGGGCAAAACCCACCAGCTATAAAATACCTCGCGACACTAACGAAGACTACGAAATTGCCCGCGGCGTACGGCAATCGATTTTGTATTCCCTTGGATTTCGAAATCTTGGAAACGAGCGAACCTTTTTATCAAGCGGGATTGCATGATAGATTGGAATACATGCTGACATTTAACGATGCCATACACGTCGTCTCGCCGGACCCCGGCGATGTCGATAAAACGCTTAGTTATAAGGCGACCAACATCACTTTGGAATTCGAAAAAATTACCGACGCCAGTCTCTCGCTCGCAGCATCAGACAGAGGTATGCGGGGGACCACGTCTATTACTTCAACAAAATATTGCGATATCTCAAAACGACGATGAGTAAATCGGAAGCCTCCCGCACTTATTCAATCAACACCCCCGCACATTCTCTCTCGGGCATTCTGTTTCTCTTTAAGGATATTTCTATAAAAGATCCGGAAAAATTTTATAATCCGAGAATCACACGTGGAGATAACCATCGAGGGACAACCGAACCAACTCTTCTCCGCCGGAATGAAACCTCATCACCAATTCGGCGAGATTAAAAAGTTTTTCTCGGCTTCCCTGAATCGTGAAAACATCACAGAATTAGTCGCCAAGGAACTCGACCTGAGTGAAGTGACTCTGGGAAAAAATATCAAAGATCATTATGCCCTCTGGTTAGATTTACGAACGACACCCGAAAATCATCTCCACGGCACGGGTCGTAAGCTTCAAAACATCAGCCAAGGCGTCGACGTCCGAATCGAGAAAACTCCCGAAATCGATACCGATCCCTTGGACGTTTACATTTTCGTCGTCAAAGACGGACAGATCAACATGTCGAACGGCCGTTTCGCGAGCGTTATATCTTAAAAAATTTGAAGTCATTAAAAAATGTACATTCAACAACCTCATTCTGCCATGATCGTGGGCGCCACCGGTTGCGGAAAGACGGAGTTTGTCCTCGATCTGTTGGAAGACGAATACAAAGATTTCTTCGAGCACGTCGTGATCTTGTGCCCCTCGATCGATTTCAACAAGGCGTATAAATCGAGAGAATGGATAGGCGAAGATATAAAACATCCTAAAGACAAACGCGTCGTCATCGTCAACCCCGTGTCGAAAACGGGTGAGGAGAAATTGCAGGACCTGTTGCGACTCTTTTACGACAAATACAAGGGGACGTCCACGTTGTACATCATAGACGACTGTTCGGCCACGAGGCAGATAAAAAAGAAAGCGGACGCCCTGTCCATGTTGGCGTTTTCGGGGAGACACGCCAACCAGTCCGTGTGGGTATTGACGCAGAGATATAATAGCGCGTCCAAAGATTTTCGCACGCAGGTCAAATGGGTCGCGCTCTTCTATACCAAGGACAAATTTAGCTACAACGAATGTCTGGACGAGAACGACGTCGTCACCGACGACGCGGAAAAACGACGTCTCAAGCACGAGCTGTCGCAGCACAAACACTCCAAACTGATCTTGCGGACGAAACAACCGACGGGGTACAAGTTTATGCAATAATTTATATTTTTTTGTAAAATATAAATTTTAGTACTTGTGGGGTCTGGGGAGGTACTTTAAATAATAACGCTATTTTCCGTTATAGCAGGGGTGACACGCGGTGTGATAAGTGTAGTCAGACATCCATCTTCCGCACGAGTCGCAAAACTTCAAAGGGTGAAAATCGCGTTTCTTCATATAATTGTGGTGAACGGCACAAAAGATCGAATTCGGAACGATCTCGCGAGGACACGGAGAATCGCGAAACCTTCTGATGTGGATGGGTATCTGACACGTCGTCTCGTCATTCGGCTCCACCCCGATGCTGCGGAACATTTGATGAGTGTAGTCAGACATCCGTCGTTCATCCTCGCCTATTATGGCTAGTTCCATCTCGTCCATCTCCGGATCCTTAGCGTTTAGTTCATTCTCGTTGTCTATTGCGACTAGTTCCATCATGTCTATCACCCCCTCCTCCTCGTCTATCACCAGTTTCTCCCTGTATAATAAGGCTTGTTCCCTCTCGTCTATCTCCTCGTCCGAAAAAAGATCATCGTCGGACGAGGTGTCCTCCTCGTCGGCTTGTTCCCTCTCGCGTACCCTCGCTGCTATCTCCGTTTTTAAACGGTCTCGTTTCTTCTCGGCGGCTTGTTACCTCTCACGTTCCTTCGCTATCTCCGCTTTTAAATAGGCTCGTTCCTCCTCGTCGTATACGGCTAGTGCCTCCCCGAGTTCCTCCTCGTCGAATGAGGATAGGATCTCCACTCCTTCCTTCACTATCTCGTCTATTGAGGCTTGGCCTATATCCTCGTCCCAAACAGGTTCTCCATGGCGTTCTTCTTCGATCCTTTTTATCGTCTCAAAAATACTCCGTCTCACACAATCCATCTCTAATTACTCATCTAAAATCTGAATAAAATTTCAAATTTTTAACACTATGTCATTGGACACCTGCGACCCGACCCCCCCCCCCCCCCCCCCCCCCCCCCATGCACGCTGCGGGGAAAAAATTGAACGACCGGGTCGAGATATCTATCGTGTGTAATTTACCCGGCGATCACCAGACCGTGAATACGTTATATATCATCATCTATATATAACTGCGATTCCTGGAAATCTGGGTATGTTTCGTTTTCTCGGAAAAAGGTGGGTCTAAGTGGGGGACATATACTACTGTTAATATTAAGGTTAAAATGGAGAAGTACCAATGGCTACTCGAAATTCATTTACGACAAATTATATATATTAACAGTCTCAATTGATGAACTATTCCGAATCCCAAACAGGAAGGGACCAGGTGTCCGTAAGAAGTCAGCGTCCTATGTTAGCATGGCACACCGGCGGTCTCAAGTGTTCCAAGAAAATCCTTAAGTTCTGTGAAAAGTGCATCAGTTATTTTTAGATCTGATTGGCGAACAGGGTCGATTTATATATTATTTAAATTTCATGAGAGTGGACTTCATATCGTTGAACAAGATCCCATATCCCATCCCATCCCATAAAACTTCCTCAGTGACGATTTCAATCGTTTAACAACGTACCCCTGTGTTAGTAGTAGTTTATTTGCATATACCAACCTTTCCATTTAAACAGCTTATTCTCAAGAACAACAGGACACTTTTCAACGAAATTTGGCAGCGTGCTTTGAAAGGGGATTGCAATTTGCTACAAAAAGGGACTGGACGTATAAAGGCTCCAAAAGGGACTAAAAGAGTCAAAACTTGGTACATCCTTAAAAATCGCCTCATAAAAATCAATATTATACCTCTGATATGTATCTTTACTTCTGATTAGTCAAAATCGTATCACGTGATCTAAAACATGTGTGTAAGTAATGGGTGATTCTATCTCACTTGACCATCTCGTGGTTAAAACATCTTGACCATCTCGTGGTTAAAAATCTTAACCATTTCGTGGTTAAAAATCTTGACCATCTCGTGGTTAAAAAATCTTAACCATTTCGTGGTTAAAAAATCTTGACCATCTTGTGATTGAGTCAAAACTTGGTACATCCTTAAAAATCGCCTCATAAAAATCAATATTATACCTCTGATATGTATCTTTACTTCCGATTAGTCAAAATCGTATCACGTGATCTAAAACATGTGTGTAAGTAATGGGTGATTCTATCTCACTTGACCATCTCGTGGTTAAAACATCTTGACCATCTCGTGGTTAAAAATCTTAACCATTTCGTGGTTAAAAATCTTGACCATCTCGTGGTTAAAAAATCTTAACCATTTCGTGGTTAAAAAATCTTGACCATCTTGTGATTGAGTCAAAACTTGGTACATCCATAAAAATCGCCTCATAAAAATCAATATTATACCTCTAATATGTATCTTTACTTCTGATTAGTCAGAATCGTATCACGTGATCTAAAACGTGTGTGTAAGTAATGGGTGATTCTATCTCACAGATTGAAATATTTATATAATGGGGGAAGTGGGGGTTAAAATACATAACGGAAGTTGTTACAGATTATTTAACAGGGTCATCTACCAAAGATTAAATTAAAACATTGCTTCGGATGACATGCAGCGAAAACTTATTCGTTCAAAATTTAAAAACGTTTTAGCAGATATCGAGGATGAAAGTTGTGATGTCAGAGCTCGATGCCCTATACGGTACAAATTTTGAAAAATCTGGCCATTTCAAAAAAGTTTATACATCGATTAAGAAAAAAATGTTAGTGAGCATAAAGATGCACATGATATTAAAGTGCTTTTTAATACGTTTCGTGAAGAAATAATGGATACTATAAAAATCAGTTTAGAAAAAATGGCCCCTTAAAGTTTCAAATACAGACTGATCAGCGTTGGAAAAGGGAAGGCGATAAAAAGTTCTTTGAAAATAGTATTCAAAATCATATAACAAAGTAGCACATTATATTAACAGAAGACTACATTCAACGCGCATATGAGGATGCTGTACAGGAGTAAGAAGATTCGATAGAGAGAAGTGAAGGATAGAGAGAAGTGAAGGAGGTGGATCGAATTGGGTTGTTCTATCGATTTATGTAAATTTTGCGAAATACCAGCCGTTTAGGGGTTCTTCATATTTTGCATTACCCCCAAAACTAAAAAATAAAGGGGCAAGAATTAACGTCAGAAACAAGGACAATAGATGTTTCTTATATTCTATATTGTGCTGTTTACATTATAAGGAAATAGACGACAATCACGATAGGCCTTCAAAATATGAAAAGTTTTTTTTAACAAATACGATTTGGATTGTATCGATTTTCTAACTCCATTATCGCAAATGAGCATATTCGAGCGTCGTAATAAGCTTTCCATAAACGTATTTGGGTGGAAAGAAGACACCCTTTTTCCATATCGCGTCTCAAAAATGCCACACGATATAGATCGAATTAATTTGCTATTATTAGAGGGTAGTGAAAATAACTGGCATTATTCGTGGATTAAGAGTATGTCTAGGCTGATCTACTCGCAAACTAATCACAGGGGAAAAATTATGTGCGATTTTTGTCTATATCATTTTTCATCGTTAGATGTTCATAAAAAGCATATAAATGATTGTGCTGGTATAAACAATCCACCAATGAGGCCTATCATACCCGAAAAAGAAAAACAAATCTTTGAAATTTATAAATTATGCCAAAAAAAACCCAAAAAACCAGCATATTGTACTATTTACGCCGATTTCGAATGCATCATCGTACCAATTTATCAGAATATCGGCAATAAAACTAGGAAGATATCCCGGCACGATGTTTCCGGATATCGCTATATGCTCGTCTGGCGAACCGCGGATGGTATTCAAAAAGTGGAGAAACCCGTTTTATATGGAGGAAAGGACGCCGTTCAGCATTTTGTTGAAAGCTTACAAACAGAAGAGATAAAAATAAATGAATTTTTTTAGCACAAAGAGCCTATTAATATGAGCAAGAAAGACAAAAATGACTACGATGTCGCTAAAAAATGTTGGATTTGCGAAGACGATTTTGTAGATGATAACAACCGTCGAGAATGGTGTCAGCTTTGGAATTTTAGAATTAAACTTTTATCCAAATTGGATCGTTTACCTATAGAAGAGGAATCGAGAAGTTCGACTATAAAAGATCGGGTTAACAAAATCATGGACAAAATTGATAACGAGAAATTGGATTTTCTCATGGTCCGCGATCATTGTCATCTCACCGGGAAATTTTGAGTTCACAATAAATGTAATCGACTGTTGCGAGTCAATAAAAATGAAACTCCCATACCCTTTATTTTTCACAATCTCAAGGGGTACGATTCTCATTTAATACTCTCAGAAATTGGAAAAACGCAACGAGATATAACCTGCATACCATCAAACGGCGAAAGATTTATTAGCTTTTCGCTCGGACAATTGAGATTCATCGATAGTTTTCAATTTCTATCATCCTGACTCGAAGAATTAGTAAAACATTTGCGCGATTTTCCAATTATGAAATCCATTTTTGGAAAAGAAAAGGCCCTACTTTTAACCCGGAAGGGGGTTTCTCCTTACGAATAAATTAATTCATTCGAGCGATTCGATGAAATTAGCCTCCCCCCTAAAGAAGATTTTTATAGTAAACTTTCGGATAGCCATATTTCGGAAAAAGATTATTTACATGCACGGACTATCTGGAAAGATTTCGAATGTAAAAATCACGGAGATTATCACGATTTGTATCGAAAAACGGATGTTGTCTTATTATCCGAAGTGTTCGAAGAATTTCGTCGTGTTTTTTAAAATTATTATCGACAATAGCTTGATCACGATGAATATCAACTCTACCTCTTCTTATATTTGTTTTCTTCTACGTTTTCAAATTTCGGTCGTATAATTTTCTGTGGCTTTTTGAGAAAATTAAACGCTTGTTGTTCCGTTGCACCTGCGGCATTAGCTAACTTTTTTATTGCTATTTTCCCCTTCCAATATCCACGCGGACTGTAATATATTTTGTCATCCATTTTTATTTATATCTTTTAAAGATATAAATTACAAAACTCGATTGTTCGGTGCATAGGACTAATTTAGAATGTTTATTCCGAGATAACAATTTTTTCATGTCACGTTTTTCGTCAGGGTCGTCGATGATATCGTTTTCGTTAAGACATTCGTTATAGCTAAATTTGTCTTTCGTAAAAAATAAAGTAACCCACTTAATTTGAGATCTAAAATCTCGAGAAGCGGAATTATAACGTTGAGTTAAAATCCACACGCTTTGATTCGCGTGTCGTCCGGAAAATGCTAACATACTTAGAGCGTCTGATTTCTTTTTTATTTGTTTTGTAGCCGAGCAATCGTCTATGATGTATAAAGTGGGAGATCCTTTATATTTCTCGTAGAAAAATCGTAACATCTCTTGTAATTTTTCTTCGTCTGTTTTAGAGGATACTGGGTTTACGATGGCAACACGTTTATCTTTAGGATTTTTAATGTCTTCGCCAATCCAAGGCCAAGAACGATACGCGCGATTGAAATCGATAGAAGGACATAATATCACAATATACTCAAACATGTCTTTCTATTCATTTTCTAACAAATCTAAAACGAAGTGTGTCTTACCACATCCCGTGGCCCCAACGAACATAGCACAATATGGCTGTTTGATAAACATTTTTTTAATAGTTAAAAAAAAATTAAAACATAACATTCATGAAACGCCCATCGCGCATGTTAATTTGGTCATCCTTTATAACGAATATATAAACGTCTAGAGGATCGACGATGATTTTTGGTTGTCTTTCAATTCTGATGCTTAATCCTTGAGATATATTTTGAAGTTTACGACCCGCCCCGTGAAGATAGTTTTCGGAAGACGACCGCAGGTCCAACCACAAGCCATAGTGGGCACTGAGGTATCTTCCCAGGGTTATTTCGGACAGCAATAATTCCTTGCTTACAGCCTCAGTTTGTTTTTCAAGATTAATCCCGACTAGAAAGAATTTTGTAATCTCTTCAAACTGTTGATGCGCCCGCATTCCTTGCGAGAATAATTGGTTCGGCTGTCCTTCATTAGTGGTCTCAACTTTGGTTATTCGTGGATTAAAAAAAATTCGGGGTTCTCCTCTGAAAAATCTTTGAATAAAAATAATACTCCTAGCAAGGATTTTGCTGGAGTATTGTTTTGATAATTCAGCACAGCATCTGATTTTTATTGCAGTCTTACGATATCGTAGTATTTGATTAAAGTAATACGCATGATGTCCGGTATATCTTTGACGGATGCTTCTGGTAAGATAAGTGTTCCCTCACTTTTTCAAATTCTAGGCAAATGTTTGATATTTTGTAATTAACGACCTTATCTTCATCAGCGCTTCCCGCAAATACTACGCGCTAAGCGTCGTTGAACGTTAGCATGTATTCTAATCGATCGCGTAGCCCCGCTTGATAAAACGGCTCACTCGTTTCCGAAATTTCAAAATCCAGGGGGATACAATACCTATTTCCAAACATCGCGGCAATTTCGTAATCCTCCGAGCTGGTTCGAGGTTATTAAGGAACGGGTTTAGATATTAAAATATTCAAAGCTTTATTCTGTATCCCTTGGTACGCCAGGTTTCTGCGTTCTAATTTCCAAAGATCGGTATACAATAAAAAATTTAAAAATCTGAGTCGTCCATCGTTTGAATGGTGTTTCCGGAAACTTAAACTTTAGAATATCACCGTAATTCATGTTTTTCATATTATAGGATCAATTTTTTCAATCGATTATAAAAAATGACAGACTGGGAATTTGATAACCTACTTACAAAGAAAACGATGATGAAGAGACTTCGTTCTTGGATAATGATGATAACGAAAGGGGCCCGGGCAGGCTAAAACATTAGATCAATTGCCGGACGCGCCATTATCGCCTCGCGAAAATCAGAGAGAACGCCTTGTAGCCGGAGAAATGGTGGATAAATGGAAGAAAGAAATGGATAAGGTCCATCATGATTTAGATTTTACATCGACGGAGGATGGCGGCTTATCGATGAAATGGAGAGGTAAATGGATACGGTTCACGCAAAAGAATAACCCGAAAAAAAATCTTGAGGAAAGGCACTTTAAAAAAAATACGGGCTCGGATTTCTCGAGGCTCTAGTCCTACCGACGAAAGAATTAAAGGGAAAAATCATGCGAGTCGATGTGAACATTGGATGCTCGAGAAATATGATTTTAGGGATGTCGATTATGAAAGATTGTCCGATAGTCTACAAGACCTCTAATCAGAACTACCCGAGAGAGAATTGTTAGGGCTAGATAGATCAATAAGAACCATTCGAGGATATTTACGCATTCAAATGTCAAAGCGGGTCGAATTAGAACGAACCATCTCGCAGTAGGAGGAGGATCTCGAAAATAATCCTGCTGATAAGGACCGTATAGAGAGTGAAATCATGAAAGCGCGAGACGAAGTAGAGGAAGCGAACAAGAGCATCAACATTCTTAACAAACGATTAAAATTACAAATTACTAGCATAAAAGAAACCGTTATGTGATTATTAGACGAAAATCTCACGTTGCGAGAAAAAATTGGTAATTTATTCAGAGAACAAGGTATCACCATTTTCTCGATACTGACGGCGATCGGTATGATAATTGGGTTTTTAGTCGAATTATTAATTCCAGGATCATCACCACCGCCAACACCACAACCACCCCACCCTTCTGATGAGGGACGATTAAAAGAATGGATTAAAAAGCAACTGGATGCCGTGGGTAGGGTAAACACTTGGCGAGATTGGCAACAAAATTCGGCGAGGCACTGCCTAGAATACTTGGTTCAATAGTGTCTTGGATACTCCCGACTCTCGAGAAAACGGCGATTTGGTTGGGTAAACACCTATGGATACTTGGAATGGCTATCATCGGTCTGTTATTATCCAAACTCGACGAGAATAAGAAACGCTATTAGAGAAATTGTGAGGATGGCGGTTTTTTTTGGTCTTCGTGTAAATCCGGTTTGGAAACCCGCTTTGGTGGGTCTCTAACATTATCATGTTTTGGTGGGTCAGATGCTTTAACATGCTTAACCATTTTTAGCGGTGATGTAAATTATTTTTGAATTCAACTTAACATTTAAACCCAGTTTTGTTTGTTTTTGGCGCAATCAGAATTTCGTTATTGTAATCGACGATATTCGGGTCAATCTTTAATTCCATATCACTAGGCATCATATAGAACCCTGGATATACAACGAAATCGAGTTTACTATTAGCAAACCTTAAACAATCTTCGTAACGAGAAATATCGGCTGGCAAATCCATCGGTCTATTAATTGCATCCTCGACATTGGCTAGAAATTGTTTCTGAGCATCTAATGACGATGCCGAGGCGCCGACGATAAAAGATCTCGTTTGACCCCGAGATCCCAAAATTGCCCACACAAAAACTCTAACAGATACACCAATTCTGGCGATACAGGGGGGGGGGGGGGGGGGGGGGGTATTTATCCAATACATCATTGAGGATAAATGTTGACCATTTCGTCTCGTAAGTGCCGAAAATAGTGCCTTTAATTTTCCAGTCCGTATCGCTCGACACACCGAATTCCCGGCAAATTCTTTCGTACGCAGAAATATCGATATTATTAGTATACGAATTCCAATCCGGATCACTGGGTAGCGGTACAGACATTTCTTTCAATATTCGACGGATTTGATAGTATACGTGAAATTTAAAAAATGATCTAGATAATTCGCTTCGGGCGACGAAATTTTGAGAAGATACCCTGCAGCCCGTGGTTGAACACCAAACCGCGAAATTTAATTGGTTTTGCCAGAACCCTTTTATTGGTTGCTGATACCAACGACGTAACATGGCGTAATATTTCGGGGTTCCGTCCTCGAATATATTCGTGTTATTAGTCTTTTGGCCTAAAAAATCTTCAAAGGATGCGTGAAAAATTTGTTCTTTGATACATAAATATCGATATTGTTTAAATCTAATTGTCTCTTGTTCGATTACATTTTTACTTTTTATAAAAAAATGTTTCGCGTCATAACGGAAATCGGTAAAGCCGTGAGATTATCTCAATACATTTATAATACGAACGACGATTGGTATGTCGGTGTAAAAACTATCGGTTTTTGGAAATGCCTTTATTATATTAAAAATGATATGCTTATCGAATATCAGAAACGTGGACAGGGCGCCTCCGTTTTTTATAAACAAGAAGCGGGCAAATACAGTATACGGAATATTCGAGTTTTTCTTAGTGGCTTTTTGAGAAAAAAAAATTAAATATTAACAAAAGTACATCGCAGGTTGTCATCTTTGCTAAAACGGGGGATGCCGTAAAATTGCCAGAAGAATTAAGCAAAATATTAGTTTTTTCCGAGTCGGACCTTATTTACCGAGAAATATAGCAAATCCGTACAGCCGTGTGCAATGTTAAATTTTCATTCGGGGTTGGTCGACGGTGTTTTTATGAACGGCCAACAAACATCGATTACAAAAAGTATACCTTATCCCGATATCGCCTTCAGAACGTTGTATCAGTAAAAAAATCGAACGCCCTGTTTTTTTCAAAGTGCGCCGCGACATGATTAACGAGATAATAAACGATTTACGCGACGAAAATGGCGACTTCATCAATAACTAGGGTTGTCCCATTCACGTGCTGTTATAATTTAGGCTCCTTAAAAATTAAACAGTAATGGCAATGAGAGGATTTTTACACGAGGATTTAGAAAGGGAAGAGATGAAAGAAGACATTTTTGAAGAGATTAAAGAGGATATAAACCACATACAGAAGAATAAACGTATGATGAATACGTTTCAATTCGAAATCAAAAACGGAAATTTAAAATCATCGGGGTTTAAAATATTGTTCATTGGTTATCTTATACGGCTGAGTTTGTTTGGTGAGTTAAACTTGACTTTAATCTTGAACAATGTTGAAAAGTACTCTTACCAAACGAAAAGCTGGGAAATAGCATTGATAACCCAGCGATCGAATTAAAATCGGGGTATGTTTGACATTTTTCAGCGAATAAACCGTCAAAAACGGGTACGGCCAACGGAGTAATCGTATTAAACGCTTAGGCAGGTTGGAAACCTGCCCCGGACTCGTCGGAGACGTGTTAAGTGTTTAAAATATTTTCGCGTTAATAAAAAATGAGTAAGAATAATTTGTATCCGCCATTAGATACAGAAATACAGAGTTTCAATTTCCCTGGGGTCATTCCCTGCCCCCTCATTTGAGAAATGTTCATTTATCTGAAATACCATTGAGATCCCCACCCCTAAAAAACCATATATTTTCTTATTACTTGTGATGAGACCAATTTCAATGTCGTAGTTGGGGGGTCCCCGGGGTCATTCACTGCCCCCCCCCCCTCATTTGAGAAATGTTTTTTTATCTGAAATACCGTTGAGATCCCCACCCGTAAACCTATATTTTCTTATTACCTGTGATGAGACCAATTTCATGGTCGTAAATGGGGGGTCCCCGGGGTCATTCCCTGCCCCCCCTCATTTGAGAATGTTCATTTATCTGAAATACCGTTGAAATCCCCACCCCTAAACCATATATTTTCTTACTTGTGATTACCAATGTGAGTTAAGACCAATTTTCATGAGAAATGTTTTTTTAGTTGGGCGGTCCCCGGGTCATTCCCTGCCCCCCCCCCCTCATTTTGAGAAAATGTTCATTTATCTGAAATACCGTTGAGATCCCCCCCACCCCTGTAAACCATATATTTTCTTATTACCTGTGATGAGACAAAGACAGTTTATGATCATAGGCTAAGGAAACAGTATTCACTAGTAGCACTTGGTTACAAAGAGATTTGGGGGTTTCGTTTGGGAGACTTTTTCGAAACAGCTGGCTGTTTCAATTATACCTCGTTTTATTTTTTTTACAACTGTTTGTTTAAACTTCTGCCTATCGCAATTATTACACAATAAATATTTCGCCGTCATTCGATGTCCGCATAAGAGGCAGAACCTCATTTTAGCTAAGGCGATGTTTATTATATAGCGGTGTTGATTACAATATAGACTGTTTTTTCATAGCAATTCTAGGGCATGGAAAGATCGTTTCATACGAGGAATAGCGCAAAGTCTAGTATAATTCATGTCTTTTTTATTACGTTATTTTTTTTCTTTAAATCATTTTATTATGTCAGAAATGGTCGAAGGACGGCTATATATAGAAATGGGTTTTTACGCGTTGGGAAAATCAATAATGTATGTTATTATTGATTTTTGCGCGTGTTGTGGTTGATTATGGTGGTTTAATGCGATTGGCGACTTTTATCCACGAAATTGTCAAGATTTTTAACCAAGAAATGGTACAAGATTTTTGACCACGAAATGGTTCAAGATGTTTAACCATGAAATGGTACAATATTTTTAACCACGAAATGGTTAGGATTTTTTTAACCACGAGATGGTCAAGTGAGATAGAATCACCCATTGCTTATACACAAAAACATTTCTTCATGTCACCCTGAAATATTTATGTCACCCTCAATGGCGATTTATGTCACCCTCTCGTGCACAGAAATGGATGCCCGTACTGTTCGTTTTTTTCTAGTAGGCAATGTGGTAATTAGATGTAACCTCTAGCACATACAATGTCTGTTTCATAATGAAAAAACAGCTGCTTTGCTTACAACATGGGCACAGACTTTTGGACACACAAAGTTGTGAGGAGGGTAAAATGAGTCTAGCGATCTGATTGGTCAGTAAATGAAAACAATAGTTTTGCCATTAATAAGTGAAATTAAGGTGATAAAATACATGAATATTAGAAGTAGTTTGCAAAGTATAGGGTTGACGGTTGAAAAATTTAAAGGGAGGGGTCAGATGAGAATAGATATCTTCCTTTGGTGCGGAATACTACGAGTTGTAAACAAGTGAAAATATGAAGTAGAAATGCAACGGCAACCTATACTTTTGATTGCATATTTTGTAATAAAAAATATTGATCTTTCAGCACAAGATACTGATTTAACCCAGATTTAATAAACATGGGAGTGAGTGACCTGAAGTTTTGTAAATTAGCATTGAGGCCAATGGGAAAATATTTGGTGGTGTCTGTCCATAACTCATAAATTACTCGATGCAGACGGTAATGGAGAGAAACAAAAGACGAAATTTAATGATTTGACAGCATCGTTGTCAAATATATTTGCTGGAGTCAACCTTGATGGAGGCTTAAAATTAAAAAACGACGCAAAGAACGATAAAACATTTCAAGACTGTTGAGTATCCTTTCGGTATAATAAAACAATTATTTCTCATGTTTTTTGGGATGGCATGAATATTTGCCCACCCTCGAGATGTTATGTCACACTTGGGTGACATAAAACCTCTCGAGTGGACAAATATTTTGCTACAAAATGGAATATATTGCTTCCAAAACGAATTCGTTCAATAATCTTGATAGAACCAAACATAATCAGTCTAGAGGCGTGTAAAATCAAGACAATGAGTATTACGTAATATAAGCCGAACTATTGGTCACGTCATGACAATATCTTCAGCACCTTATTCCTTTAGTATGATGTTGTCATTTAATGAATGCACAAATTTATACAGATATTCCATGATCAGTAAGATAAACTACAAAGCAGTGTTTGATTTGGCTATTTATTCGATTTATTAAGTTTACAGAAAATGCTTATTTACATGCGCAAACCAGAATATTAACCATATATACATGTATCTTAAAAGATTTACTATTTTGAAAACTCGACAGAACAACCGTTCGGACATTGTGTTATGATTCTAGTCATTTCCCCTGCTTGACATAAATATGTGCGATTTAAGATTCTTCAACACACGCATATTACAAACTGTGATTACAGATAAAAAGAAACCATGACTACTACACGTAAAGATAAACAACGCCTTGATAATCGGTAATGGAACAACCAACATGATAATTCCGAATATCCATGCTATACCAGAGTACACGCACAGCTTTATGTAAACAGGCGTGTACGAACGATTTACCTGTAACAAACAAACACTGACTTTAGCTATAGACAGCTCATACAGACAAACAACAAGACACACGATATTGAATAGAATATGGACCGAAATTGGTCCACTCAAGACAAATATACTTTCCGGATACGAACTGGGATTCGGGAAACAAATTCCAATATTGTAATCTATAGCAAATGGGGTGCAACGACATTTATCTATGACGACAGAAGGAATAACTATAAGTGTAGGCAGTAAGTACCCAAAGCATGTGATAAAATAACGGGTTTTGTTGTCATTCAAATGTGGCCCACCAGGATATTTTCTGATTTTCATCAAATCATGTGCTAAGAACGCAACACAAATACTCATCCATGAAAATACACACAAGAGAAGAAAATGAAGAATGATACCTAGTGTAAAACACACGTCCTTATTATCATTAGCGCCAATGCCGACAATGTACAAAATCTGAAACAAGAGCGTCGACACCATCATGTGATTTGTAATGTGTCCAGGGATTGACATGCCAGCTTTAAGGACAAAATTTGTAATGATACTCCCAGTTAATGTTACACATCCTATTCCCATAGTTGTGTATGTCATTATTGTCAAAATGTTTTCAAACGAATCATGATGATTATTTGTATCTAGAACTGACTCACATTTTGACTCTCTTACACTTACCCGATCTAGCAGATCAGATACTAGACTGTTAGCATTTTTAACTTCTAAATGGAAATCAATATTTTGACAAAATCTTTGAATTTTTGGAAAGTGTTGAAGCTTTTTAGCATGTTGTTTTAGTGAAATGCTACCTGATTCGGATTTTGATTGGTTGAAATCACAGGTGCTTTCATTTTGCATTTGATCTTTTGATACTTTATACAATAAAATTGTGGAGTTTTTGTGTGTTTCAGTGTAACTAGAATTAAATGTCTCGAACCATTTTAAGAGTTTTAACCATGTAGCTTTGCTTGTAGCCATAAAATGCACCACTTCAACATTTGAATAAATAATCTGGCATTTTTCTGATGCAGAAATTTTTATCACATTCTTATACGTCTTGACTGCACCATCTGTTATTGTCATTATGTAACTAAAGAGAACAGTCTGTAAAAAGTCTACTGTAGTAATAGAAATGTTGCCTTCCATTTTGAAGTAATTCTCCATGTTGTAGTGAGGATTTAATACGGACTCTGTCGAGCAGACGTGCAATAAACTGGTTTCCTGTGGAGAAGAAAAATGTGAAAAAAAATTGAAAAAATACGCTGCATAAAAGTAAGCTGTTTATGCAAATTTTAGCCCCATAACTCAAATACTTCCAAATATTGTCGCGATTGAACTCATATTAGAAATTATTGCTGTAAAGTAACATGCAGATCGATATGATTAACAATTTGAAAAACGCGGGATATAACACGGAAAAAATATATTCCAATACAACCCTTGAACTCTGTAGCATAAACATACGTAAAATGTGCAGAATGTATATATAATGTTAATTGACAGTAATATATATATATATATATATATATATATATATATATATATATATATATATATATATATATATATATATATATATATATATATATTATAACATTGCGGAGAGGGTGGTAGTGGAAAATTGTCACCCTGAGGCGAAACCGAGATTGACAATGATTTTCAAGGAGTGACAATTTTCACTACCACACTCTTGGGAGTGTTATATTTATCATATTATACCTATCCACCGTACCGAAGAAGATATCATTTGTTGAATTAGTTAAAAACACAAAATAAAGATCAACAGCAATTTTATTTTTTATAATTTATTCATACAAAAATCTATGAAAGTCTCCTTTGTAACACAAACTGCCTTTGTGTAGATTATGAATCTTACGCCTCTATCAAGGCTAGCGTCTTTTTGGCTGACTTCAGTAGATATATGTGCTGCAATTGATTTTGTTCTTTCAACTAATTCAATAAATATTTTCAATACAGTGGATCTGCGTAATAAAACAATAATAACATTCCCGGTCGGGTGGTAGTAGAGATTGTTAATTTAAGCTATGTTTTTATTTCAATACCTATTATCTATTAAACTTTTCGTACATTTATTTATTCATCATTATATATTTTACTTATTCGACTGAGGAGAGAAACTAAAACTTTTTGTGACTTTATATGCACTTACATCTGTACTGATCAAAGTGTTGGACCTGGTGCAATCCTTGTCCTCTAGACGGTATGTAAATATGATATACATTGCATAACTATCCCATCTACTGGAATTGTGTGACTTAATATTATCAAAACAAAAACTGCAGTTGAAGCGTAGATTGTTCGGTTCACAGAATGTGTATTCCCACGCTGAAAGTTGGCAGCTGTCTAGGTCATAATGACCTACAAATAAATCAGTCGGGAACATTTCTTGGAGCAAATTACATTTGGATTTGTTGTACCCCTTTTCTCTTCGAATGGATCCCTCTCTGTCGAATTCGAACTGGAGATCGTTGCATACTCTTGGCTTATAATCAGATGGTGGCAAGAAGATTGAGTATAATACCGACAGCATAACATTTGTCTTATTATTCAGTCTCGACATATTACTTTGGATAATGTTGCTTTTTACCATTGCCGTATATCGATATTGTATTTTCCAAAATGTTATTTCATACACACCATTACATATTGCACAGTACATATTTCTGTAGGTAATATGAAATCTATCTGTAACGGGTGATATAAGAAGAGGATCTGTACCTTCATATAGGAGTTGGTGCTCGCACTTATTTAACACTTCATCATTGGTGTATACATCCGGGCATTTATTAAAAGTACGATAAAATTGTCGGATTGATGATTGCATTAACGTACATTCAGTTTGACGTATAAGTTGTTTAGTTGTTTCTGGCACAACAATATTATCTGTTGTCTTATAATCTAGACAACAGTCTTGATATATATCACACAGAGCGTCGCAATAACAAAGCGGCGTTGGTGAGTCCATATTAAAGCAACAGCTTAGAGAAGAGTTACATGTTGTTTTATCACCTGGGCAATTTGTTTCTTTTTTAGTTTTCTCTGAATTTTCAGTTTCTCGCTTCTCTCGTTCACGATGCATATGGGAAGTTTTTATAGAGAAATCGGTGTCAGTTCGTCTTGGAGTCAATTTCATGTTATGGTCATGATCTAACGTTTTAATCGACGCCCGTCCAAATATTCCAGGTTGTTGGTTTCCTGTCAATGTTTTTCTTGTTTGAGGAATCCTGGCATCTGCGTATGACATTAATAGAAAACACTGCTGAAGGCGAAATAAAATACATGTACGTGTGTTTCCGATCACCCAACCAAACCTACATTTGGAAAGTATTTTGCAAACCCTAAAGTTGTTTTCCAATAAATTTGAAAAGAGATATGGATTTAATCTTGTTGTGGGAATCAGAATTATGGTGAAATAAGAAACAAACATATTTAGGAGACTGGATATTCACGGACTAATTAAATGACTCTTTCCAAAACTTTTCATGAAATATTAAACACAAATACCAAAGTATTAATCCCCATACAGTTCGGAGGGAGACAATATACAAATCTGGTGAACATTGGACAAACGCAGACCTCTGAAAATCCAGAGATGGAATCAGGTGTCATAGAGGAGTAAACATAATCTGTTGACCGGTCAAATTTATTTTTGGATTTTATACATTTTTACCATAATATGTTACTGTATACTGAGTATGCAATGTTTATTACATTGTTTTGAAGATTGAATTTCGAATTATAATTAGACGTGCAAAGGTAAAATACACCCAATGTTGTCTTAAACGCGATGTGACATTCATGTAAAATCCTTACACCTTAAGATATTTTTTATGAATATTAACATATTAAATCAATTTTTATTATGATTTTGCTGACTATTTCATTTAAATAACGGGCACTAAAAACCGAAGTCTCTTACCTCGGATTTTCCTTCCATTTTGTCTCGTGTACCTCAAATTTGACTCAGTTGGCAAAAGATCTGTATGTCTGGCTTGACTTTGATGTTTTGTCTTTATCCGCTTAGCAGTTGGGAATATGCCTTGAGTTGTGATACCATAGTTATGATAAACACCAGATATGGTGATTATCAACAGTAAAACTAACACCATAATCGTCATTTCGTATTTTAGCTTTTGAATTATCTTAAACTCGAAAGATTGGTATAATCTAAATAAAAAACGTTTCTCAGATTATATCTATATATGTTTTAAAAGACTTCTCATTAATGGGCGTGATTATTAATCCAGCAGCTTGACGAGTAGTGTATGCCAGATCATAGAAATCCCTGAACGATTAATGGACTCTACCGAAAATAATTGACATATGTTAGTCCAAATGTGTCTTCAGGGGTGGATGGTTTAATTTCAGCTCACGATGATGCATTAGATTTAAAATGTTTAGAAAGTTTAATAATTAATTCTTCAAATATGTATGACAAATATCTCTATCAGTATACGTACGATATACTTTGCTAATATAGCTGTTTTCAAAAGTATTTGATTCTGTTTCACTGACTTATACAGAGTTGTCTCCCGTTTTATGTGAAAAATACTTTCCGAAACGCATTTTATAAACCACGTAAAAAGGAGTAGGTTCACTTTGGACC